>JAKKPZ010000058.1:0-393637 GCA_022814885.1 Ditylenchus destructor | reverse complement strand
TTAAGTATCAATAAACGATATCAAATTATAAACGAATGAAGAACAGACAATTTGACTGAACTCTCTCAGCTATGCAAAATTTTATACGTTCAATCTTTATTTGACGTTTAATGACAGACTTTTGCTGAAAACGACGCCGTAGGCGAGACTGGATCGGAAAATACAAATCCAGATACGAAACTGCTTCAGACATTCCCACATTCCCCGCAATTTGGAACATAATACTTTTGGCATTAATTTTCAAGAGTACAAAAGTTCAAAGTTTTTATTTGCATACAAACCTAAGCAGTTAAGCGACCAATGACCAATAAATGTCCTTTTGGAAGCTTAAACATTTTACGCAGTATCGCTTTCTCGAATTTACTTGAATCCGATGGCCAGACTGGTGTATAAAAAATTCGGTACAGACTTCCTGGGAATGTTTGGCACGCAAAAGCGTCACCAAAAACGAAAGACTGAGACGAAAATGTCATTCCCACCAAAAGTGCAAAATAGGCCGTTAAGGCACCAGTGTTGTCTGAACTTTTACTGGGAAGTTTAGATTATTTTTGGTGTACTATCGCTTACTTAAGCTAACTTTTCAAGCCTGTCAAGAGGTGTAATAACAGCTTGGACGTTATAGCTTCGCTCGACCTTTTCATCAAGATCAAACCCCAAGATGCCCCAAGAGCATACAATTATACCTATACCGATATGTATTACCATATATAGAGGCATATGTCTGGTTCTCTGATATGTTCCGGACCACCCATATAGGGAAACCATTTGTTACTGAAATTTTTCAGATATCGGCTTATTTCATAACTAGGGAGGGGATTTTTAGGTGATGAAAAGTGCCATTTTAGGTACCTAAAAAGGTGATGAAAAATGGCAAAATAGGTGATAAAATAGGTGAAAAAGGTGAAAATAGGTGAAGCTTTTTGGTCACAATAATCAAAAATTTTCGTCATATTTCTTTTATTACACTTTCTTTGCGCCTAAAACTGCGTTAAAAATCAATTTTCAATCAATTTTCAAAAAAAAAAATTCCACATTTCTCAATAAATTTTTTCGAAAAATTTCCAAAAAAATTCAGAAAAAAAATTTTTCCAAAAAAATTTTTCCAAAAAATTAAAAAAAAAGTTTTTTTTGGAGATTTTTCGGAAAGTTTTATTGAAAATTTTGAAATTTTGAGCTTAACTAATGAAAAAAATTGCCATTATAGGTGATTTTAGGTGATGTTGGGTCATTTTAGGTGATCACCTAAAATTTTGGCAAAAATCGCATTTTAGGTGATTTTAGGTTTTTTTAGGTAATCACTTAAAAATCCCCTCCCTATTCATAACTTTTTGGCGCATTGTTTCTTATGAAGTAATAAACTTTTTTTCACAAACGCACTTTTCCTGGTTTTTGTATTCGAAGAACGCTTTTCCAAAAATTGCCATGACACTCAAATGGTTGCGCTGTACACTCCGGAACTTCCCTAACAACCTAGCATAATCCAAAGTGTATAGTACAAAAGTATCATACAAATTCTGTTTTCTGAACAAGCTTCCTTGTTTTTACCATAAAAATTGTCAATCATTAACGATTTTGGATGACCAGGAATCACAAAAGACGAAGAAAATTGTGTACCAAAATATTTTGATGACACAACTTCACTGTACCAGGTATATCGCAGGGATCCTTCTTCCTTAGTCAGTAAACAGTTCCTTTTCAGTCATTGTTATGACATTTCAAGTCATAAAAATTGCGGGTTTGAAACAAAAGAGTTTAGAATTTTAAATGAAATTGTTATAATCTAAATTTTTCTGGAATATTCTAGAGTAAGCTGAATATCTTACCCGTCAAAAGCTTAATAAATTACCTCAAAATAGGTCGTTTTATTAGAAACCACGTTTAAAATTCATATTTGTCTGGAGGTCAATACCTTAGAGCTCAAAGAGCATTTTGCAGACTACTTTGACGTAATGACACCCTTTTATGTTTCCTTTCTTTTCATCATTTGTATTCTTTCTTGTTTACCTCCTATTTTAGTATCCAAATTTGGAATTATCGCGTTGGCGTAACCTTTTCACTGTGGGAATAATTTTATGCCGAATCGTTAAAAATCAAACTAAGGTCAAAATTTTGATGGAATTCCTCCGGTTTTTTTCACTTTACATTTGCATTTGAAATTCAAATATAAATATCCCTAGCCAGTTTGGATTTCATTTTCGTATTCTAATTAAACAATTCCAAATTTGTGAGATTAGGCCATAATTTGGCATTTGGAATCAATGCAAATGTTTGACGCTCTTAGACAACCAGGAACCAAAAAGACTGAGGAAATTGTGTAACTGAAAATATTTTGATGACTAAAACTTTTCTGCATATCGTTGCGATTTTTCGTTTATATAGCTTTCTGAAACTGCATGCGATGTATTTGTATGCAATCGAGGTATTTTTCTGTTTGAATCACACATTTTTTTATGATTCACGATTGAAATATTATCACTGTCAAGTGTTTGCTATAGTGTTGCATTTTGCTATATTATTGCAGTACTAACCCTTTTTTGGTCTTAGGATCTAAATCTTAGATTTTCTTTTCTTTTTTGGTCTTAACGCAGCATCTAATTTCTTAGCTTTTCTGGAAATGTTCAATATGAGATTTACGTTGAACACTATAGAACTTCCTAACGTAACAACAGTGTAAAGTACAAAAGTATGGTACAAATTCTGTTCTTTGGATAAACTTCCTTGTTTTTGCTGTATTTTTCGTATTCCAACATCGCATCCCTAGATGACTTAAACCAAAAAAGACGAATTGTGTAAGTCAAAATATTTTGATGACTCAAACGTTTCTTATATCATAGGGATTCTTCCTCTATTATAATCACTGAAAAGAAATCTTATATCAAAACAGTTAAACTAAAGAACCAAGACGTCTATGTCACTCACTCCGATTGTACAGATTGATCCTTGATTATTTTGTCAATTTTAACCGTTGGATCTATCGTAACATTCGACTGACGCGATTCATTATCGAAAATTTTTCAATTATCCCAGCGCAACGTCGATGGTTCCAGAACTAAAATATTAAAAACTTGTTAATTCGAAATATGACTTTTACATTTTTAATTCTAAAGAAATGATTTTAAAATCTCCCAGGAATATTCTAGAGTAAGCTGAATATCTTACTCGCCAAAATTGGTCGTTTCATTAGAAACCACGTTTCAAATTCATATTTGTCTGTAGAATTCAAAGGCCATTTTTCAGACTACTTTACGTAACCCTTTTATGTTTCCTTTCTTTTCATCATTTGTATTCTTTCTTGTTTACCTTCTATTTTAGTATCCAAATTTGGAATTATCGCGTTGGCGTAACCTTTTCACTGTGGGAATAATTTTATGCCGAACCGTTAAAAATCAAACTACGGTTTTTTTCACTTTACATTTGCATTTGAAATTCTAATATAAATATCCCTAGGCAGTTTGAATTTGATTATTAAAATTGAACAAATTGGTCAGATTTGCCCAAAATTTGGTAATTTTCGAAAATTTTCTTTTAGTTCTTATGTATACCAATTTTTTGACGTTCAAAGATCCTGGGTCCAGAGGCCTGGCAGTGGATTTATCCTATTTGAGACCTCCGAGAAAGGATTATATTAGTCATAGCTGAAAATTGATAGCTTGCATATTTGCAATCAAATGACCGTATTTCCAGATGATTCATGTTTTTTGGTTATAAGTATGACCTTTATTGCGTCTTCGAAGCCGTATAAAAATTTATGCGATAGCTATATGCGCTATGAACACTTGCATATACAAGTTGTTAGCTTTTTATATACGTCATTGCGAAGTGATTCTTCTTTGATTTGTTCTCGCAGTCATTCTTATTCCAATTTTTTACAAAAATCTACCAAAAGTTCAAAAAATAGTGTCTGGAGACCAAAACCTAACAGACATAATTTGTACCATTGGTTTACTATAGTGCATTTTCACACAACGCAAATCAGACGGCTTCACCTCATAGCTCATGGGACAAAACGGAAAGACGGCAAATGGTAACGAGGCCGCTACAAAGCATAGAACAGGTTTTCAAAACAGAAACAAACCAAAGTCCAAGCAGGGTGTCACATCTGCGTCAGCAAGTTGTGAATTCAGTTCCTGTTCTGAATTTTGCCTTATGCTTATTTATTTGCCTCATTTATTGTGGACTGCGCAATACTCATTAAAGTTCGCATGCTGAGAAGGAAATGACTAATGGACACATGCATCAATATATGTATTGTCACGCGTCTGCACTTTTGACACGCTATGCGTTCCCATGCCTCCGAATGTCTCGAGCGTAATAAATTCTAAGGAGGAGCGAAAACAGTTCCAGAAGCATATAAAAGCTGCCCTGCACTTGGAGACACTTCATTTGAAGACCTAAGGCTTACTAAGCATAAATCTATGCCCAGAATTACAGAGATTCCAATTTTGATACAGCGCCTAGGTTTCGAAATTGATGCGATTCCAGTGATAGATTTCGGCTATCACGGTAAGGAGGAAGTTTTCTCTCCAGGAATGACTTCGGATTTGGACGTCCTCTAACTATTTTGTATATTACATGTTCCCTTATATGGACATAAGTTTTCATTTTTTAATAGGCGTTTCAAATTTCTGTAACTATCTCAATGTTCTCTGTTGCTTTCCCTTATATGGACATGTTTTCATTTTTCAGATCAATATATACCATGCAAGCATACAATTTCCACAACGCCGAATATTTTTTCTTCCTGATATTTCTCTGCACTTCGAGCACTTCGCTTGCTTTCATTTCCCCATTCTATTTCCGGACCAAGCCATATATGACAATGACGGCTCTTGAGCAAAGATCACCAGACGTAATTGAAAGAGAATTACCAAAAATTGAAAGTGTTAAAACTAGCGGCAATATTCCAAAAGAGCAACCTTTGAATATATTGGATATAATTACTATTCCCGACTCATTGGGCAAATATTTTGGACAAATGCCAAGGGCTGCAAATGAAATAAGGTAAGGAATGGCTTACAGTTAAAAGGTATTTTTAAGGATTTATCACACATGTTAAGTTTTCCATACGGTTTTATTTCAATGGATGCATTCCTTGAATCCATAATTTTTAGTATAGGCCAACTTATTCGAAAAACCTGAAAAAATTTTAACTTAATAATATTTTAACTTAAAACCAACAGAAATTTTGTTTCGTTGCCAGGCCAAACTTTATAAACGAATTTTAGCCAAGCCAATGACTTCCAGAACCTTTTGACGCGAAGTCATCAACAGAGCCTGGAAAGACAAGCCGAAAAGATAACCGCAGCTACTGCTAGACCATCCAGAAGACGCTACGACCACAACTGCTTTTTTACTCCTGTAAACTGCCGCCCATGGATTTAGCCATCTAGAAGGATTCAATTATAGATCAATCTTACTATTTATAATTTATAGTGTTCTCATGTGATAAACATAGCTTTGTCATTAAGTTACCGTTTGAATGAATCCAGGAATATTTTGAATCCATAATAAAGGCAAACCGGATGTAAATGATAATCAAAGTTAATCTAAACTAATTTAAACTAATACTTCCGTATTCACGTGTAACGTGCGAACACTTATGCGTGATTATTAAATTACTAAGTCGGATTAACACGCCATACGTTAATTGGCTTTTGCAAAAACAAATATATTGAATTTAAGCTGTGTGTGGTCTTTCAGGAGTAAAATTGAAAGGCATTTCGAAAATCATTTTGAATTGCCGCCAAAACTAAAGAATTGACTTAAAACTAAACTTTGAAGGTCCAATAATAAGAGATGATTCTTAACTCGAAACTTTATATATTTCAGCTTACTTTTATACAATTTTTTAACTGTTTTTGAATTCAAATATTACTCTGCGTCACAATCGTCGCTATTACTGGTCAATTAATAATAAAAACTGTCACGCGATTGATACCCTGTCGACTATAGATTTTTCTAACAAGAGTCCAATAACAAATCCAATTTCGCTTTCGAGCACACAATGTTCTTTGTAGAATGAGTCATACTATTTTGTCGCAAAGCAGACCATATTATGTTGCAAAAGCTGTAACGTTTCCGATTTTCTCGTTTTTCAAACTTTCGCAAATGTTCGCTGGGAAAACTGTTTACAGCGTTCAATTGCTAGATTTATATGATTCTATAACTTTTTGAGATTGCTCAAACACGAAAGTAAACACAAGCACAAGACTTGCGAGTAAAAGACATTCGATTATTTGCACTATATATTCTATTATTTAGTTTAGCAAATTTCTCATTGGCAAAAAATTCGGGGATTCAATAGAGTTGTGGATTCAATCAATAAAGCCTGCAAGTTAACCTACCCATGCAAAATTTCGTCCATCTTGACACCAAAAACTCAAAATTACTGTACGTAAATTCCGTAGTAAATTAAACAAGTAAAAATCTGCACAAAATGTATCGAAAAATGAAATATTCCAAATTTTATGCAAGAAATCTGCAAAGCGTACGAAAGAAGCAGCCAAATGTAATTCATTACACATCAGCATCATAACTTTTAAGAACACGTTTAAACCCAGGAAAACGGTCAAGTTCAATCACATTTATAGTACAGGATTACAGTTATAGTAGAGGTCAAATCCCTATGGGAGTTTGATTAAAAATTTATATGTTGTCTACATGTTTACCTATTTGCACTAACTCGGAAAGTACCCAAGGTGATATTTTGGTTGCGGCTGACGGCCAAATTTGTTTTTGGCTAACTTTGAAGGACATCAGCCACAAAGCTTAAGTTTTTGCCCTTTTAATTCCGTTCTGAGTTTTTTTCAAAAAATGCAAATGGTCGAAAATCAGGCGGCAGAGGGAGACAACGAGAGAGAGGCGAAATAGTGTGAGACGGCGCGTGGTTAGACAACGAGAGAAAGAAAGAGAGAGCCGGCCGCACAAAGGGAGTTGTTGACAACAAACGAGACGGGTTGTTTACGATTAAGAGAAGGAAGGAAGAAGAGAGGAGCCGGCCTGTTTACGCTCTCTCGCTTTGTCTAACCGTCTAGCAACGCTCCCTTCCACACTATTTCGTCATCTTTGACTGTCTGGCTGTATATTTTCGACCATTTGCGTTCTTTGAAAAAAACTCAGAACGGAATTAAAAGGGCAAAAACTTAAGCTTTGTGGCTGATGTCCTTCAAAGTTAGCCAAAAACAAATTTGGCCGTCAGCCGCAACCAAAATATCACCTTGGGTACTTCCCGAGTAAGTTCCCTCACATTCCAAGTACAGATAACCAAAATCTGACTTCAGCATTAGATTCACTGTAGCCGAAAACCTATGAGGGTGGAATGCCAGTGGCTTGGTACCATTTTCATGTTGTAAACGGTGCATTATCGGGTGACCATTAATTTCTGACACCACTTTAAAACAATGAATATTTCTTTTATAATGAATGGATGACTATGAGTGTTTGGTATTATTTTGTTGCCCATTTTGTCTGCTTTAATCTGGTATATAGCTTTTATATATCACTTCACAAAATATTTAAAATATCACACAAAGTGTACGAAAACCCCGTGTATAAATTTTTGGAAGATATTTTCCACGTTTTACTAATTTTTGTTCAGAATTTTAGTTATTCCGAAAAAACGGTTTTAGCAGTCTTATTGTACAGTTTGTGGACTACAAAGTAGTTTTTACGGAATAATTTTTGGTTTGATTATCGGCGAGATATGAGCATTTTCCGTCACCATACTTTTGAAGAAAATTAAGAATGTTTTTGTTAGTGTTCAAAATTAAAAATTTTAGAAAGCAGCGTGATAGAAACGTAGTATGCCCAATAGATTAAATAACTGCAAGTTTTGCCCAGTTTTCAACGATATATAACTTTAATACTTTATCTCATGAAATATTCGATATTTCACACAATGTGTACAACAACCTCTAAATTCATTTTAGGTTTTGCATATATTTTTTGTTTTTTGAACATGGTTTTCACTTATCGAGAAAATCTGTTTCACTAGCCTTATTCTACATTCTGTGCTCTACCACACACTTTTTACAGATTTGTCTTTCGTTGGATTATCGCTGAGTTATGAGCGTTTTTAGAAACCACACTTGCCCAAAATTTATACAGCCCTCAAAACTTTATACAGGGGGTGTATAATAAACTTTGTGTGATATTTTAAATATTTTGTGAAGTGATATATAAAAGCTATATACCAGATTAAAGCAGACAAAATGGGCAACCAAATAAGACCAAACACTCATAGTCATCCATTCATTATAAAAGAAATATTCATTGTTTTAAAGTGGTGTCAGAAATTAATGGTCACCCGATAGAATCGGAGCTTCTGAATTCAGATACCCAAAATCTGACTCCGAATTCGGATTCACCGTACTTGAAAACCACGGGTACCAAAATTTAAACCTGAAATGACAAAAATCATAAACAACAAAATTTTTAGTGTGTAGACAAAAATTTTGGACAGAATTACCGACAAAATAAGGCACCAAAGATCACACCCAGCTCATGACTTATATATAGAGCTAACTTACTTGGGGATTAGTGCATTTTTAATGTTCAAACTATATAACTTTTCAGCGCTCGTTTACCTCAAACGATTAGTGGAATATGTATTAACTTATACACTGCCATATGTCTATAGAACATTTTCGCAAGCCGCTAATTAGAGACTACAAGTTAGTGATCATTGACATCAAAGCAGAAAAACGGCCAGCGAACATGTTTATTGGGCATAAGTATTAAGATTTTTGAACTTTGGTGCTGATGTATGCACCAGTTATTAATTAATATGCCTTCAAATAACTCGAGCCTTATAAATTCTAAGGAGGAACTAAAACAGAAAAACTAGAAACGTTAGTCTGCACTTGGAGGTTTTCATTTGAAGACCTAAGGCTGTATTTTAGCTATACGACTAAATTATGCTTAAAGCTACATAAGTTCCACGTTCAATACGATGAATAGGTCTCCAATTGATACGCCTCCGGCTATAGAACAGTACGAGAATGCTTTTTCTCTACCAATGTCGTGGGTTCTAGAATTCCAAAATCCTCTAGCTCACTCTCATTGTCATTTGTTTCCCTTATATGTGCATAAGTTTTCATTTTTCAGGTCAATCTATCCGATGCAAGCATACACTTTTCACAGAAGCGAATATTTTTTCTTCCTGATACTTGTCTGCACAATGACCACTTCCCTTGCCAACATTTCCCCATTCTATCACCGGACCAAGCCTTTAAGATTAATGGATATGATTCTTGCTCCCAACTCATTGGGCAAATATATTGGCCATATGCTAACTGCTGTACGTGGAATAAGGTAAACTGGCTTTTGACTTGGTTTTTTTCTTACTTTTAGTTTTTTATTAGACCGACTTTTTAGACCGACTCCTTTAAATTTATAGCTAAAATTTTAGTCACGTCAATGGCTTCCAGAATCTTTTGACGCGAAGTATTCAACAAAGCCTGGAAAGACAAGCGAAAAAGACAGAGCATAGAGAAACTCAGCAAAATACGGTAACAAAGCCAGCTACTGTCAAACCATCCAGAAGACGCTACGATCACAACTGCTTTTTTAATCCAGTAAACTGCGTCAATTTACCCCGTAAACTGAGCCACCTTAAAGCATCGGCGATAAAAATGTAGTTTGTATGACTTAACCGTGGTTGATGTGTACTTTTTATATTACTAGTCAAATAATGGCGCTTCTATGGAAGTACAGGCCCCAAATCAATAGGGTCCCCCCTATTGGTTTTTTTGTACAAATTTTATTTTTTATAAACATTTTATTCAAAACAAAGTAGTAAATACATAAATCGCATCAAAGTTTGTAATAGTCATGTATCTGAGACCAAATATTATACATTGCATCTTTTCCACCGAACTCTCGAAACCACATAAATTCGTCCAAATAGGAGTCGATAAAACCTCTCGATGTACCGTTTTGCTTCTTGTGTCTTCTTTTGGCTTGAGACCACAATCCTTCAACGCCATTTGTACACGCACCGTCCTCTGGATTCACGAAATTTGTTGTTGAAGAAGTTCAATCGATTGAAAAAATTCCACAACTTCATCATCAGATTTCGAAAAAAGAACAGCCAACTTTCGTACATTGAAATTACGTAAATCTTCCAGCGAATTCATTGAAGCAACGAGAGAAAATAACAAAATAAATTAAAACTGATGATGGAGAAAGAGAAGTGGTCATTATCTTCTAGAATTATCTGTCTGGTTTCGTCTTATTCTCCGAGTGAATAAAATTTGTACAAAAAAACCAATAGGGGGGACCCTATTGATTTGGGGCCTGTACTTCCATAGAAGCGCCCTGCCGAGTAATCCCCCTCATTAAAAATTTTAGCGGCCCCTTTTAACCCCTTTGGCATGCAATTATGTTTTGGCGCAAATTCAAATCGCCATTTGCACGTACCCAACTCTTTTCTACGCCATTTTATCATTACATTGAATCCCTCTAAGGCGCACTGTGTATGTCCCCAACGAATAGAATCTCTCGCTTTTCGACACTCCCGGACCTCAAACTCGCGAGAACTATCCCAAAACTCATGATTTTAGGGGGCTGTCAATGTCAGAATTGGGGTAGTCCCGCCACGAAAAGTGAGAAAACACGATTTTTTCAGTTTTTCGGATTTTTTACAAAAGAAACTTTCAAATAGACGTTCGGGCCCTATATGAGTATATGCGTGTCCCGGAAAAAATCAATTGGGGGGGGGGGACCCTATTGATTTTTTTGAAAAATTTTTCCGAAAATGATTTTTCAAACCATAGGGTCCCCCCTACGGTTTTTTGCCAAAAAAAATTCTAAAAAAATCAATAGGGTTCCCCCTATTGATTTGGGACACGCATATTCTCATATAGGGCCGACGCTCGGATTCGGGCGTGGGATATACCAATCGCTTCCTTTCGGTGAGAGGAATCGATTGGTACCGGTCTCGCCGATTTATGGCTTCTGGAAATCCGGAAAATCCTGGATTTGGGGGGGGGGTCTGGTCCGCGGCGATGCCGAGGGTTCTCTTTTCTTGTTACATTACTTATAGGGATAAATATTTCTGGAAATATCATTAAGCAAATACAAAAAAATCCCCATACATGGTGAATGTATGATATTTTCGGGAAACAATCTCGTTTGATGAGTCATAAGCAAAACAATGAATGAATCATACACATATAAACGCCACTAATCCAGAGTGGAGTCCATTATTCTTTGTAAATAGTGATTTTGATCACACAATCGATAATCTCAATCTCGTCGGTTTGTCAAATAAAGCTGTTATCCATAATGATTTGGAAAATATTTTTAATATTTTTCTTTGCGTCGACACGCTACCTGTTCGTGTGCGAAGAAGACCCTGCATACATATGCGCATACGAAAACAAGTAATTTTATTTATATCTTCACATAGTGTTGATAACAATTACCTCCGTACAATAGAAGGTTTTCTATTATTGACTATAGTTTGAAATTAATAATAGTCTGAATCTTAATTAAAATCCCCAAGTAAGCGAAAGCGGTCATCCGTCCGTGCGTAACATGGCCGTTAGACCCCTTTTACCGGGTATAGTCTTAGGGGTGTATATTTCTGTTTGTGAGGTTTTTTCACGCTTTCATTGGAAGCCATTTTTTCGCCCGGCGGTTTTCGTTGGTGTAGAATCCGAATCTGATGTTGGATTCAAGATTTATTCTCATGAGGTCGCGCTATGCTCATCTGGTCTCTCACGAGGTCAGGGCTTTCTTTGGGCCGAATACCCAAAAAGTGGCTAGCATTAAACTTCCGAATGCCGAACAATGAACTACCTGGGGCGTGATATTTTTTTCCGTGCAAAAAATATTCATTTTCGTGCAAAAAAATTTCGTGCAAATTAGTAGTATAAAAATAAGATAATAAATAAAATAATAGTAAAATAAGCTATAGCTTGAGCTTAAGCTTGATCTTAAGGTTAATCTTAAGCTCAAGCTAGAGCTTAAAATAAGGGTTGTTCGGGAGCTTAAGCCTAAGACTAAGTCTTGCCTAAGTCTAAACCTAAAGCCTAAGCCTAAAGTATGCCCTTATAAGGCGTTGTTCAGCCTAAAACCTAGGTGCGAAGATTTTGCACAGAAAAAAAAACTATTTTGCACGAAAATGTTTTAGCACGAAAAAAATACCTTTTTGCCTTTTCATTTTTTGCACGAAAATAAATACTAATTTGCATGAAATTTTTTTGCACGAAAAAAAATACTTTTTTGCTTTTTGACTTTTTGCACGAAAATAAATATTTTTTGCACGGAAAAAAATATCACGCTTCCCTGGGGCTGTCACTGAGGTATTACCATTGTCGCTTCTAATTGAGTCCCGTAGGGACCCCTCTTCGCTTGTCAGTCTTGTTCAAGACTAACCAAATTTCAAATTGTGAGTTGGGGAAGCTTAGTCTTACGTTCATTATAAACATTGCAACTTTGATACAACTCTTATTGTTCTAGTACTTTGTTATATGAGCATGTGGAAGAGAATGCAAAGTGCATATATAATACGACTAATTGCGTCTATGAATTGGATGTGGCGGATTGTTGCAGGTAACTTCTCAACTATACAGCTACATTATATAAAGTGTCATAGAATTATTTGAGTAAAATTATTTGAGTAAAATTAAAAACTTACCAATAAAAAAATTCAGCAAACTGCATGGAACAATGGTCTGCCGTTTCGAATATATAAAGAAAATTCTGTGCAATGATTTAAACCGAGCAAGGGAATATTTAAAGGACAATTTCTCGCCATGGATGTAAGTATTTATGCTTTAAATAACCTTTTATTTTATTATAACTGACAATCCCAATAGGTGATTGTTTGTTTGTATGATCTAGAATATTTACTTATTGGTGCCCAATTATGGCTTGAATAAAACGGACTAAAGGCCGATCAAATCGAATTTTCAAAATTTGACCTTTCTACTTTTTTGGAAAAGTACCTTCAAAAATTTTTTATAGAGGTAACCAATTTTAAACACATTACAGACCTGACAAATCAGACTGCGGATGCTGCAATGAAGCCGCTACGTTTTTGCATTGGTCGAACCTCCGTCTACACTACAGTCAACAGAACGTCCCTGACGAGAATTTTACTCTCACCAACTATTGCGATGCAGACCAAGTCCTAATGCCTTGCAATGCAACCATACACAAACAAATGGACCGCACAACCGAGAATCCCATCAATTTGGCCAACATCGCATATGCGACTTTTATTTATGTCAGTTTTGTCATTGTCTTGATCTTGTAGATAATATATTTAAAATGAGTATTTAAAGTAAATTTTGTATTTCGGCTCAGGATTAAACTCGACTCTTCTTATGGCGGCCACGGCTGCACAAAACTGCGCACCGACAATACCCCCCGGTCAATACCCCCCCAAGCTTGCCATTTTTGGTCATTACTTTTTTCTGGAACATACTAGAAATATGTGTAATGGCTTAAATTAAAGCTATGGCTCTTGGCTATCGATCGGTATATTGCATGCCGCATCTCGATTCAAGATTCTCGAGTTTCTATTTTTTTGTCTCCTTACTCTTCAATTTTCGTGAAACTTTACTGAGCATTAATCAGAAGTCAATGGGCCTAGTGTCGTCTCCGCAGGGGCAAACAATGGAGACAGAATCACCAGTTGGTGTCAACTTTTTTCCGATCCGGTACCGTATGCTTGGTCCCATTGGAAGGCTTTTCTATTTTCTTCTGAATTGTATATAAATCTTCACTCCAAATAATCTGCTCAATAATCAGAAAATTGAAGATACTTCTTCCCGTTTTTTAATGTAAATGAATCCTGTGGACTAATTTTATAAGAGAATCCAACAACAAATCCAAAATCGTTCGAGAATGCAATGATCATATGGCAGAATGAGTCATACGATTATATCGCAAAACAGACCATATAATTATCTGACAAAAAAACATTTCCAATTTTCTCTTTCCGACAAAGCTCGTTGGGAAAATTTTTACAGCGTTTAATGACTAATCCAACATTTACTAGATGTATCCATCCAATATCTATACTAAATTATAGACGACAGCCTCGAAGCTATTTGTGTCTAATAATTGACAATAGCGGCTTGGGACTCCCTACGGGAGTTTGATTAAAAATTTTGCGTATATACTATTATCCACAACAAATGAGAACCAAAGTTTGAATTCGCGGGTTGTTGCCTGCATGCCATGAGTGCCTTTGCATGCAGGCTAAGAGGCTACTTAAGGCATTTCGAGACAATATGATGAAGCCCTAGGAGAGTAAATCGACCCCGCTGAACCCAAATCCGGGATCAGATTTGAACTTTGATCTTTGATTTTTGAACTTTTTCCTTTAAAATTGGGATTTTTCCAGGATTTGTTCAAAATTGTTCAAAATTTTTAATAGTTTTCAGATTTAAATTTTTTTTAACAAATTTCTCTTCGAATCCGCCAAAATCGTTTAGAACAGTTCTAACCAGTTCTTTTGGAGATTATTGAGATTAATTTATATGGATTTGCAATATAAAGATTGCATTACAAAATTCAACTGTACATATTTTTATACAGCATTGCCATTTGATGACGTGACATTTGAAGCGATGAGTAATAACGCTCAGCCCGTACTGCCACGTATGAAAACTGTTGAATAAATGCATTGATTCCGTCACATAATTGTCTGTGTAGTTGACTGAGTGTCACTTGTTCTCTATGTTCAAACAAAATGAGAAAAACTTTGAAAAGGAAAGAGTTGACTCTAAAGAAGACTTGACCGCGACGGAATCAATGCACTCAGTCGATATGATTCACAGTTCTCGTATAAATGCATTCGACGTTTGAATGTATCAAACTTTTGATTCCATTCAGTCAATTACAATGCGGCCTTCGTTCATTTATTATATTTTGATTGCTAGCGTTCTTTCGCAAATCCCTGCAGGCGACGGCGAAGCTACATGGGCTCCTCCCGAAACTGATCCTCCTGCGAAAGTTGTGACTGCGTTTACGGACAAAAAGGGTCGTCTTTGGACTCCAGCTACAAAACGACCACTACAGTGCAAGACGAAGTTTGTCATACATCCTTTTCTTATGCATCCTCTTACATTATACGAAAATTTTAGTAAGACAGAAGAGACGAAATGTCAAGAGTACAGCACATACGTAAACGACGCGTCTTTCTTGGGAACTTCAACTTGCCAGTAAATTTTATGTATTTGCAAATTAGTATTTGGCCTTAGCATTGCCTGGGGCCTCGGTCACTAACGTGAGAATAGGCCTTGCCCCCTGCTCTGAGCTAGGGCTGTGCAATGCTAACCTTTGCTAACCCATGAAAAGGGAGGTTAGCATGCTAACCCACATTGTTTGTCAATAACCAGAAACGAAGAGGAGACACAAGAGACGTGAGACAAAGAGAGCGTTTTATTGGGGCGCCGCACACTAGTGCATGATATTTTTTTCCGTGCAAAAATATTTATTTTCGTGCAAAAACCCAAAATTCAAAAAAGTTTTTTTTCGTGCAAAATAATATTTTTTTTCGTGCAAAAAAGTATTTTTTCTGTGCAAAATCTTCACGCCTAGGCTTTAGGCTGAACAACGCCTTATAAAGGCATACTTTAGGCTTAGTCATTAGGTTTAGGCTTAGGCAAGACTTAGTCTTAGGCTTAAGCTCCCGAACAACCCTTATTTTAAGCTCTAGCTTGAGCTTAAGATTAACCTTAAGATCAAGCTTAAGCTAGAGCTTAAAATAAGGGTTGTTCGGGGCTTAAGCCTAAGACTAAGTCTTGCCTAAGCCTAAAGTATGCCCTTATAAGGCGTTGTTCAGCCTAAAACCTAGGTGCGAAGATTTTGCACAGAAAAAAATACTTTTTTGCACGAAAAAATACTATTTTGCACGAAAATATTTTGCACGAAAAAATACTTTTTTGCTTTTTCATTTTTTGCACGAAAATAAATACTAATTTGCACGAAAAAAATACTTTTTTGCATTTTAGGTTTTTGCACGAAAATAAATATTTTTTGCACGGAAAAAAATATCATGCCACACTAGCACTTTATTGGCCGCATTCTGAGTTAGGTGCCAGAGAAAGAGAGACACGATTAGATAGTGGGAAATAACCGACTTTCCTCCGAATTAATCCGGATTGAGTTAGCATGCTAACCTCCCTTGTATTTCAAAGGTTAGGATTGGGGTTAGCATTGGGGCGGTTAGCAAAGGTTAGGAAAGGTTAGCATTGCACAGCCCTATTCTGAGCACAAAATGTAAGAAAATATCTCCGATTAACTTTACAGCGAAATAATAAATCAGATTTTCATCAAAATCTGATGAAACATCAGATTTATGGCCAAAATAATGAAAAGGAACCCAAAAAGGCTTTTTCATCACCTGTTTCATCAAATATTCCCTGATTGTACCCCGGGCGTTAGTCAAAGTTTTCGACAGTTTTATTTGCCTTCGGCTAACGCTCAGATAAAGTGAGCCTTCCAAAGTGAGAATTTGCTTTGGAAAAATTTTCTTTCTGGAGAATACGTCACTAATTTTTGCTTTCGCATGAAAAATGTGTTTTAATTTTTAACGTTGACCTTTAAGGATGTTAAAAGTATTTATTTGTTTAGTAAAAGTAATCATATTTAGTCGCGCAATCGATTACATCGAATGCTTAGAGAAGCTGTATGAGGGGGACAGGGCGTGTGAAAGCAGGCAGCAAGAGCTGCTGGAGACCGCTAAGGAACGACTCATGTACGTTGTATGGTAGCTTACCTTGCACCAAAGTTTTTTTACTTTTGAACCAAATTTTCATAATGCCAAAATTTTTTGGACAAAAAATATTCCCTCTATAAAATTTTCTTTTTTTGCACCATTCTCAAAAAGACCGGAAAGCGATTTTATTTTTATCTCTGATCTAGCCTTATTAAAATCGAAGAAATAGAAGGAAAGAGAAAAAAAACTTGGGTACTACATAACGGTTTATTTATTTAGCCCGGATCAAGCGTGCTATTGTTGCAATGAAACCTATCACAAAATGTTAGAGTATGGCGGCTTGAATACGACATCAGGCCTTAGCTGCGTACCTGACAGAGCGAAATCCCCGGTAAAAGACTACGAATGTGTGACCTGGTAAGTTGGTCTTGTCTAACTTAGCTTTTCACATTTAGGAAATTGTACTTTTCAGCAAATTTGGCCCAAAAATATTCGAGCGTATATTCGAACATGCGAAGACTTGCGAGTAAGTAAATTTTTTTTCTATATTCAGGCATGTGAGGATTTGCCGGGGGTTTCAGAGGGGGTTGGCCATAACTTTTTTTATTTCCATACAAGGTATAATTGATGACTTTTTCAAAAATGTCGGCCCAAGTGTCTAGTTACTGAATATAGAAGAAAAATTTTTTATCCCCGATTTAACCCCTAAAATACGCAATCCCCTCTGGAAAACCGCGAAAAACAGGATTTTTCAGAGGGGATTTCATATTTCAGAGGGTTAAATGGGGGTAAAAATTTTTTCTTTGACATTCGAAGCTAGACACTTGTCCCTACATAAAAAAATCATCAACTATCCCTAGTATGGAAATAAAAAAGTAATGGCCAACCCCCTTTGCAGGCAACTCCCCCTCTTCGCTGCCGCGGGACCCTTCACCCACCTTGCCGCGTGCCGCGGACTGCTTTGGAAGGGGTATTGGGTGGGGTTGGACAGGGTTTAGTGTTATAAAGCGATTTGGGAAGATAGAATTTCGAGATATGCCCTGAGGGCATATCTTGAAATTGTGAGATCCAAACTTGAAAATTCCTTCGGATTCGTGATCAGCATGGTCGAAAACCCCTAATTACACGTTTTCAGGCAAAATTGAGAAAAAAAAATTTTTTGGAACCATAGGGGGTATCATGGATTTCGAGAATTGCCCCAGGGCATAAAAAGCTCTAAGGGGGTCGCCCCACCTCGAGACCGGTGTAGATCGTCTTATCTCGTCGAGACAAGTCGATTGACACCGGTTTTGGGCTGTTTCGGGTGCCGGACCTCAGCCGTAGTAGCCCCGTATTTTTCATGATGCACTATATAATCTATGGCAACTTTTAGCGAATTGCTCAGTGCTGGCAGAAAAGTTGCGAATTCAATCAATATCGCCTGTAACCATTCAGGAGCGGAAACACTTATACAGAACTACTTCACTTCTAATGAAAGATTCATTTTGTACGTACAGACGAACCTCGATAAGACGACACCTCTAGGGATCGGTCAAAACTCTAAGCTTATCGAGGCTGTCGTCTTATCGGGGTGTCGTCTTATCGAGGTCGGACTGTATGATGCTTATATTTTTATTTTATTATGAATAGATGAAGATTAGGAAGAAAAAATGTGTAAACTGATTTAGGTTTTGATACTATGATGAACAAGATATGAGAACAAGCGTTTGAATTCGCGGGTGATGTCTGCATGCCAAGAGTGCCTTTGCATGCAGGATAAGAGGCTATATAAGGCGTTTCAAGACAATATGATGGAACCCTTGGACAGTAAATCAACCCCGCTGAGTCCGAATCCGGGATCAGATTTGAACTTTGATCTTTGATTTTTGAACTTTTTCCTTTAAAATATGGAAAAATCCCAATTTTAAAGGAAAAAGTTCAAAAATCAAAGTTCAAATCTGATCCCGGATTCGGACTCAGCGGGGTTGATTTACTGTCCAAGGGTTCCATCATATTGTCTTGAAACGCCTTATATTGCCTCTTATCCTGCATGCAAAGGCACTCTTGGCATGCAGACATCACCCGCGAATTCAAACGCTTGTTCTCATATCTTGTTCATCATAGTATAAAATTTTTTAGAGAGAAGGTCGAATATTGCAACGACACAAAGTGCGATGAACTGACGGCATTCATGCAGTCGCATGTTGCGTTCACGCTGCAATTCAAGTTGCCATGGAAAAACAAAAATTGTCCTCCGATTGTTTCTCCTACTGAGGAGAGTACCGCCGCTCGCCGCTATGATCACAATAGTGCAATCCTATGGCTTCTCGGTGCCACGGGCATCATAATGATCACTTTCAATTTTCATAAAACCGGTTATATTTAATCAATCAACAGCAATGATATAAATAAACATTTTCATACAGTTTCTGTTTCAATTACAGTCAACCCCCGATAACGTTCGCGGACTCGGAGGCGAACGTTATCGGGGGTTGGCTATTTCTAAAGGAAAAAGTGGCCTTAAAATGAAATTTTTTGTGTTTTTATACTGTTTTTGGCCCTCTTATACATTTATGCATTAGAATAACACTATTTTACCCTAAATTTACCTAATTTTTACCTAGATTTTGTTGAATTTGATGTTTAAAACGGTAAAAAATGGCCGAAAATTAGCGACGAATTTTTAAAAAATGTGAGCAAAATTAACAAAAAATTTTGAAAATTTGAGAAAAATTTCGAAATTATTCGAAAATTTGTCGAAATTTTCCAACACAAAGGGGGACCCTATGAATTTTTTTGCGCCGCCTGCCGACGGCGCGAACGTTATCGGGGGTTAACTGTATGTGCGGTCGTTATTGCTCTTTTGTATCTTTTTTTGTGATGCATATGATTTGCATCCAAAACTTTGACGTAAATGGCAGGTAATAGTGCAGTGTCTGGTATGAATCAGCACCATAACCTAAGTCTTAGCCCAAGCCTAATTTGGGGAGCATAAGGATCGTTTATCCCTATTTGGGCACAACGCCAATGCCAAGGGATTTTGCAGGGGAACGACCCTTAGGATCAGATTTTTGACTCATTCTGACCCTTAGGGTCTAACTAAGGTAGGAAGTATAAGGCTCACGCCAATCTCGAGATCTCGTACCCCCCAGTTGGAACCTCCTAGTTGTCTAATAATTCTGGTTGTATTCATACTTCAAGTTATTTGTGATCCCGTGCACGGAAATTGCTTTATTAGGGCCACATGGGCGACAAAAATGGAGCTTCGGTATCATTTATATTCTAAAATTATTTTGCATTATTTATAAAATGGCACATTTTTTGTAACCTTTATTGTGTCCTGATCAGAAATGCTACAAAGAAGAGAAACAACAGTCAAGATTTCAGTCCAAACCCATCCATCCAATGTAGTCGTAGTTGTGTTGCACTCTTAACTTTAGCACTTCTCCGGTGTTTTTGCTCCGAAACAAATAGTACTCGCATCCTTCATCATCGGCATTGGAATTCGCTTCATAACGGTAGCGATACTTCCAACTCTCTGGCTCTTCAAACTCTTCGTCGTCGCTCTCTTCGCTCTCGTCATCTTCACTTTCACTGTCTTCACTTTCACTTTCATCTTTTTCATTCTCATTTTCGTCGTGTGTGGTCTTTTTGTTGCGATCTTTGCTCTCACCGGTTTCTTTATAGTCGTAGTCCGTTTTAATTCCCTGTCGCCCTTCCTTAAGTGTGGTTAGGTCGGGCCACTGCGACTCGAAAAGGTTGAAGCTGACGGCGGTCATTACCTTGGAAGTGTCTCTCAGCATGTGGAATTTCTGGAAATAAATGAATAGACTTGCAATTTTTTCCGATTTTCAAAAATGTTTATACTCAAAGTACAGAATTTTAGAAACCCTACCGCAAAATTTGATTCATGAGGTTTTTACGGCAAATTTTTTTAAAACAATTTCATTTTTCGCAAACAACTTTGAATTTGAATATTTCCAGAAAACAGAATTTGAATTCTACGCAAAAATATCGACAAAATGTTTTACAAAAATAATGAGTATTTTTAAAAGCAATTTATTTTTAAAATTCAACCCGCCAAAATGTTGACAAAAATGCAGAAAAATACCGAATATGCAAAAGGATTAACCAGAAAATGGCCACTTTTGAATTTACGGAGATCCAAAAATAAAAACAGCAAAATATTTTTTCACACTTGATCATTTTAGAAAAAAAAACCTATATTTTTTTCAAAATATTTCATAATCTTTACCCAGATACCGTAAATCCTCTAATTAATACGTCATCTCAATTAATTCCAACCTCCAACAGAATGATAAAACAATCCGGCTGATTAATTAGAGGGTTTACGGTAAAATTCAGCTCAGCTTTTAAGACAAACCTTCAAGAACGCTCTAATAAACTTGACACTCAATTTGTATCGAGTAATGTGACAGGTGCGTCCCACGACGAATTCCGCTCCCTTCAACAACACATCCAGCATTTGGTCGTTTACCTTTGCGTCTCGACCTTTCCTGAACAGCCACGCCGGTGGCTTCGCCTCGTCATCCTGGATGACATCCTCAAATCCGTCCTCTTCGGCGAACCAATTCAATTTGCCAGCTTTTACGTGTCTTTTCACAAAGGACAGGAGGTTGGCTCGGAAGTTGTGCACTTTTAGTGGGACCTCCACCAGGCAGGTGCCAGACACGGAGATGCGCAGATCGGGCAATACCTTAGAGGTAAAATTTTTGTCGCACTAAATTTCTAGTCAAATTTTGGCCTCTATGGTTCATGTTTGAAAAGTATGGGACGACTGGTTCTACGCCAGCACCACGCAGCCAGGGCCCTGCGGTCATACAGGTAAAACCTTTTGGAACAAGCACCCCTAAGAATGCCTCAAAAATAAGTTCACAAAAAAACAAAAGGGTCCCCCCTTTTGTTTTTGAAAAGTACCGGGGGTTCAAAAATTCTCACCGCAGGGCACTGCACGCAGCATGTAAACTAGTCACAAAAAGGGCGGAAATTTGAATTGAGTTTTGGGGTCTTGGCTGATTTGGGCTGTATTTGGTGGACAATAATAAGTATGATAAGTTTATTTGGGCTAAAGAATGGCTAAAATACAACGAAAGGATATTTTATCACACATATTGCTCGTTTTTATATTAATATACTACATGCGCTGTAAAGAAACCTTATAATTTAGTCTAGAAACTGTCTAAATCAGTCTAAGTTAATCTATAAACAGTCTATATTTGTCTAAAATACTCTAAACCAATCAATTTACACTCTAAAACTGTATCTATAACGCCAAAACCAACGAATACAGCCCAAATCAGCCCAGACGCCGAAAACCCAATTCAAATTGCCGCACTTTTAAAGTGACTCAAAATGTCCAATTAGAGCAAAGACGTATTTGGAGCGTAAAAAAGTATCTGAGGTGAAAAGTGATTATTTCCTGCCTAAAAAATGATACTACTGTCGAACCTCGATAAGCCGACACCCTCGATAAACCGAAACTCTGAGCCGGTCCCCGGTGCCCATTTTGGCTTGAATTGACCCTCGATAAACTGACACCCTCGATAAGCCGACGTCCTGAGCCGGTCCCAAGGGGTGTCGGCTTATCGAGGTTCGACTCTACCAGAAAGATTGTTCCAATACCTTGTGCACCTCCAACTTTATGTGCTCCTTGATGCGCACATTCTCGAACTTGGTCTTGCCGGCGTGTTGGAAAAAGTGGAGAAGGTGCAAAAGATTTTCTTCGGTCACTTTATTCTCGCATTCCAGCACGAGGCTCCGATCAAAGTCTTGAGACTCGATGGAGAGATGAACGGAGCGGAAATTGGCCCCGAGTATGGGCTTGCCCAGCCAATGCTGGCGGGCCAGATTTAGGAGGTTTGAATCCTGAAAATTGAAGGATTCAGGATCAGACTCCTTCTTTGAACTTTGGAAAAATTTTACGTTTCCGAATTTAATTTTTTGTCAAAATAGTTATTTGGTGCAAAAATTTTCTCGCTGTTTTTTGGGGCAAATATTAATTTTGTAGCAAATGTCATAATGTTTATACGGTAAAAAGTTATAACTCATAAAGACCCAGGATAGGGAGCTGGGAATTCAATCTTAAATTTTATTTTTGAAAAAGATGAAGTTTTTTAACTTTTTACTTAAACACGTCAATTTTTCCAATTTCCTGTTCAAGAATTTCGGACACTTAAAATTTGAAAGTATGCGACGCAAAACACCTGCCTCTTTCAAATCCTGCAAGCACGCGTGTTCACAAAATCGACTCGGTAGTTCAATCCGGGATTCCTCAAGTGCAAAGTCACGTTTTTCCTAAAAAGTTAAAGAATGCAACACTTTCTCACTCTCGAAAAGTTCACCACTTGGAAAGAAAACCCATCAGATTCCGGCTCGCGCGCCAGTCGATCGGCGTTCTCGTCTACTGTCGATTTCCATTGATGGGAAACGCGTCGACACTTTTGCAATTGGACATAGGACAGGTAGTGAAACAACTCCAGCCGCACATCTCCGTTCAGACCACACACGTTGATGTCGGGCTTGGCGGATTTTGAAGGTGTATTGGAGGTGAGGACTTCTTTGGCCGCGCGCTTCGGAGCTCGTTTTCTGGATTTTCCCATTTCTGATAGTCTTAATGTCAATGATTAAGATCAAGAACGAAAGTTTGAAAAATATCCAGGAAAACCAGAAAAAACTCAG
Organism: Ditylenchus destructor; assembly: GCA_022814885.1. Taxonomy (NCBI): domain Eukaryota; kingdom Metazoa; phylum Nematoda; class Chromadorea; order Rhabditida; family Anguinidae; genus Ditylenchus; species Ditylenchus destructor. The sequence goes on along the minus strand of JAKKPZ010000058.1, from coordinate 370,281 downwards.
AAATATTGCGTATTTTGGCCAGAAATAGGCATGTTTCGTAAAGATTTTTTGTTTCCATTTAGAAATATGTTCCACATTTTTACGGATTTTATATAAATTTTTTTTTGTTATTTTTGCAGAGATTTTAAATTTTTTGATGATTCTGAGACAATTATATGAAAAATCTCAGAAATTGGCCAATAACAAGGAAAAAATTAAAAATAAAGAAATAAAGAAAATAAAGAAAAATAGTTCAAAATGCGATTAAGAAAATTTCCTGCAGAAGCATACCCATTCTTGCCCATAAGCCTTTTAGGTCAAAATATGACATTTTCTGGAAAAGGTTTCGGAAATGTTTTTCTAGATTTTTTCACAGGACTCGAAGAAATAGTCGATTTTCGTAAACGGCGTATAAAAATTGGAAAATGTATGTGGAAATTCAATGACGAATGGCGAAAGAGAGCCATGTTGCGATAAAATGAACTGATGAGCAAACAAATTTTAGAGGTGTGGCTTTCTTTCCCCTATTAAGGGGGAAAGAAAAGCGAAACCAAACGCAGATTAAATCGATCCTCAGAAATTGCCGGCGTCCTCCGTTTATTTGCATTGAGAGAATTATTTGCGTGATCTTTGATCACTAGATTTCAATAGCCCGTAAATTTCGAACTTTTTGGAGAAATAAGTTAGTTATTAAAAAAATTGCAAAAATTTTGTAAAAGTCAAAAAATTTTGGTCATTTTCCGCAAAAAATCATTGAAGAGAATAGGTACTGCCCTAATTTTTTCAAAATTTCACGACCTTTGACCCTTGAAAAAAATTCCAAATATGGTTTAAAAAAATTGAAAACATGTTTTGTTTGTGTTCCACGAAGAAAACACAGACAGAAAAGTACACTGTCATAGTACACAACTGCAGATGAGGCATACTCGGCCCGCACTGTGAGCACTTATCAATGGGGACATCAAATGGGGACATAATCCCTTTTCAAGATATCATCACGTCTGGCGCATTCGAATGAAAACACGAAAATTTTTTTGCTCGATACTACTGGTATAGCCCAAAGTACCGACAGTGGTCTGACACAAAAACAGTGGTCTGACACTAATTTACTTTCGTGGAGAGACATTTTAGTTTTTGAAAAATTCAAATCTCAAACTACGGATGGGACCCGAAACCAACGCAGTAAGAGTAAATCTAACCGTTTAGCCTTAGGGCCTAAACGGTTGTTGAAAAAAGTAAACTAAAATAATAAAGATGTGGATATACCACATCCCGGGCGAGTGGCCAATGGGTGCCCAATATAAGGTGCCGGAATGGAAGACTGCGCAAAAATAGCCCAAGACTTATCTTTTATTGTAAGTGCTCCAATAAAATTTTGATAATGGCTCATTCCTCCAAAAAACTTTATTGAAATAGTTCACACAAACATTGAATAATAAATATTGAAGATAACAAAGCAATCTAATTATTGTATAATAATGGCTCTACAATGCATAATGCCCTTAAGCACCCGGAAGCACATGAACTCTACTGCCCTCCTCGATCTTGTAGTCCGATAAACGTTTTTCGTCATGCATTCGTCTTACTGCGGGTTCTGGAAAAATACTGTAAAGACGGATTTATTTGTTTGGCGGAAGTATTTTGGTTTTTACGAATTTTCAGTTACAACACAAATATAATTTGTGTTGTAACTGTAACTTTCTTAATTTCTAGTCATGCCTTAAGACGTAGTTAATTATATAAAAATAAATAGTTCTCAAAAAATTTTTAACAATCTTGTCATTAGATATATAGAACGGATACAAATGTATATTTATTGGCGATTGTTATATGAGAAATAAAGAGCATTTGAATTGTAAGCAGTCCATAGCTTCTTTTGGCGTACTGCCAGCCGTTATTATTGCTGCCAGCAATTTTATTGATTGAATATCTCTGCTATGTTTAAAATGGGATTGTTAACGGTGTGCTTACTGTTTAGGCATAGGCCGCTCTCCTTACAAGGCCACATTTGGAACTGAACCACGATTGGGTCTCAGAGTGGGACTGAATATGCCTGATGAGGTCATCGACAAAATCAATACCGAACTAGATCTGGCCGATTTGGCATTCAGCGTACGCATTGGTACAGGCGTCGGATCGCCTAGCACATCTACTGAAAACGCTCAAAAAGAATGCGTGTCATGCGGCAAGCCATATTCCGGCTCTCACAAATGCCATAAATGCAACAAATTCTGCCACGCGATTCCACCATGCTCGACCCCACATTCCGAGGAAGGTTACAGCGCTTCTGTCACTTGTCACCATTGCTCCAAGGAAGCCGAAACCAATTCGCAACAAGAAGCGGCAAAGGAAAACCAAATGGCACAGGCTGATCGAATGCTACAACGTTCAGCACGCCAACTCGCGCCATTGAAAGTTGGCAGTTCGGTTATGGTGCCGATCCCTGAGGTCGATCGAGGACGAGCCGAATTTCCAAATGTCAAAGGAATTGTGATGGAGGTAATTAACGTAAAAGTTTTTAGTAAAGTAAAATGTAGTAAAGCAAAAGTTCAGCAATTTTATGTTGCGATAATTCAAGTTGTCAAATTCCAGGTAACAGCAGAAGGAATGCATAAAATTGGAACAGAACATGGAAGGAATTGGGCAAGGAATTTTCAAGTGCGGATGCAAGCAAAAATGCAACTCAACCCGCTGCAAGTGTTTCAAATCCAATCTGAAGTGTAACAGCAAATGTCATAGCTCAATGCCATGTGATAATAAACATGATTAGCTGTTTATTTTTTGTACAAGTCAATAAATTTTATGTTAAATTTCATGAAAGTGAATTATTAGGGACGAAAATAATTATTTCTCATATAACAATCGCCAATAAATATATGAAGATATAATTTACGCACCATTTTCCCTTATTGGCTGACCGTGCCAGGAATTACCGGTAATGGCTAGCCAATAAGGGAATTTCCACTATTGACTGAAATTGCCCGCCATTACCGGTAATGGCTGGCTTTTTCAGCCATTAAGGGAATTTCCCTTATTGGCTAGCCATTACCGGTAATGGCGGATTTCCCTTATTGGCTGTAACAGATATATAGAACGGATACAAATGTATTTTAAATGAGCTATACACATATCAAAATCTTTTACTCCTAATTTTTTCTCTAACCCCTCTTCCTACAATTAGACCGTAATAATCTATGGGCGCTTCACTGAAGAGCCCAGCTCATAGATAAAATTTGGGCTCACTGTCTGGAGTTTAGGGCGAAACAGTGAGCCAATTTTAAAACGTTAATCCTTTTTCCTAGTTTTTCATGTCTTTTCTGTCATAATATAGGATCGTAAACCCGGAAAAATTCTTTCTTATTGCTATAAATGTAAGAGCAATAGTTTTACAAAAGTCTCTGGTTCAAATAGAAATAATACCTGAGAACAGATAAAAATCACTTCGCATTGCATTTGTGGCTTGAATTTTCTCCTTCAGACTCACAACAGTGTCATCGCTGCGCACGTTAAAAACTTTTTGGCCGTTCATCAAATTCACTGTGATCCAGAACGCAGAACTAAATAAAACGCCTATAAAATTCACTTAGTTATAAAATTCACTTCACTACTACCTTCATTTCACTGAGGAAATGGGCGTTTGGGTAAAATTTCTAACGGGAAGTTAAAGGAAGATTGTTGCCTTGACATCTGGAGGACGGATTGTCACAAATGTAAAGCGATATAAAAAGGAAATGTCACTTACTTTGACACCCGTGGCCGATTCGAAACTGGCAAGCTCGATGACCCACTCGGCTGGGATGTACTTTCCGGCAAAATGGCGATTGGATTGTGCGACGACCTGCTACCGCGCCGTGGCGTAGCGCCGTGGCGGAGCGTCGTGTCGGAGCGTCGTGTCGGAGTGCGTGGCGGAGCGACGTGGCGTAGCGCCGCGGCAGAGCGACGTGTCGGAGCACGTGTCGGAGCGCCGTGGCGTAGCGCCACTGGATCGCTAACGGGTTCTTGCGCAGTTTCCAATGACATCGCATCCTGATTTACACCAGCCAATCGGCTTTCCTCGATGAGCACTTTAAGTTTGGCCTCAGTATCCCGAACTTTTACGACGTTGAAACTCTGTAAAATAAGATTTTATGTTATGATTAGGGCTAGGATTTTTAGGTGCCCACCTAAAAAACCGAAAATAGTTTTTTTGGTGGGGCATATAAAAATCCTAGCCCTAAGAGCCCCATCAGATCATTGAAATTTGGAACAAAAGACGATGAAAGAAAAAATATTTTTCAAAATTTATCTTCGAAACCTATCGAAACCACTCACCGTCTCGCTTCCTGGATGCTTTCTGACGACGTGCTCGTTCATGTCATCTTCAGTCGCCGTAGGGTATATTTCGTCAGATTCCTCGCAATGATTGCAGGAATATGGAAAATATCGCAAGTGCTTGACAGATAAATGACGTAGAATATCAGATTCGCACTGAAAATTTGCGGTGCATTGAGTACAGCGGAACATTCGTGGACCTAAATAGAGTAGTATTAAAATGTGTTCAAATATTCTAGTCTATGTTGACATATCCACGAAAATAGACATAAAAAACGCAATTTTCTAGAAATGTGAATATTTTGAATAACAAACGACTTTGAATCATCCAGAGATAAAAAAACTTCAATCTACCTGGGACATCCATGTCCAACTACCTTAGACATCCTTGGACTTCAAGGATTTAAAAAATCGTAGCTTAACTGAAATTTGTGATTCAGATTATCATCATTTCATTCAGACTATCTACTGAAGAGGTATCACTCACATCTTGGTAATAACTGTATAAAATAAGAGACCGAAACAGTTATTACCTTTTTAACACTAAACTATTAAGTTAAACTTTTGCTACTATATTCTAAGATATATGTATTAGGATATTGCATAACAATTAGAAACCAAAAAACACCAAATTCTGAACAATTTCTGCGCATACCATAAAAATTGCAATTGATATAGATTCACGGTTGCATGACGACCATTTCGAAAAGGCAAGCGCAATTTGAGTTGAAGAAAGTAGAAGGGAGTTCGTTCTGGGACAAAGAAGGTGGTTGAAAGTGAAAATGAATGAAAGAAGAGAGATGCAAAATGCAGCGTTCGTTTCTCTCTTGAACGGAATTCAGCGCAAAAATAATAACCTGATAAAATAACGAGATCTTTTATTGTAAGTCCTCAAACAAAATTTTCCCCTCAAAGTCATTTTTCGTAATTCTGAGCGCACTTTTCTTAGGAAGTTATGTCGGAAATATGGGGTCGGAAAGTTGTGAAAGTGTCATTTTTGCCCAAAAATGGTATTTTTTGTCAAAAATTGGCGTGTTTGAGAGCAGGGTACGTCTACCATGTCGTGACCAACGTCTAACATGACTCTGCTACTGAAAAAAGTTATATCGAGAAAGAGTCATATTGATGTATACGACTGCTAAAAACGGTCACTTTTGAGTAAAAATGCCCTTTTTCGGGCAAAAACCGTACTTGTACTAAAAATTGTCTTAACCTATTATTCCAAATATGGTTTTGTATGCAATGCACTTTGAAATACGATAACGCCCCACAAAACATGACTTTGAGACATCAGAGCTTATGAAAATACTGACAGCCCATATGCAAATTACGCTCTAACAAAACAATGCAAACAAGACACTGAAAATTTCATAGCGGAACTCTAATATTATTATTTTTTCATTTCTCAGCAGTACTTATAAGGAGATTAGAGTAATGTCAATGCTGCCTAACCAGTCAGTTCAGACACAGTACTTCTCAGCTGGAGTCTCATTTTGTCAAGTCAATTTTTATTTAAACATTTTGCACAATTAAAAAGCGACAAAAATGCGGCATTAAAAATAAACAAGCAAATAACAAATATAATGGCAGTATTAAATTTCTCTATAATATCTATTCTCGATTCAATTCTCCACTCAAAGTCCTCCATTCAAATTTGTGTCCTCTATCTTCTTCTCGACCTGAAATCAAAGTCGTCCGGAAGGTCGCCTCTTCTCGCCACTCTGTCTGGATCTGAAACATTTTGACAGTTATTTTGATCTATGATCGATAAAAAAGTTTCCTTACCGTTGTGTTCCTGTTGACAAGTTGGGCCCAGGTATCCAGGTGCGCACTCGCACTTTCCATCGTGACGATTGCAGCGGGCGCCATTGTAACATTCGCAGGGCTGCTCGCAGTTCTTTCCATATCGACCTGGCCGGCAGGCTGAAATTTGGTGTTATTTTAGCCAGGCATGACACGCGGGAAAACCAAATTTGAATTCAATAATTTTTTTCTCAATTTTTTACCATGTTCGGCTCTTTTCTGAGTGTTCCTACCCCACCGGACCGGGGTACGATCTAGCGATTGCCGCTATCAAAATAGGGTATATCGCCACAAAAAATGGGTGGTTTACCCTATTTTTCCGTTATTTCGCAACACCTATTGTGAAATAATGAAAAACTGGGGTAAACCACCCATTTTTTGTGGCGATATACCCTATTTTGATAGCGGCAATCGCTAGATCGTACCCCGGTCCGGTGGGGTAGGAACAATCAAAAAATAGCCGGACACGGTAAAAAATTGAGAAAAAAATTATTGAATTCAAATTTGGTTTTCCCGCGTGTCATGCCTGATTTTAGCCCGGAAATATTCTTCGGAAAATTATCCGACAGGCGAGATTTCGTAACCGGCCGCGATTTTGCACTCTTATAGCTTTTTGAGATCTCTAAGGCACCCAGACAACTGCCACCCAGACAACTGCCACCGCGACAACTGCCACCGCGACAACTGCCACCGCGACAACTGCCACCGTGACAACTGCCACCGCGACAACTCCCACCCGCGACATCTCCCACGGCAAAGGAAAAACTGTTATCAAATGACTGGGTCGGAGGAGCGATAGGGCTCAGGGACTACAGATGGTTAGAGATACACACTATTTCGTGGTCACTCGCACGCAGACACTGTTCTCCAGTGTTTTGCTGACCGGGTTTAAACTGACCTGACCTGACCTGACCTCCTGACCTGACCAGACCTGACCTGACCTGACCGGGGGTGCCGGTCAGGTCATGCTGACCTGACCGGAGGTGTCCGGTCAGGTCAGAGGTCAGGTGACCGGCGTGAGCCGGTCAGATGACCGGTCATCTGACCGAAAACCCTTAAAAACGGAGGCGGCCGCGCCCGATAGGCAGGGATGAGATTTTGGCCCTTGCACAAAGGAAAATAGGTCTTTCTGAGAGCTAAATAAACCTAACAAAGACCCTATTAAACCTGCTGGTCGGTCCTTTGTGAACGCCCTAACTTAGCCCCCAACAATGTGTTGGGGGCTAAGTTAGGGCGTTGAATGTGTTGGGGCCTAAGCAAGCTCATTATGAGAAGAGAGTGTTGTCTGTTCGTCTGCTTATTTCTTCACACAATAGCGTCAAATTTGTACGCACACAACACAGAGGGCTGATTTGAGTGAGGAGTAAGCAGACGAACAGACAACACTCTCTTCTCACAATGAGCTTGCTTAGGCCCCAACACATTCAACGCCCTAACTTAGCCCCCAACACATTGTTGGGGGCTAAGTTAGGGCGTTCACAAAGGACCGACCAGCAGGTTTAATAGGGTCTTTGTTAGGTTTATTTAGCTCTCAGAAAGACCTATTTTCCTTTGTGCAAGGGCCAAAATCTCATCCCTGGCTTTAGCAAGCCGTTCGACTGTATCAGTTCATTTCCTCCCTGTGCCCGATAGGGCGTGGCCGGCGAAAATTTTGCGAAACTTTCGGCGAATGTTTAAAATTTTCAATGAAAGTTGACCCAATTTCTCAAATTTTCTTCTCCACTTGGGGGCTATCGCCCCCAGACCCGCTATCTGTGTCCTAGCGCCTTTATTCCTAGCTTTCTTCATGGATTACAAAAGTGGATTGGAGTAGAGGTCGGCCGATACCGATATATCGCCGGTAATATCGGTAATATCTTCAATTTTCTGAAAATATCGGTTCGACCGATATATCGGTATCGGTAAAACGTTCGGCCGACCTCTAGATTGGAGTATACGAATTCTCCAGATTGAACAACATACTTTCTTATAAAAACACAATTAAATGGTCATAAATTGAGAATGTCTTCTGCAAAAGTCAAAATTTTGAACGAAATTTGACGGAGAATGATAAAAAATATTTATGACATAAGACGGAAAAAATTCGCTCTAAAGCCGAGACAATGTTCGCTCTTGGATTACACTAATATCCATTTCAAAAAAATTCATAAATTTTCCACATTTCCCAAAAAATTTCAGGAAATTTTTCTAAATTTCCAGAAATATTTCAAATATATTCTAAAAATTTTTCCATAAAAATTTTTCAAATATTTTCCAAAAAATTTTCTAAAAATTTTCAAAAATTTCCCAACATTGTGCAAAAATGCTCTAAAAACCTGCGAAAAAGTCCATTTTAGGTGTAAAAACCTAAAATAGATGGACATTACAACGATATGCTTGAAAAACAGGCAAAATTTAACCATTTTAGCGATTTTGGAAAATTTTGAGCCCGGTCATACAGAAGGTCAGGTTAAACATGACCTGACTAGACCTGACCTGACCTGACCGGGACCCCGGTCAGGTCAGGTCAGGTCAGGTATACCTGACCGGGGTCCCGGTCTGGTCACCGGTCAGGTCAGTTTACCAAATTGCCCGGTCAGCAAAACACTGCTGTTCTCTAGTATGAGGTGGGAGCTGTCGCGGTGGGAGATGTCGCGGTGGCAGTTGTACGGTGGCAGTTGTCCCGGCCCCATCTCTGATCCCGAATTTGAGCTGAGTTTTGAACATGAGTATAATAAGAAAGAATATTCCATTGTGGTCTTAATCACACGGAACGACAAATGGTATCGAAGGGACACTTCAGGGCCTATTGGCCCGGAATGCTAGTCAAAATATTACCACCACATCAGATTTTACAGTTTTTGCACTTTTTCTAAAAAAATATTTTTGCCGAAAAAAACTTACGCTGTTCGCATTTTGAACCGTAATATCCCATGGGACAGTCGCAGACGCCGCTTATATAGCCACATGGGTGGTCCCCGCAGTCGCACTTCAGCTGGCAGTGTGGTCCGTAGGTGCCGTTCAAACATCTCTGCTCGCACTAAAATTCAAATGTTACTAGAATATTTGATGGTGTGATAAAAAAATTCTCAGCAGCTTACGTGATCGCCAAAGAATCCAGGCGGGCAAAGGCATTGACCGTCGTTGGGATCGCAACTTGCACCGTTTTGACAGTCACAGACTTGACTGCAATACCAGCCGTGAAGTCCGGGAGGACACACTAAAGCATATTCAATAAATTTGGAAGTTAAGATTTACACTTTTGAATTCGCGCCAATATTTTAAAAACTTTTATGAATTTGTGCAAATTTTCAATCAATTTTCTCTTTCCATTGGCCCGATTTTATTATAAAAGTTTAACAAGATTTTTGCCGCGATTTCAAACTCAAATTTGAATGAGACTTTAAGACACCCATTCAAAAAGTGACACAGAACATTTTACAACGTATGCAAATGTTCCAAAATCTTCTAGAACGTGCTAAAATTGTTCAAACACTCAGAACTATGGAACATTCTATAAAGATCCATAATATTCGTTGAACTTCTAGAAGATTTTTCGAGATTAGGTATGGGCTCTAAAAATAGGTGTCACGTGAAATAAAATGCTTCAAATTTTCATGGGGTTTCAAAAAAATTTTTTTTGAGAATTTTTGAATCAAGTCCAAATCAAATTTTTGACAAGTTCGTTACAAAGTGCCCGTTTAAAGGTCAAATCAAGAGTCTGGACTTTCCAACAAAAAAAAACCCACCATATTGACACCTGCTCCCATAACGACCTTTAGGACAACTGCAACAGCCCTGCACCGGGTCGCAAGAGGCCTCACCGTGGCAGTCACAGTCCAAAGTGCAATTATAACCGTATTTGCCCTGAGGGCATTGCTGTTGACAGGTGGGACCGGTGTAGCCTAATCCACAGCGGCACTGTCCGCTTTGAGGATCGCAATGGGCGTTTTCGGCACATTGACACTTTTCTTTGCATCCGGGGCCGTGACGACCGGCAGGACAGACCTGGAAATGACTAGGATTAATGTTTCGAGATTCAAGAATAGATTTCTAGAATTTTTGCCAAGTTTTGAAATTCAAATTTGGAGTGGTGCAGACATATTTTCGTCCGATCTTTCAAGTTAGGCAGCGCTGAGCTCAACTGTATAGGAAATTTTTTTTCTCTAACTGTTACTTACCGTAAATCCTCTAATTAGTCCCCCCTCAATTTATTCCCCCCCCAAAATGGCTATTTTTCCAAATTTTTCCAAATACCAAATTTTTGGCGCAATTTCAAATTTTTTGGCGCAAATTTGAATTTTTCTTGCAAATTTTGCCAAAAAATTGAAAAATTTGGTAAAAATCGCCGAAAAATGGATCAAAAATGCAAAAAACTCAAATTTTTGCCGGAAATTTTTTGGCGCCAATTCAAAATTGGTTTAAATTTTCCCAAATTTTGCCGAAAATCCACAGATTTTGCCAGAAAATCCCAAAATTTTTCGCGCGCCGCGTTAGGCGGGGCCGCGAAAATATAAGTCCCCTCCCTCAATTTAGTCCCCCCTAATAAGTCCCCCTTTAGAACCTGACGAAATAATAAGTCCCCGGAAGACTAATTAGAGGATTTACGGTAATCGATTTTACAGGGAAAGATGAGCTCATCGATGTTGAACTTGATGGATCGGACGGATAGACACGGAAAGAAAAGCAAAGGACCACACAAGTCGATTACGCTTCACATTCTTCGCATAACTTGCATACCTGAGTGCAATGCGGACCGGTGAAACCAGGTGCGCATTTGCATTGTCCAGTAACGCGGTCGCAGTTTCCTCCGTTTTGGCAGTCGCATTGCTTCGTGCACCTGAAAAAATGGCCGTGGAATTATTTTTGTCACGTAATCTCAAAGACTGTTCTAGATTTTTTAGTAAAGTTTTCAATTTTGCAAAAATTACTTTTCAAAATCTCAAAAATTTTCAAAAAATTTCAAAACATTTAAACTTAGTTTCAAGAATACAAAAAATGCAACAAGAAAACAAACCCAGGTCCGTATCTGTTATCTGGGCAAGCAATCTCGCACTTGGTTCCAATAAAACCGGCCGGGCACATGCATTCACCTGTTCCAGGATCACAGGTGGCTCCGTTCTCGCATTGGCACAATTCCGAACAGTCCATCCCAAATCTGCCTTGGATGCAGCCTAAAAATGACACTTTTTTGCATTTTCATCAAATTTTTATCAAATTTTTTCACACAAATTCCACGAACTATCAGTTCTGCAAAAAAATCGAGAATTCTCAACATTTCCGCAACAATCTTACCTTCTTTGCAATCCGTTCCCGAGAATCCCGGCTTGCAGAAGCACTTCCCACTGATCGGATCGCACTCTGAATTCGGCTGACACTCGCATTTGCTGGCACATCCGAGCCCAAAAGATCCGGCTGGGCATAGTTCAGTGCACGCCTGACCGGTATATCCGGCGGGGCATTGACACCTGCCGGTGATGTGGTCGCAAGGTTTGTGGTTGGGGCAGTGACACGCTTGCGCGCAGTGCTCTCCGAAATATCCCTTCAGGCACGCTGGAACAGAATTGAAATCATTTGAAAATTTGGCAAAGTTTTGACACTCGAGCCAGGATTTTTTACCGGAAAACCGAGGGTCCGGAAATTTTGCCGATTTCACCTGTATAGGGGTTTTTTGATGCGGGGAATCCGAATTTGAGGTAAGATTTTAGGTGGTCCCGCCACGAAAATTGAGAAAACCGCTATTTTCTTCAAAAAGTGGCCATTTTTAAAGAAAAATCCAGTTGCAGATTCGGAATCAGCGCATCAAAATACCCCTAAAAACATGTTTTCCGAAAAATCAGAAAAAATTTGATTTTTTGACCATACGGGGGACCACATGGTTTTCCGAAAAAATCGATTTTTTTGAAAATGTGGAACAGTTTTTCGCAAAACATGTATTTAGGGGTATTTTGATGCGCTGATTCCGAATCTGCAACTGGATTTTTCTTTAAAAATGGCAATTTTTTGAAGAAAATAGAGGTTTTCATATTTTCGTGGCGGGACCACCTAAAATCTGACCTCAAATTCGGATTCCCCGCATCAAAAAACCCCTATAAAGGTGAAATCGGCAAAATTTCCGCACCCTCGGTTTTCCGGTAAAAAACCTGGCTCGAGTCTCAAAACTTTGTGAACAACCTAATATTTGAAAATTTGGCTGTCTTCAAACGAAATTTTGGCTTTTTCCAGTTTTTTCGCTGATGAGAAAATCTAAACGTTTTGCGCCAACACTGAATATGCATGCGAAATTCAAAATACATTTCTTGGATCTCGCGCAGGACGGCATCTCGCAGTGTGGTCGAAAGAGCAAAGGCGGTTGTATGGAAGTGCAGACCCCAAAATCAATAGGGCCCCTATTGATTTTTTGTAGAAATTTTATTTATTGTAAACATTTTATTCAAAACAGTTGTTTATCTTGACCTTATAAGGAAATTTGCTCTTGAAACCCCCATCCAATTCGGACACCTGCGCGAGATCCAGACCCTATGTTGAACCCAACGCTGCTCATCTTGCTAGATCGAACAGAGAAACGGCGTCGCATTCTTCTATGGAAACTTTGGAAAAATTTTGCTGCCTACAACCGTCCAAAAAAATTTTCCGGGAAAATATTTGGTTCGTTTTATTTTGATTCCGCGGCAAAATAAATTTTTTTCCAAATCCAAAGTTTCGTTTTTCCTACCTCTGTTGCACTTTCTACCCCTCCAGCCAGGTGTGCATTCGCAATGTCCACTAATGGGATGACAACTGGCTCCGTTTTCACACTGACAAGTCTCCTTACAGCCTTCGCCGTGGTGACCGTGCGGGCAGGCCTGAAATATTTCACATTGCAACATTGTCTCAAGAATTCCCACAGCGAAAATCTTCCTGAAAATCCTACCTGTTCGCACTTTTCACCTGTCCAACCGCTCAAGCAAAGGCATTGACCGTTGGTTTTGTTGCAGCTGGCGCCGTTCAAACAGTCGCAACGCAGCGAACATTCCATTCCGAATTGGCCAAAGGGACAGGCTGAAAAAAAAGATTATCGATTTCCATATTCTTTAACGGTAAATTTACAAGGCATGGAAATTTGGCGAGAATTGTGAGAAATTGGTCGAGATTAATTTAAAAAATATGTACTGTAGTGTCAGCTTAGGATATCCTGTCAGTTTCGGATATTCTGCCTGTTACTTTCACCAAAATGGGCAAAATGCCAACAGCAGTACAGGAGTACACCAATGCCAAAATGGTAGATGATCAACGATCAGTGATCAATGATCAGTTGGCCCCAATGAAACTAGTTTTTTGACTTAAAATGGCCATAACTTGGGCCGTAGCCAGGGGGTTGGGGGGGGGGGGTTGTAACCCCCCCCCCCCGAAATTCGGAAGCTAAAAAAACAATAGGGTCCCCCCTATGGTTTTAAAAATTTTCGAGCAAAATTTTGAAAAATGCACCCCTAAGAATGCGTTTTTTCACTTCTCGACCCCCTGAAATCTCAACCCCGCCCCCCGAAATTTTTTTCTGGCTACGGGCCTGCTTGGCTTATACTTAAGCTTTGAGAGTAACTTAAAATGTTACTAGGACTTAAGCAAACAGCTTAGGCTTTAGACTTAGACAAGATTTGTTTTAGGCTTAAGAGTAGGCTCGAACTTAGGCTAAGCTTAGGCTTAGCTTAGTCCAAGCTTAAGCCTAAAACCGGCTGCAATCACTAGCTTAAGTTGTTTGCCTAAGGATCATCTTAAGCAATTGCTCAAAGCTTAAGCTTGAGTGTGAGCTCAGTTATGGCCGTTCCAAAGAATGAGGGGCCAACTGATACACGGTCGGCGAAATTGACCTCAAATTCGGGAGCAGCAAGGTCGAATACCAATCCAGGGAACAAAATCTCGCCTTCCAGAAATCGTTAGCCTCAAAGAACAGAAAACTTACTGAATTCGCAAGCTGGCCCAGTCCAGCCGGGTGAGCACTTGCACTGCCCCGTTCTCGAATCACACTCTCCGTTATGCATACACAAACAATGCTTCGCGCAATTTGGACCGTAGAGCTCTGGAGGGCAGTCTGAAAAGGCAACATTTTAGACTAATCTTGTCAAGATTTGAGTATAATTCGGCGCACGGTCAATACCCACCCCCGGCCAATACCCCCAAGCTTGCCATTTTTGGTCATAACTTTTTTCTGGAACATTCTCGAATTATGTGTAATGGCTTAAATTCAAGCTTAGACTCTTGGCTATCGATCGCTATATTGCATGCCGTGTATCGATTCTGGATTCTCGAGATTCGAATTTTTTTGTATCTTTACTCTTGAATTTTCGTGAAACTTCAAGAGTAAAGAGGCAAAAAAATTCGAAACTCGAGAATCTTGAATCGAGATGCGGCATGCAATATACCGACCGATAGCCAATAGTCTAAGCTTTAATTTAAGCCATTACACAAAATTCTAGAATATTCCAGAAAAAAGTTATGACCAAAAATGGCAAGCTTGGGGGTATTGGCCGGGGGTGGGTATTGACCGTACCCCTATAATTCTCACAGGTGAGAAACTCACCTGTCTCGCAATGCTTGCCCATAAACCCCGCAGGACAGTCGCAAAATCCCGTTATAGGATCACAAACGCCGTCGTTGGAACAAGAGCAGTTTTGCGCACAGCCAGCGCCCCAGTTGCCCTGCGGGCATCGAACTCGGCAGTCAAGACCCATCCAACCGGGACCGCACTTGCACTCTCCGCTCACCGGATGGCACTTTGAGAAAATCGGTGTCACGTCGCGATCGGCTGAAAAATGACGTTTATTTCTATAAGCTTCTAGAACATTCCTACTTCCGCTAGAACAGTTGCATTCCTGCTTGCACTGACTCCCGAAATGTCCATCCGGGCATGGCCGATCGCAGTGTTGACCTCTCCAGCCTGGAGCACATTCGCAGGCTCCCGTTGTAGGATCACAGGTGGCGTTGTTGTGACATAGACACTTTCCGCGACAGCCACTTCCAAATGTGCCTTCAGGGCATTCTAAGCCGAGAATATGTGATTTTGATTAAAAAAAATAAAAAATAGAAAATTATCCAAAAATAACAAATTCACATAATGGAAAAGAAAAGGTCAAAATTTTTGGAAAATTAATAAAATACGGTATTTCTCTAAAATAGATCCCCATAGATAATTTTTTAGCGCGAATTCGAAAAATATATATTTATAGATTTTCCAAATTTTAGCAAAATAGGAGAACTACCCAAAAATTGCCAAAAATTTGGTCAAAAACTCCAAAAATTAAAATTTTCGTCAAAAATTTTGTAAAATTGGCCAAAATTTTTGCCTCCTAAAATGGACCACTTGAAGGGTATTGAAATAATTAAGGCTCCGGGGCCACATTATAGGAAAGGTATTCAAGAATCCTACGAAAAATTAGAAATTTCGAAAAAAACAAATTCCCAAAACTAAAAATTTTTGAAAAAATAAAAAATCTCAAGAATCCGACGTTCATCGCAATTCGCGCAAATGTGATTTTGATTTTTTAAAATAATGAAAAATAGAAAATTATCCGAAAAAAATAACAAATCACATAATGAAAAGTTTAAAAATTTTGGAAAATTAACAAATTTCTCTATAATAGGCTTATAAAATAGATCCCCCAAATAAACTTTTTTGGCGCGAATTTGAATTTTTGTAAAGATTTTGCTATTTTTGGCCATATTTTTCAAAATTTTAGCTAACTATGTGGAATTACCCATTGAAATTGCCAAAAGTCGGTCAAAAACTCGAAAATTTTAAATTCACGTTAAAAAATTTCGGCAGGCAATTCAAAATTGGTTAAAATTTTCAAAAATTTTGTAAAAGTTGGCCAAAAATTTTGCTCTTTAACCCTTCATTGCCCGACCGTGCAAGTGCCTTGTATGCCCGACCGTAGGATTTTGATGTTTTTTGGTATACGGGTAGATCTCGAGATTCTATTAGATACGTATTTTCTCTTTTTTTCAAAACCCCCAAAAATTCCAATTTTTGGGGGGACAAAAGTCGGGATTTTGCCGAAAATCCATGATACCCCCTATGGTTTCGAAATTTTCAAAAAATTTCGAAATTTTTAGATGTCTAAAAAACACTTTTTCTGGTCAATTTCGATGCGCTGAGCACGAATCTGAAGTTAGTTTTTGCGTTGAGTCTCAAAAAAATTTTTTTCCCTAAAATTTCAAATTTTTCAAAAGTGTACTTTTTAGAGTGCTCTAAAAAATTTTTAGCGCTAAAACAGAAAATCTAATTACATATCCTGATTCAGGACAAAAAGTTGGCTATATAAGATCAATATCAGATTTTAGCTAGGAAGCCAAAAAATTGGCCAAAAATTACTCCAAAGTTAGCGTATCTGATCGGATACACCAGGCAATGAAGGGTTAAAATAGACTTCTTGGGGGTGTTGAAATAATTAGGCCTCCAGGGGCCATATTAGAGGAAGAATGTTCAAGAATCCTATGAAAAAAATGGGAAAAAAAATTCCCAAAATATAAAAGAAAGTTAAAAATTTTTTGAAAAAATAAAAAATCTCAAGAATCCTACGTTCATCGCAGCTCGCTCCCGCCCATCCAGGCTCGCACAAACACTGCCCATTTGTGGGATCACAATCCATGGCATATGAATAAGCCGGCGAGTCCAATGACCCTCCGATCCCGGATTCGACCTCCCACGACGATGAGTCATCTCCATATTTGGCATAACCGCCGCTTTTGGTGTCCGCCAAGAAATGACTTCCATTTTTGGCATCCGCCCTGTGGCTCGGACATTCGCACAAATGAATGCATTGAGAGCCCCACGTGCCCTGAGGGCAACTCAGCTCGCACTGGACGCCGTGGAATCCCGGACGACAGGTGCATCGACCGTCGTGCGCGGAGCAGGTGCCGCCGTTTTGGCACTGGCAGATTTGGAGACAGTTCGGGCCGTAATGACCTGGAGGACAGGCTGAAAAGGAAACATTATCGCACTTTTAATGTTGCAAGGCAATTTTCACTTACCGTATTTTCTCTAATATAAGCCCGGGGGCTTATATTATTTCAATCCCCAAATTTGAGCAAAATTTTTCTCTAACCTCTCATTTTTACACACTATTTCTCTTTCTCTAGGGGGCTTCTATTTCAGGGGGCTTCTATTATAGGGGGGGTTATATTAGAGAAAATACAGTAATTGGCAACTTTTGTTACTATTTTGAAACATTTTTCATATTTTTTGCCACATTTTAAAACTCTTCAAAATTTCCATTTTTCTTCAAATTTTTAACTGTTTTTATGCTATTTTTACATGTCAACTTTTTCTTTAGTTCCCAAAGCATTTTCAAATTTTGAATTCGCGCCCTTGAAAGTGCGTAATTTTTTGTCTACAGCTTATCAAAAAAGTAAACAAAAGTAAGCGAATCTAAATAAAATTAACCAATATTAATATAAATAACAAAATATTGAGAAAAATTTACATAAAAATGCAACAAATTTATGACATGATAAAATTTTGGGGATGATTTCAACCAAAAATATTTTCACTACAGATGAACAAAATTGGAATGAAAATGAATCAATGCTTGAGGCGAGAACAGTTTCACATAAAATTTCGTTACCTTCAGTGCAAGCCGGGCCGTAAAATCCATCTGCGCATTGGCAGGTGCCGTCTTGCTTGTTGCAAATTGCGCCGTTCTCGCATTGGCAAGAGTGCATGCAGTTTGGACCATAGTAGCCATCGGCACATTCTGAAGAGAAAAAATATTTGTACGATATTAAAGGTCATTCTCGAACTGAAATTCCATTTTGAACGATATTAAAGGTCATTCTCGAACTGAAATTCCATTTTGAACGATATTAAAGGTCATTCTCGAACTGAAATTCCATTTTGAACGATATTAAAGGTCATTCTCGAACTGAAATTCCATTTTGAACGATATTAAAGGTCATTCTCGAACTGAAATTCCATTTTGAACGATATTAAAGGTCATTCTCGAACTGAAATTCCATTTTGAACGATATTAAAGGTCATTCTCGAACTGAAATTCCATTTTGAACGATATTAAAGGTCATTCTCGAACTGAAATTCCATTTTGAACGATATTAAAGGTCATTCTCGAACTGAAATTCCATTTTGAACGATATTAAAGGTCATTCTCGAACTAAAATTCCATTTTGAACGATATTAAAGGTCATTCTCGAGCTGAAATTCCATTTTGAACGATATTAAAGGTCATTCTCGAACTGAAATTCCATTTTGAACGATATTAAAGGTCATTCTCGAACTGAAATTCCATTTTGAACGATATTAAAGGTCATTCTCGAACTGAAATTCCATTTTGAACGATATTAAAGGTCATTCTCGAACTGAAATTCCATTTTGAACGATATTAAAGGTCATTCTCGAACTGAAATTCCATTTTGAACGATATTAACGGTCATTCTCGAACTGAAATTCCATTTTGAACGATATTAAAGGTCATTCTCGAACTGAAATTCCATTTTGAACGATATTAAAGGTCATTCTCGAACTGAAATTCCATTTTGAACGATATTAAAGGTCATTCTCGAACTGAAATTCCATTTTGAACGATATTAAAGGTCATTCTCGAACTGAAATTCCATTTTGAACGATATTAAAGGTCATTCTCGAACTGAAATTCCATTTTGAACGATATTAAAGGTCATTCTCGAACTGAAATTCCGTTTTGAACGATATTAAAGGTCATTCTCGAACTAAAATTCCATTTTGAACGATATTAAAGGTCATTCTCGAACTGAAATTCCATTTTGAACGATATTAAAGGTCATTCTCGAACTGAAATTCCATTTTGAACGATATTAAAGGTCATTCTCGAACTGAAATTCCATTTTGAACGATATTAAAGGTCATTCTCGAACTGAAATTCCATTTTGAACGATATTAAAGGTCATTCTCGAACTGAAATTCCATTTTGAACGTTACTAAAGGTCATTCTCGAACTAAAATTCCGTTTTGAACGATATTAAAGGTCATTCTCGAACTGAAATTCCATTTTGAACGATACTAAAGGTCATTCTCGAACTAAAATTCCGTTTTGAACGATATTATCGGGTGGCTAATAAGTTCTGATGCCACTTTTCAATTACGCATATTTCTTTTAGAATGAATGATTGACCATGAGTGATTGGTATTATTTTGTTGCCCATTTTGTCTGCTTTAATCTGGTATATAGCTTTTAAATATCACCTCACAAAATGTTTAAAATATCACACAATGTTTATTATACACCCCCTGTATAAATTTTTGGGGGGTGTATAAATTTTGGGCAAGTATGGTTTCTAAAAACGCTCATAACTCAGCGATAATCCAACGAAAGACAAATCTGTAAAAAGTGTGTGGTAGAGCACAGAATGTAGAATAAGGCTAGTGAAACAGATTTTCTCGATAAGTAAAAACCATGTTCAAAAAACAAAAAATATATGCAAAACCTAAAATGAATTTAGAGGTTGTTGTACACATTGTGTGAAATATCGAATATTTCATGAGATAAAGTATTA
Source organism: Ditylenchus destructor (assembly GCA_022814885.1). Classification (NCBI taxonomy): domain Eukaryota; kingdom Metazoa; phylum Nematoda; class Chromadorea; order Rhabditida; family Anguinidae; genus Ditylenchus; species Ditylenchus destructor. The sequence goes on along the minus strand of JAKKPZ010000058.1, from coordinate 350,688 downwards.
AAGTTATATATCGTTGAAAACTGGGCAAAAATTGCAGTTATTTAATCTATTGGGCATACTACGTTTCTATCACGCTGCTTTCTAAAATTTTTAATTTTGAACACTAACAAAAACATTTCTTAATTTTCTTCAAAAGTATGGTGACGGAAAATGCTCATATCTCGCCGATAATCAAACCAAAAATTATTCCGTAATAATTATTTTGTAGTCCACAAACTGTATAATAAGACTGCGAAAACCGTTTTTCGGAATAACTAAAATTGTGAACAAAAATTAGTAAAACGTGGAAAACATCTTCCAAAAATTTATACACGGGGTTTTCGTACACTTTGTGTGATATTTTAAACATTTTGTGAGGTGATATATGAAAGCTATATACCAGATGAAAGCAGACAAAATGGGCACCAAAATAATACCAAACACTCATAGTCAATCATTCATTCTAAAAGAAATATGCGTAATTGAAAAGTGGCATCAGAACTTATTAGCCACCCGATAAAGGTCATTCTCGAACTGAAATTCCATTTTGAACGTTACTAAAGGTCATTCTCGAACTAAAATTCCGTTTTGAACGATATTAAAGGTCATTCTCGAACTGAAATTCCATTTTGAACGATATTAAAGGTCATTCTCGAACTGAAATCTTACTCTGTATTGACAAAGCGACCAAGTTTGCAACGGCTAAGATCGATTCCGAATTTGTATATCAGTTTTGGCATCGGAAATAGTGTGACAAAGTTTTTGGCATTCTGCCCACTATGGCTATGGAAATTTTTCAACGGCATAGGATGTAACCGTATTTTCATTCGAGAATAACAAAATTTCTAATGAACTAGATAGCCTGAAGCCAAGTGTCTCACAAAAGCCTCAGCTAATAAAACTAAAAATTGCGTGTCGCAAAATCATTACAAGTAAAAAACTAAAGTGCAATCATAGTCAGGACCTACCTGTGTCGCAATTCTCGCCAGTCAAGCCCTCAGGGCATGTGCAGGTGCCTGTCGCGGGATGGCAGTGATTACCGTTTTCAGGACATTCACAACTCTGTGCGCAATCATAACCGTACCAGCCAGGTGCACACTCTACAATCAACACTCACAATATTAACCTGACTTGTGAGTGCGAGGTCACAATATTTATAGTACAATACAAAAAAAAATTTACGGAAAACAAAATCCCGAGTTCAAAGATAGCAAAAAAAATAAGTTAAGGCCATTTTTGGATCAATACAATCACTCTGGATTGAAAAAGACCACATTTGAATTGGCGGTTTTGGCGCGGTTGCGCCAATCCACTTCTGGAACATTCTAGAAGGGTGTGTAATGGCTTAATCGAAAGCCCAGAACCTCAGCATTAATATTAGCCATTACTCACTTTTCTAGAATGTTCCAGAAGTGGATTGGCGCAACCGCACCAAAACCGCCAATTCAAACGTGGTCTTTTTCAATCCAGAGTGATTGTATTTTCAATATATAAGAAAAATTTGCCAGAAAAATGGCAAAAAAATGTGAACATGGCAAAAAATTGGACAAAAATCTATTTTCTGGCAAAATTGTAACAACAAAATGTGACAATTATGACTCGTTAAAGTTATGTGACGAATGATCATTGATCACTTAACTTTAAGAGGTCATAATTCTCGAATTTTTTCGATCAGTGAACGTAGTCATTGATTCCTTCTGGCTCATATCTGAAAAGAAAGGCCTAACTTGTCCTGCGCAGAATAATTCTTCGATATTTTGAGTCAACTTAAATGTGCGGCAATTTGAATGATATTTTAAGGAATTTGGCCAGTAGCCGGAATTTACTGTTTTAGACTGCATAAAGACTTTTCTAGAGCGTTTCAGAATGTTCTGGACCGTTCCAGAATGTTCTGGACTATTTTAGGCAAGAAAACAGTAAATTCCGGTTACTTTTACCGAATTCCTGAAAATATCATTCAAATTGCCGCACTTTTAAGTTGACTCAAAATATCGAAGAATTCTTCTGCGCAGAACAAGTTAGGCCTTTCTTTTCAGATATGAGCCAGAAGGAATCAATGACTACGTTCACTGATCGAAAAAATTCGAGAATTATGACCTCTTAAAGTTAAGTGATCAATGATCATTCGTCACTTAACTTTGAGGATTATAACTTTTATATTTTCTGTGCTCAGAATTTAATTTAAAAGTATCCGTTATATCAAAGCTATACCACACCACATTTTGTTTTGACTACAGCAAGAGTGCAAGAAAAAAAATAAAAAAACTACCTTTTTCGCACTGATCTCCTTGGAATCCGGGCAGACAGCGATGCAGGATGGAAGAGGCGTTCAATGGCAGACATTCTCCGGATTTGGGGTGGCAATAGCCGGCACAGTCGCAGTGCTCCAGGCAGTGAACTCCAAAGTATCCGGGCATGCACGGCCGCTGGCATCGCTCGCCATAGTAGCCGTGTTTGCACTGGCATTCACCTGTCTAAAAGTACAATGTGTTGCGTTTCAAACTTTTGGAGATTACTTTTTAGGAAAAAAATTTAGTGTAAGTTTAGTCCAAAAAATTTCATAGCAAAAAAGTAAATTTTAAAGGTAAAAAGGTCCCTCTTACATGATGTCCTGCGGCGATATACCTTCGATTCTCCCATTTTTCGAAATTTTGACTCCTTATATAGGTTTTCGGGTATGGTGTACCGGAAAAATACAATATTTTTCGGTCAGAGTAACCCCGAAGAGTGGTACCAGGAGGGGTTACCCGCTCGTGACCTCATCGAGAATTTTGGGTATTTGAGTGTTCCCGAGCGAGATTGATTGACCATAGGGGTTTAGGGTGCTAGGGATCGGAATTTTAACTTATTTTTAGTTTTGAGTAATCCCAGGGTGGGTAAAAGTACTCCAGAGACCAAAGAACAAAATCTTAGATTTGAGGAGTTTGAGTAACGTAAATTCTCTAATTTAACCCCCTCTTGTTTTACCCCCTCTAATTTTGCCCCTCCCCAAAATGCAAATTTTTCCAAAAATTCAAATTTTTGGCGCAAATTCAAATTTTTTGCCAAAAATTGGAATTTTTTACCATTTTTTGCAAAATTTTCCCAAATTTTGGAAAAATTTGCCAAAATTTTGTAAAAAATGGCAAAAATTTCGAAAAAATTCAAAATTTTTAGGGCGGGATGTCAAATTTTGAATATTTTTTTCGAAAAAATGACGAAAATTTTTGGAATTTAAGCAAAAATCCCAAAAAAAATTTTACCCCACTCTATTTTTACCCCCTCTAATTTTGCCCCCTAGAGGTCGATTGAATAATTATACCCCCGGGGGTTAAATTAGAGAGTTTACGGTATTTCAGTTACCGTTTTTCTTACACTTCTTCCAGCCCAGCAAAGAATGGCTTCCAGAAACCTTAAAAAAGCCGAGGTATTGCTCGAAATATTCGATTTCCGGGATGTCAAACCAAAAATTCGGGCACATTTGAATTCGCGCCAAAATTTTTATTCAAATTTCTGTTTAAATTCCCAAGACTTTCGACTCAAGTCTCATTCTTCTGACCAAAACTTTAAACAATACCCACCTCAACATTGCAACTCTCCGTTCCTTCCCTCGCGCATTTGCATTCTCGGCGACAATTTCGGCCAAAGGTAAAAAGCGGGCACGGCTGATCGCATTTCTCGCCAAAATATCCGGGCGGACACAGGCAGAATCCTGTCAATTTGTCGCATCTTCCTCCGGGACATGCACTCATTCGGCACGGCAACTCACAACGTTTGCCGTAGAAACCTGAAATGAAGGAATGTGAAAAATTTGCAGGTGTTCGTAGTACATTCTAGAATTCGAAATCGGTACAGAAAAGCAATTTTTTAGGAAGTATTAGGTTGTTCACTAAATTTTCAGACTGGGCACAGGGTTTTTTCCCGAAAAATTGAGGGTCCGGAAATTTTGCCGATTTCATCTATATAAGGGTTTTTTGATGAGGGGAATCCGAATTTGAGGTCAGATCTTAGTTGGTCCCGCCACGAAAATTGAGAAAACCGCTATTTTCTTCAAAAAATGGCCATTTTTGCTCAAAAATGGCCCAAAAATGCCCATTTTTGACGCGATACGAAAAAACCAATTGCAGATTCGGAATCAGCGCATCAAAATACGCCTAAAAACATGTTTTCCGAAAAATCAGAAAAAATTTGATTTTTCGGGGGGACCACATGTTTTTCGAAAAAAATCGATTTTTTGAAAATATGGAAATTTTTTCTACAATGAGTATTTTGATGCGCTGATTCCGAATCTGCAATTGGTTTTTTCGTATCGCGTCAAAAATGGGTATTTTTCGGCCATTTTTGGCCAAAAATGGCCATTTTTTGAAGAAAATAGCGGTTTTCTCAATTTTCGTGGCGGGACCAACTAAGATCTGACCTCAAATTCGGATTCCCCGCATCAAAAAACCCTATATAGGTGAAATCGGCGAAATTTCCGGGCCCTCGATTTTCCGGTAAAAAACCCTGTGCCCAGTCTGAAAACTTTGTGAACAACCTAATACATTCTAGAATTTTTGCGACAATTGTAGCATTTTTGTTGCATTTTCCCATTTTAGCGATTTTCTGAGAATTTTTTGAGTAATTTTTGCTCTAAATGTAAATTTGTGACTATTTTTGCAACATTCTATTACGAAAAACTCAAAATTCGCAAAGTTTTTGGCATAGTGTTTCATTTTCGTCCAATAGTACAGTTATGGGTAACTTTTTGGTTCGGATAACCGAATTTTGCCGCAAATTTGATTTTTGTAAAGTTTTGCACTAAATTTTCACCCATTTTGGAAAATTTTTCTCCGTTTTTACATATTTTTGGTAACAAATTGACCAAAAATTTGAAATCGCGGCAAAAATGTCTCGACTTACCTGCTGGACAGTCGTCGTCGCAGTTTGCGATTTCGGGATCACAAAGGCATTTCCCGGTAGCCGGATCGCAACTTCCTCCATTGCACTGAAAATTTGAAGCAGTTTTATGGAAAAATCTCGGATAAAAAGAAGAATAAACCTGGCACTCTTTACTGCAACCAGGCCCGTAGTATCCTTCCAGGCACGGCAATTGGCACAGCTCTCCTTGCCATCCGGGCAAACAATCGCATCCGGTCTTGTCGCGATTGCAACCGGCTGAAATAAAAAGTAGGAAACATGTTTTTCGAAAAATCCGAAAAAATTTGATTTTTTTGACCATAGGGGGTACCACATAGTTTTTGAAAAAAATCGATTTTTTGAAAAAGTGGAATAATTTTTTGTAGTTACTATTTTTAGGGGTATTTTGATGCGCTGATTCCGAATCTGCAATTGGTTTTTTCGTATCGCTCTAAAAATGGGTATTTTTGGGCCATTTTTTACCAAAAATGGCCATTTTTTGAAGAAAATAGTGGTTTTCTCAATTTTCGTGTGGCGGGACCACCTAAAATCTGACCTCAAATTCGGATTTCCCGCATCAAAAAACCCTATATAGGTGAAATCGGAAAAATTTCTTAATTAAAAAAATATTTACAATTTTTTATAAATTCCGGTGAAAAGTGCGAAAAAAATCGCTTTTATAGTAAAAAAATTAAATTATGACCAGAAAATGTCGTTTTCTTCCAGAAAAACCCGGACTTTATTCTGTCCAAAAATGTCTTAGTGGAAGAATTTTTCCAGACAGGAATTTTTTAGGAGCAATTTGTGGCAGATTTTGTCTGAAGAGCAAATTCCGCACAATGAATCCAAGCACTATCTCTCAAACAAAAGCACCGTATTTTCTCCAATAATGTCCTCTCCCAATAAGGCCCTACTCCAATAAATGCCCCTTAGCGGGACATTAGAGGAAATGCCCAAAGCATTTTTCAAAATAAAATCGAAGCTCAGAAAATGTGAACTTTTGACCTTTTAAATTTAAGAGTTCAAACATCAGTTGAAATATTTGATCAGTTAACTTTAAGAGGTCATAACTTTCACTTTCTCTAAGCTTAAAGTTTAATTTAAAAAGTATATTGCGCATTTAGGTCAGTATTCTCGAATTATATTTACTTGGGTTCATTGAAACTCGAAATTCGGTCATCAGAAAAATTTTGCAATAAAACTAAACTTTTTGCTAGAAAACGAATATTAGACCCATTTTTTAGGCACAGAAAAAATTCTATATCCTCATTCCTGCAGAATATCCTACCTCCATTCTTGCAGTCATCGCAATTGTGCTGGCAATCGTGACCGAAAGTTCCTGGATCACATCCTGAAAGTCCAAATGTCATTAGTAATGACTCATTACGCTCCACATCCTGGACCCAAATGACTCAGAATCCAAAGAAAAGATTCACAAACGATACAAAAGTATGCGGCAAGTAAACAAAAAAAATAAAAGTACAAAAGTCACTAAACACCTAAGGCATTTCTATGGTCGACTCGAGAAATCACTCCGCGAATCTTGAGCCTCTCCACGTGGACAGTCGGCTTCCGCTCGGCGAAATTCTTCGTGGCCACCACAAAATTGTCGCTCCGGGTCTTGGAGGAGGAGTATTCGTGGATTTGGCTTTCGGCTGGAATTTGGTCGGCTAAAAGTCGAGACTAAAAAGTAAGGCGAGAAAAGGAAAACAAGCGATGAAACTAAAAGTTGGAGCGAACTACGGTAAAATTACCGTATTTTCTCTAATATAAGCCCCCCCCCCGTATAATAGAAGCCCCCTAGAGAAAGAGAAATAGTGTGTAAAAATGAGAGGTTAGAGAAAAATTTGGCCAAATTTGAGGGATTGAAATAATATAAGCCCCGGGGCTTATATTAGAGAAAATACGGTATACTCAATTGAACTGAAGGTTTTGGAAAGTAACACTTTGACAGAAAATTTTAAACGTTGAAAATGAGGCAACTTTTTCGGCGGTGTGCAAAATGGGAAAATTTTCGAATCTTCTGGAACGGTTCTTAAAAGGTAATCAGAAATGGATAAAAATGCCCAAAATTGACCAAAAAGTTCAGAAATTAGCACACATGAACAAAAATGTACACATTTTGGCGTTTTTGGCATTGTGTTCGTAAGAATCTTTGGTAAAGCGGATTTCCAATCAAAAGGAATTATCGATTTTTCCTTTTTAGACAAAAAATAGACCAAAAGTGAATTTTTTGAAAAATTATCCAATTTTTGTTTGAAAAAAGAGGAAAAAACATGAAAGACGGAAAAAACCGCAATTCACAAATTTTGCACATCACTGCCCTATATCATACCCTTCCCCAAACCCCACATACCTATGCAAGTGTGTCTGTCCTCTGCCAATCGATATCCTGGATTACAGGTACAATTATATCCACCCTTCGTATTGAAACAGTTATGTTGACAACCGGCATTCTCGTTTATGCATTCGTTGACATCTAGAAGAAAAGTTGGCACTTTATTTGATTTTCAGCCAAAAATGTAAAAAACCAAACAGATAATAACCTTGCAGCAAAACGACTCAAATTTGTAGCAATTTTTTCTGATAGCCAAATTTCAAGATACCAATTCAAAAATATAGCATCATTCGCTCAGAAGCACATTATAGCATTTGAGTCTAGGTAAACCCCCCCGGGTAACCCCCCCCCCCCCGCTCGCCATTTTTGCCATAACTTTTTACTGGAACCTTCTAGAAGGATGAGTAATAGCTTAAATGAAAGCTGAGACTCTGGGCTACAAATCGGTATATTACTTGCCATATCTCGATTCAAGATTCTCGAGATTTAATTATTTTTGTCTCAAATTCTCGAATTTTCAAAAAAGGTGAAATTTTGAGACAAAAATAATTAAATCTCGAGAATCTTGAATCGAGATGCGACAAGTAATATACCGATTTGTAGCCCAGAGTCTTAGCTTCCATTTAAGCTATTACTCATCCTTCTAGAAGGTTCCAGAAAAAAGTTATGGCAAAAATGGCGAGCGGTCTACCCATTCCCATAGCCTCTAAAATAAATTCGAATCTCAGAAAATTTGAAAGTTATGGCCTTCTAAAATTAATTGATCAGTGATCACTAATCCGTGATAATTAATCACTGATCACTTAATTTTAATGGACCATAACTTTCGGATTTTCTGAGCTCCAAATTTAATTTTAAAAAGTATGTTTTGCGTCTCGGCGATTGACAAATCACTGAGTGTTAATAATCGTATTGAGACATTTGCTAAAATCAGAAAAAGTTACAAAATTTGCGCAAAGAAAGCTTACCTTCACAAGTCGTTCGATCATAGGTGAGCATATGGCCCGGAAAGCAGGAACACTCAAAAGATCCATTCGTGTTGACACATAACTGATCGCACAATTTGGCATCGGCCGTCTTCTGCACTGCGCATTCGTCAATGTCTAAAGTTTGGGTATTTTTTGGGCAAATACAGAGCGAAATTTGAATGCGAACAAATTTTGGGAAAAAATTTACCTTCAGTTTTGCGAAAAAGTCAATTTTTTAGGTTTTTGCTTAAATTCGAAATTACCTTTGCAACTCCTCCCATCGGTTTGGAGCAGGTATCCGTCTCGACACAAGCAGTTGACGGTCCTATCGTCGGGCTGAGGAAGACAGTAATGTTCGCATCCTCCGTTTTGGCCGTCGTCACAGGAAGAAATGACTCCGCTTACTTTGCACTGCTCTTCGTTTGGATTAAAGGAGCAATCTGAAAGGTCAGATAGTTTAAGTCGAGAGTATATCAAAATGTTTGGAGGAATTTCCTGGAGATTTATCCAGGATTCTTGTTCCGAATGATATCAACACTTATATGGGATGACTATTCTAGGATAATACTGAAATGTTCTAGAAGCTTCTAAAGCAATCTAGGGTGTTCTAGAAGCTTCTAAAGCGATCTAGAGTGTTCTATTAGCTTCTAAAGCGATTTATAGTGTTCTAGAAGCTTCAAAAGCAATCTAGAGTGTTCTAGAAGCTTCTAAATCGATCTAGAGTGTTCTAGAAACTTCTAGGATGTTCAAGTTTCTTTTAGAAGCTTCCAAAAGCTAGCGTTCTGGAAGCTTTTCAAAGAATATGGCTTAGGCTAGAGTTCGGATGTCCCATGAGCATAAGTCGCAAAAGTCTAGAAGCTTCTACTTTTAGAAACCATTTAGCCCTAACGAGGATCCAAAAAATCTGAAAAACATTAAACTCACCAATACAACTTTTCTGGTCCCTGTGCAAGAAAAATCCAGGATAGCATTGACATCTAGCTCGTCCGTGATGGTTGACGCAATGATGGTGACACCCGCCGCGATTCTCCAGACATGGATCCAATGCTAAACAATGTCAATCAGACTCTTCAGATTCCTTAACAAATTCAGTCAAGACTCACGATGACACGATCGTTTGTCGATCTCATCGAGCAGGTAACCGCTCCTGCAGCGACACCTGTAGAATTTACCGTCCCTTTCCTCACAGCCGTGCTCGCAGCCGCCGTTTTCCACGGAACACGTGTTCTTTTCCACGCAGCTTCGGCCATTCGATGACAGTTGCTTATCCGGAGGGCATTCACAGCGGAAACCGCCGGGACTGTTCACACAGCGATGTTCGCAGCCACCTGGAAAAAAGTTAGTGGCTTTGTCTGGAGAGATTAGAAACATGAAATCCAGGAAAATTCCTCTTCCATTACGTTTCCATTCCAGTAGTCCAGGACAAAATGAGAAAAAAGGAATGAAAGCCGTTTTCCGTTTTTCTCAATGGAATGGGAAAGGAAACGTAATGAAAACAAACATTCCGTTGAGCTTTCCATTCCAATGAGTGGAACGGAATATGCCTTCCATTTTCTTTCCAGTCTGCCAAAAGAAGGGAACGTTTCATTTCCGTTTCATTTCCATATTACGTTTCTTTTGGTGAATGGAAACGAAAAAAAGTCAACTCCATTCCCTTTCCATTCTCATTCCATTCCCAGAATTTAATTTCTAGAACTTTAGATTGTTTCCTATCAATGAACAAGAATAGTGTCCTAATATGGAATAAACACATTTGGCTATCTTATTCATTTTCAGAAAAAAGTGAAAGTTGTGGCACTTTAAAATTAAGTGATCAATGATCAGTCATCAATGTTCATTGATCAATTACCTTTAAAGGACCACAAGCTTTAAACGTTCAAGAAGAAAACTGAAATGTTCTGAAAGCTTCTAAAGCCTTGTAGTGTTCTAGAAACTTCTGGAATGTTCAAGTTTCTTCTAGAAGCTTTCAAATAACTCACCGTTTTGCGTTGCGCATTCGTCGATATCTAAATAGGAAACACAGCGAGCTTGATCGTATTTTTGGGATCAAATTTCTTACCAATGCACTGTTTATCGGAATCCGCAGCCAGCTGATATCCTGGATAGCATCGGCAGTAATAGCTGCCAATCACTAAATTGAAACTCTTTTATTATCCTTTGGCCAATGAAACACTGAACAAGTTTTTTCCAGAACGGCTAAGGTAAGCCAAAAATTTAATGTTAAGGATAATGGCTCAAAAATTCAGGATTTTAGGATAAATTTTTCCAGGAATCAAAATTTTTTAAAGATTTTCCCAGGATCTGACAATCCGCCCTACCGTTGACACACTCATGGTGACATCCTCCATTTTGGACCACACATTCGTTGACGTCATATTGGCAGGTCGTGCCCTGGAAGCCCTCAGGACAATAGCATAATTGTTCCGGTCGATCGTAAGCGGTGTGTGGCCTATAGTACGTCTCGATGCAACTGCCTCCGTTGTGACAGACGTCTGAGGTGCAATTCGCTGGAAATGTTCGGCTGTTTTTGTATTTTAAGCAAAAATAAACATTTTCTGAAATTTTTACATATTTTGGGTCCCTAAAAGGAACGAAAAAAGTTAACTGACATTACGTTTCCATTTTCATCCTTAAACGAAACTGGTTTCCATTTCCATTCATTTTCCATTCCATTCTGCCTAGAGAATGGAAATATCATTTTTCCATTGGGGTCCCATTTTCCCTTCCTTTTCCATTCCATTCCATTTAGAGAATGGAAATACTTTTTTCCATGGGGTTCTCATTTCCCTTCCTTTTCCATTCCATTCTGCCTAGAGAATGGAAATATCATTTTTCCATTGGGGTCCCATTTTCGATTCCTTTCCATTCTACCCGAAAATTTTGGGTTGATCAACTCTACCTAAGTCGCATATGTCCGTTCGTCCAACGCCGTAACTTTTTTCGTTCCCCCGATACAGGGGTGTGTGATAGCTCATTTTGTAGTTCTCGAGCTGGAGGGCCCGCGTTTTCAAAAATTTTTCCCCGGAGGTCTCAAAAAGTGGCACTTTTTGGCCAAAAAATGGCAGAAATGCATGTTTTATTTCCATATTGCAACACATATCGCGACACTTTGAAACAATGCAATGTTTCATTAAATCTTCCAAACCACCCCCGAAATTCATTTCCTCGACCCAAAATATCAAAAGAAGCCGTTTCATTGCCGCAAAAGGAAAAGACTGTGTGAAATTAATGTCCTTAATTTGCATAAAGTGCGCGTCTGTTCCGAAGAAGGACATCCTTGCCGGCTCATATTGTGACATTTGCTCATTGGTGATTTATGGAACGCAACTTTTATGGAGCATAAGTAATTCCATCCAGGATCTAGGGTGTCCATGGATTTGTTAGAGTGCAAGATTTGTAGGGAAATGGGTTAAAAATAAATTAAAATTGAAAAATGTTCAAAAAATTACAAAATTTGGGATTTTTCGACAAAAATTAAAAATAAATTATAAACCCAAAAAACTTTTGGAACAATCCTGAAACTCACGCTTTAGACATCCGTCCTCTCCTGCCAGATGGACCCATCCTGGACAGCACTCAGGCTCAGTGTGTCGTCTCTTTCTCGTCACATTTCTGTGCGTTTGGTAGTAGAATGTTCTAGAATGGTCTAGTTGAAACATTTTACACATGAGATTGAAAGATTTGCCATCTGACCAGCCATTTTTTAAATACAGTCGTCCCCCGTTTATCGGAAACGATTTATTTTGCCGATTTCTTTCCGATAAATGAGGGAAAATTGTATGGAAAAAATCCTCTCCAAAACTTTTTTCCGATAAACGAATTTTCGTTTAAAAATTTGAAATTTTTGGCGCGAATTAGAATTTTTTTAAATAATTTTGCTATTTTTGCCCAATTTTAGGAAAATTTTTGACAAATTTATAAAAAGTGGGCTTAAAACAGCAAAATTTATAGAAAAAATTCAAATTTTTGACCGAAAATTCGGAATTTTTGGTGAAATTTTTGGTAAAATCGGCCAAAAATAGCAAAATTTTCAAATCAATAGGGGGTACCCTATTGTGTCATTTTTTCCGAAATTCGTTCGGATAAACGAATTTTTTCCGAAATCGTTTCCGATAACTGAGGAAAATTTGTATGGAAAAAATCCGTTCCGGCCAAATCGTTTCCGATAAGTGAATTTTCCGATAAATGAGGTTCCCATAAACGGGGGACGACTGTATTGTAACAAAACAAAACCCTCTATGCTCAGATTCCGGAACAATCATCCACAAAAGTTTACTTTGGTTGCCTGACAGTGCAGCTGGCATATGCACCGTTACAATTCGGCTTCCTGCTTCTGATGTACTTGGTGTGAGCTTGCATGCATGGCTCTTTCACGGTGACCACCTCCACCTGCTCATGGGGACAGACATTCTTCCTGAAATTTGTTATAGAGTTGACTATTTCCCTCGTTCGATCAATGCCTAAGGCATTAAATAATAAATAAATCTTTTATACTAAGGACTGATTGTACGAGTTCGCCTTTTTGGAACTTTTTGTGTTCCGCTCCTTTTCGGGAGCATGATACGTCAAAATGCTCCGCTCAGGATGCCGAGAAGGAATCCGGAAAAAAAGTTTGCGCATTTCTCAAAAAGTGGCTTTTTTGGCCAAAAATGTGTCATTTTTGCCAAAAATGCCCATTTTGAACCAAAGCATCTGGGGGCTGATTTTTTGCACCCGGGGGTTTTCGATGGTGCTGAATCCGAATCCGGGGTCGAAAAAATTATCAGGGTACCTTTTACTTTTCAAAATTTTTTGCGAGGCACCATATTCCCCCGCTCGAGCGGCCGAAGGCCGCGAGTCTCACTGACAAAGCCACTGAGGCGCCAAATCCTAAGGCTTACCGGTGCCTTCGGCACCGGACTTACAGCTAGTAAACAATAAATTTTACACTTTTAAATTTGGAATTTTCTCCGGATTTATGTCTACAATTGCAAATATTCAAACTCAAATTTTTTCTGGATTTATGTTTCGTTTCATTTTGCGTTCATTTCTGCCATCCTTTTGCAACTTTTTACAACTTTTCCTCAAGACAGTTAGTAATGCCAAACATTCCTTTACTCCTTAGCCATTAAATGTCATATGTCACACATTCCCCTCTTCGTCCTTGAATCCCCTAATCACAATTCGAGCCATGCAAATGCATGTAAAATCACAGAAAGATTTCTCGTTGGGAAGAGAGAATGTCCTTTGCACTTTGCGCATTGCTTTGCGCTATACCGCCGCGCACTTTCCCACCGCCCAAGAGCGAATTGGGGTTTGGCTGGATTCCCATCATCGTCTTGGCGATTCTCTGATGATTGAACGTCAAAGTGTCGCAGAGCAAAGTCTTGTAATTAATTTTAGCGTATGATTGGCATTCTCCGGAGCGATGTCCGGCAAAATTGCGAATACTAATTTTAGATTAGCGACTGAGCAGGTGAGAGAGTGGAGAGAAGTTAGAGACTTAGAGAATTAGTTAGGGACTAGACTGGAGAGAAGTGAGAGACTAGAGAGACATGGTTTTGAATGTGTAACGGTTTTGCAGGTGTGACACAGGTCACTTCATTAGTGACTGACCTTTGAGGAATTTGAGAGGAATTCCTGGAATGAGAATTGGAATTTAGCCAAAAGGATAGGTAATAAAATGAGTGTGAAATTGAGTCTTTGATAAAGAAATGGACGGTACTCGTCAGATAAATATTTACCGTTTGTAGTTATGGATTGATTTGGGTTTTAGGTCGGATTATGACTAAACTGAAAAGGGTTGGCTATAAGAGACTAAGGATACTACAATATAAAAATACGTAGTATCTTTATTTCTCTAGGCATTGAAAGGTGAGTTTGCTGGCACCAAATATGTTTTTCTGCACTAAAAGAGGAAAGTGGGAACTTTTTAAAATTTTATGCAATAATGATATTCTCAATTTTCTTGCAAAAAGTAAACAAATTGTCAACATTGAAATTTTGATTTCGTTTTTACCGTTATTTGGTACCACAATGTTATAATTTGGCGTTCTTTTCTACAAAAAATATCAAAAATTGCAACTTGGCTGCAAAATTCGCACATTTTCTCTTTGGTTCAGAAATTTCGACAATTTGGCTTTTCACCAAAAATTACTAAATTTCGTTGGTAGAAATTTTTTTACCCATTTTTGCTCAAGAATTTTCCGCTAGAAAGTTAATTTTTGCACTTTTAATTTTGTTTGTTTCACTTTCACTTTCCTTGCGTTTGTTCATTTCAATTATTTCTGTATATACCAGGTGGCGAACTAAATAATGAGACTGAGAAGTTTGAATTTCATTTGATTTGGGAACGTTTTGGCGTTGTGTTCTATACATTTGCATGTAAATTCAAATCATAGATAAGAATCTCAGTGTCATTATTTAGTTCGCCACCTGGTACTATCCCTGCTAACATGAACTTTAAAACTTGGAGCGGAGAATAAAGCACTTCAAAATTATGATTTACGCACATTGGTCCCCATAATTTGGTCTTTGAACTTCAAGCTTTGAATTTCAAATGCATAGAACTTGACTTGAAAGAGGAGGAGGCTCAGTTTTCATATGTCCCGTTATGTTTACTTGTCAAGCAAATTCTTAAAGTACATTCTCGAATACAATTCAACTCGACGCCCTAACTGACCACCACCCAAAGCAGTTATCCACTTAACTCTTCCAGGAGCGTGAAAATGAAAGGAAATGTGACAGGGACTCTTACCTGAGAGTCTTACCTGAGAGTCTTACCTGGGACTAATGACACTTCCTTTGCTTTTGCAAGGAGAATGTGGAAGAAGGAAGAAGACAAGGAAATATGCATATGGATTTGTGTCCAAAGCTGGAAGACGGCAACTCTTTTAGTCTTGCCCTAATCCTCTGCGCAAACAATGGAAGGGAGTCGAACAAAGAAGTACCTGGCGTGATATTGATCTGTTTTGGCCAGGTATTGGATAAGTGTTGGCGCAAGATCAAAAGAACATGTGGCATAGGCACAAGAAAAATATTCATACTTTAGTCTGTGTCAATTTTCTGGAAAAAATTACTATACTGGTCTAGGATTGTCACAAAAGTGTCCTTGGAAGTCATGAGCCAAGTCCGTGGTCACTAGTGTAAAGTATACAAATATTTGTAAACTTTCATTTTCATAGATACCATACTAGGCGTTAGGGGGGGGGGTGTAACCCACATCCGAAATTCGGAAGCTAAAAAAATATCCATAGGGTCCCCCCTATGGTTTTAAAAATTTTTGAGAAAATTTTGAATAATGCGCCCCTTAAAATGCACCCCAAAAATTAAGAATAACATAGGGTCCCCTATGGTTTTAGGGCATTTCCCAGGATACCCCGGGATATTTCCCGGTAAAAAGTTCAATATACCGTATTTCCTCTTATTAAGCCCCCGGGTTTAATTATTTCAATATCCCTCCAAAGGGGAGTGGTTTAATTATAGGGGGCCTAATTAGAGGAAATACGGTATATCAATACATGGGTAGGTCCTGGAGAAAACATCCGGGAAAAAAGAACACCTCTGGGGATAAAAAAATGGTGACATTTAAAAAATAATCCAAAAAATTTATTCAGGATCTAAACCAAGGTTCCAGGATCCATCTCTGACCATAAAATTCCAAGGCTATCCAGGTAACTAGGGGTTATACCCCCCCCCCCGAAATTCGGAAGCTAAAAAACCATAGGGTCCCCCATTGTTTTCAAAATTTTCGAGAAAATTTTGAAAAATGGACCCCTAAGAATGTGTTTTTTTTTTCACTTCTCAACCCTCCGGCCTCGAAATCTCAACCCCTCCCCAAATTTTTTCTGGGTACAGGCCTGGTGAGGGATAAATTCTTCAGACTAATCCAGGGGTAAAATTAGAGAGTATACCGTAATCGAGATTGACCTTTTACAATTTTATGGAATGTAATGCGACTTTTCTCATATTACAATCTGACTATCAATTTTTCAAATTTGCACTCTTACCACATAGACTCTTGATTAATTGGTCTGTACCACTCTCTGATTCCGCACGCACAACAAGATATCCTTGGTACCGAATTCATCCTTGACATATCCCTCCAAAACATATACATCCAAATTTATTGGCTTCTTTTTGGCCGCAATTTGAAAATTTTATTGGTTCCTCAGCGGCGTTCGGTGTCGCCGAAATAGAAAGTCGAGGAAGAAAGTCTGTCGTGTAATGAGATTAGATTAGGACTGGGGGAACTAGGGGGATAAATGGGGGGAAGGGTCAATAAATTGACTGACCTCTCTTCCAAATTCCCCTTCTGCCAAATTTCCCCTTCAATCTGTGCGGGTTTTTTGTTTCCCGAAAGGTCCAATGCACGTTCCTTTTCTGGCCGCCTTTGGCATTAAGAAAAAATTTTGGTATGGAAAAAACTTTTTATGGTGTTTCTAATCAGATTTTTAACGGATTTTCATTTAGGCTGCGGAAAATTTTGAAATTTGAATTCGCTCCAAAACGTAAAAATGTTTTTTAAGGGGTTTTTATGAGTGAATGTTAGTTGTTTTTTGATTTGTATCGTAAATTTAGATGAGTTAGAGTATTTCTGCTTTTTAAATTTTTGTGTTTCGGTTTCTGTACAAATTTTTATGAATTTTTTGGTCATTTTTGGTGAAAAATTGGGTTTTTTGGTTCTGTGCTCGGAAAAAATGTCTGAGGAATGCACTTTGGCAGTCAAAATGGCAAAATTTTTTGTGTGGGATTGGCTGTCAAAGAATTTCTTGGCAAAAAAATCATAGCAAAAGATCAATGATCACCAAATGAAATCCAAAAATTGGAACTTCAAACATTCATATGCTCGCAAAAGATCAATGATCACGAGAGACAGAAAAAAGCCAGAGATAAAAAGACCCCAGAAGAGAATCACACCTCTTCACCAAAGGTCCCTGGGCCCGCGCGGGTGAGAAAATGGTCCCTCGCCTTCCCCCGAAACGATTCAGCGGCCAACCGAACGCCGAATTGCGCAATTAATCGCCCAAATAACGGTAAACGAGAAAAAGATATGTGACTGCGCGGATCCCAAAATGACTTTTTGCGAAAGAAAAGAAGGAAACATATACAAAAAATCTGTGAAGGAACATCGGAGGGATTATCTGGCTAGCGGATCTCAGGTTATTGATTTACCTGCAGAGATTTTCGCCTCGCGCAGTGGTGCGGCCTTTGAGATTTGCCAGGTAAGATTTCCTCCCAGGTATTTGGATCTGGGTGACTCATCTCAAAAGATGTTGTGGGCCACTTCCCAGGTTTTTGACACATGCCTTATCGGTCTGTCTTTGGGCGCGAACAATACAGAGCCTAACGGGGGAGAACAGTAGCGGAATGATTGACAGGTGAATGGACAGGTGAAAGGTAAGTCTTTTACAAAAAATGGCATTGGAACCAAAAAAGGTGAGTTCTCTAAAGTGGCAAAGCCGTGATTAAGATTGTGAGGAGAGATAGTGATGGAACGACAGAGAAAATGGCGGATGATTCAAGCGCTGGAGATGGTTGCGGATTTGGGAAATGTCGCCATATTATGGTGCGAAAAACAATGTCGAGATAAAAAGAGGAGATCCTAGCAAAATAGTTGGCTATTACTTGATTTGGGACCAAAAATGCATACTTTTGGGGCGGGTGGACTTTTCCAGAAAGCACTTGGAATTTGAAATCAATACAAACATGAAATATGCCAACTTTTGTTCGTAAATTTCAGTTTTTTGCTAATACGAATCCTTCCAAAATATTTTTTTCTGAAATTTTTCTGTCTTTCCAAAAACCGTTATGTTTCTTTTCGAAATTTATGCTAATAAATTCAACGCCTTAGGGTCTATGAAAGAGGTTAGATCCTTGGCATTGTTGTCTTTTGGTGTCCGTTAGAACGCAGCGGGAGGCAAATTCATTAAAATGCCTTTTGCAAAAAGAGCGATTTGACAAGGCTTAGACACAATTACAAACGCGACAAATCTTCTCTGAAATATGACACTCACATTTTATTGTCTGCGCTCAATTTTTTGTAGGGGAACAGAATAAATCTCACATGAAAATCATGTTTTTAGCCAAAATTTTACTTTCTTCGTGTCTTTTTTGTATTGTTACGCAATTTTTCTGTATTTTCACATTTTGCGAATTTTTCAAACAATTTTTCCTGATTTTTGGCAAAAAATGTAATTTTTCACAATTTTATTGAAAAGTTGAGAAAAGTATGAAAAATAAACAGAGAATGGAAAAATTTTGAAAATGCCTAAAAATGCAAAAATACTTAAAATCGAAAAAAAAGAAAAATGGGAAAAAATGAGAATTTTTCGCCAAAAACGCAATTCCTCTGAGGACATTTCGAAGTGCGATTTTCCCGAATTACTTTTAACGTTGACACTCATTTTATTTTTTGTACTTTTCCAAATTTTCCAGGAATTTTCAAACTATTTTTCAAACCATTTAAAACTCACTGTCCCAGACGGAGTTCCTGCAGCTTGACATTGACTTCGATTGTGTTTCCCGATTTGTCGACGAATATAGCGGCGAGCAGGAAGACAAAGAACGCGCTTGCGGCCAAGGAAATGTCGCGTGGAAGAAAAATAAGTTTGGGCATTGTTTTCGGACTTTTGGCCAAAGAATATTTGAGCAATATTTGGAAAGTTTGGAGTAATAAAATATTAGCAGCAGGCGATTTTTTGTTCGAGAGTCTCGAAGAAAATATTTGATGGCAGTAGAAAATGGTCAAGATTGCCTATCATTTGGAGCTGGAAGGTTCCTGAATATCAATAACGGTAATACCTGGAATAGCGGTAAAGATTCGAGATTAGGATTAAAATTAAATGTTATGGATTGGGAACAGTTATAAAGATTCAATAGTACATTCAAAGAACTCTTTGATGTTTACCGCCGCAGGGTTTAACTTTTCAAAATTTTGGCCAAATTTTTCAGGAAGAGTAGGAGCTTTGCCATAAAAGGGCATCTGGAAGCCAAAAAGGACTGGAAATAATAAAAGTAACGGTAAATACCTGGAATAACGGTGAATTTTTAGAAAGGATCAAATTTCATTAAGATGGATTCAGAACGGAACACAATTTTGAATAGGCCTCTGAACGGTTTTTTGTTTTCACCGTCGAAATTTCCAATTCTTAAAAATAATTGTTGGACAATTTTCCGGATTTCAAGTATCGAAAATGGCAAAAAAATGGAAATTTGAGAGAGGAAGATAAATTTTGAGCTGGCTTGGATAAAGTTGGACGTGGTGACATCTCGGCATATACTACCAACAGATAGATCAATCTTTATTTGCCCACCAAAGTTGGCTTCAAAATCTCGATACTCAAAACTTTTTCCCACTACGGATTAGGACGATTACTTTGGTGCCAAGGTGTCATATTTCATCGAGTAAAATCTTGATAAAAATGTTATTACATCAGCTAAAGATATTAAAAACAACAATGATAATGGTTATAGGTAGGTAAAATTCAAATTTTTGTGCATTTTGGTGATGTGCCAGGTGTCATTATCATTTTCTAGAATGTCAATAGCATTACTATCACTCTCGAATTCACTGAAGGCGGCCACAATAGCTTAATACTGATGCCATATCGATTTTTAAAACCGTTTTTGCGCATTTTTCACATTGTTTGTCATAATTCTGATATTACAGTTTTTATGTCAACTTTTTGTCTAGATTCCAAATTATTTTCAAACTTTTTATTTCGCGCCTAAAACGCCAATATTCGATCAAATTTTCACCACGTTTTCTTGAGTAATATCGTTTAAACTTGCTGAAGTAAGGATTTTGCCGCGAATTCAAAAATTTGAAAAACGCATCGGAACCTGGACAAAAAGTTGACATAGGTACAGTAATATCAGAATTACCACCAACTCACTGAAAACTACCCCAAAAATGGCTCCAAAAATCGATATCGCCTCTGGCATTGCACTAATGTCAGGCCCGTACCCAGAAAAGGGTTTCAGGGGTAAGAAGAGAAAAAAACGCATTCTTAGGGGTGCATTTTTCAAAAATTTTCTCGAAAATTTTTAAAACCATAGGGGGGACCCTATTGTTTTTTAGCCTCCGAATTTCGGGGGGGGGGGGGGGAGTTACAAACCCCCTAACCCAGTTACAAACCCCCCGACTATTGTGCCAACCTCCTATACTAAAAACAAGCCTGAAGCTAACAAGACACGTGACTCGGCATAACCCAACAACAAAACCCTCTGGTCACCTCAAGAGTGCATTCCAAAGGACCTTTTTTCATAATGAAAAGGCGGAATACATTTTGGTGGAGACTGGCCGGAATGGCTGAATGGAAAAAATTATAATAATTCCTTTTTGAGGACTCCTTTGGGACGAGGCGGTCCGTTCTTGTTGCAAAAACGGGCATAAATCAGCCTCGCAGGTAAGGAGGACCTGCCAGCCTGTACCTGTACAGATTTTGGGTCAGAGCAAAAATGTCTGAGATTACATCGAAACATTTCATAAAAATTGTTCAAAGGGGGCTGAAATTTTTAGGAATCTTGAGGTGAATCATCTCAGGTGATTCATGGATCCTGAGATGACTCAGCCAGAAATAGACACATGTGCTCAGGAATTTCCAAATTTTTTACATTTTTGAGGATTTATATAAAAAATTTGAACACACATGTATGGATACAACTTTTTCTACAAGCTTCTAGAACATTATAGAATGTTCCGTCGTAGCTGAGCATATTCTGGAATAGTCTAGAAATGTATGGAAGCTAGGTGCCAGATACGCGAGGATATAACAGA
The DNA here is from genome assembly GCA_022814885.1 of Ditylenchus destructor. Lineage (NCBI taxonomy): Eukaryota > Metazoa > Nematoda > Chromadorea > Rhabditida > Anguinidae > Ditylenchus > Ditylenchus destructor. The sequence continues at coordinate 329,768 of JAKKPZ010000058.1, read as the reverse complement.
GTGCAAATTTTCTTATTGGAATAATCCTGGAAGTTTACAGATAAAGATTCAAATTTTTAAAATCTGGCGGGAATTTGAATTTTCTCCGATTTCAAACCCGAATCGGTCCTTTGTATGCTAAAAATCTTTGTTCTCGAGATCAGGTAAATGGTGGAGGTCAGGTAAATGGATTCTAAAACAGGTTAACAAATTTTTTTACAAATTCAAATTGCGGGAATTCAAAAATAACGCTCCAAATGAACATACAATCAAACAAGTGCAAAACGTAAAGTAACGGAAAATGTCTAGAAAGTGCACCTCAAAGAGGACTCTCACCGGTGCGCAATGTAATAAAAGGGCAAAGGGCAGTGGAAATGTGGTGTCAAATTGTCTTGTAGATTTGGGCTGGATGAAGGGATAAATGAGAGCGCTGTGGGGGTCCAAGGCGGTTGAAAGACCGATGCACATCTCTGAGGGCTGGGGAGAAGTCATCATTGGATTTGCATAGAAGTGGGCGGGGCTTGGGAACATGTTCTGAGACGTTTGCTTCGGGGGTTGATGGGTTAGGGGTCGGTAAACGTAATTGGTGACATTATTCAGGATCTAAACCAAGGTTCCAGGATCCATCTCTGACCATAAAATTCCAAGGCTATCAGGCCCGTAAGCAGGCCCGTATCTAGGGGGTTTGGGGGTTGTAACCCCTCCACTCCCCGAAATTCGGAAGCTAAAAAACCATAGGGTCCTATGATTTTCTAAATTTTCGAAGAAATTTTGAAAAATGCGCCCCTAAGAATGCGTTTTTTTTCACTTCTCAACCCCCTGAAATCTCAACCCCCTCCCCCGAAATTTTTTTCTGGGTACGGACCTAGTCGGGGGTCGACGAGTTGAGGGGTCGGTAAAATGTTTGACGTCAAGGATTTCAGGATCCGTATTGGCACACTTGGAAATCCTGGAAAAATTCTTGTCTGATCTTTCAAGGATCACATATACAGTTTTGCTGTGGAAAATTTGAAAGACAATTTTCTGGAATCTAAACTAAACCTGAAATTTTCTGGAATCGAAACTCTCACGAAGAATTACTGGACCTCAGGGGAAACCCCAGGAAAACACAAAAAATTCCTCCTATAGCCTCCGGAAAAGAAATTTTCAGGGAGCTTCTGCAGTTTTTGGAGAGAATTTTACCATTGCGCTTCCATTAAAAAGCTCATTTTCAAAAGTTTTTATCAAAAAGTTTTTTCAAAGGGCAAGCGAATTTTTGCTCAAAGTTTACCAAAATGAATCTAGAATTTCAATAAAATCCAGAAAAAAATATATTAAATGATTTTTTTCACCGGAAAAGACAAAATTAATTTTTTGTTAGAAATACTCAAAATCCGTATTTTAAAACGGACTCCTTTGCTAACTCTCAATTTTTTTTCTCAAGATATTGTGGGAGTTCGATCGACTCGGACATGGATTGATCTTGAGAAAGGAAAATTCAAGTCGATCTCGCATCGGACAATGAGAGGTACCGTGAGAAAAAAGCTGGCGTTATTGAATTTACAGTTATTTGGTCCGTATAGGATTAGGTGGATTGTCTGGATTATAAGACAAACATAGGAGGAAGAGGATGAAACGTAGCCGGAAAAAAACAAAAAAGTTTAAATTAAGACAAAAAAGGGACAAAAACGCAGTAAAAAAGTGTAAAAAGCAAGAATAGTAAAAATCTGCAAAAATTTGTTCTGGAATTCAAATCAGCCAAGACAATAGAAGTAGTACACCACAAAATTTCTGAACAAGTCCCAAATCTTCGCCCGCGCGGCTTGTCAATCAAATTTCGATTAAAACCCTCAGGCCAAATTTCACTGCGCAAAATTTGACGTCTCAATCCAAAGTAAAATCTGGAACCAGATTTTTTGGCTTGATAAATTAGGAAAAATGCCAATTTCCAGTAAAGCCGCTCCAAACCCTGAGGCAAAGAGCGCTGACCGGAATTCGAGTAATCTTCTCTAGAGTCGAGAATCTCGACGGTCAGTAAAGTGTTACTCTATTAATCGAGAGCAAAGGCCCTCGGGGGTGTCAGTGCCGGGGTTTGGCGGCACTCCCGGATTACCCAAGCATAATTAATGAATGATGTAGTGGAGAGGGAGTTGGTTGAATAATTAACTGGCCATCGAGTCGAGACTCGAGAGCAGAGGCAAAAGCAGCTGAATGTTGCCAAAGAGAGTTGCCAAAGGAAGGATTAGATCATCAAAGGTTATGAGCCAGCTGAAACACTGCCTTAGGAATCGTATATAGTCAGGGTGGTCAGTTTTATGGTCAAGAATGTGGGCTAGATGAGAATTGTACAGTGGAATGAAAAGTTACTGGAAAAGGTAAAAAATACCTGGGAACACCTTTTGGGCCGACCTTGAATTGTGGGTGCGCGAGATTGGGATTTTCGGATTTCGGATACGGATCTCGGGATTTTGAGGTGGTGAGAAAGTTCCATGGACTCCTTTCTGGGATGTCCAACTTTGGCACACCTTTCCTAGCCTTAAGAGTCCTATGAGCCCTTAGGGTCGTTCTTGAGCTTAAACCAAGACTAGCACTTAGGATATAGGGAGACTTAGACTTAAGCTTAAGCTTAAGTTCCTAAAAAAGGTCCATATTCTCCGTGAACACCTTTTGGATGGACTTTGAATGGTAGCTGCGCGAGATTGGGATTTTCGGATTTCGGATATGTATCTCGGATTTTTGGAGTGGTGAAAAGTTTCATAGAAGTCGAGATTTCAAAGATCCACAGGACTTGACTGGCGAAAAATTTTGAAAAACTCGAAAAATGTGGAAAAATATACAAAAAATTTGGGAATCTGGGTCCCAAACATCCGGATATCGGTCAAAACAATCCTTAAATCCCATTGAAGGCTCCATCTCCGGCCCTAATGAATAACGGGACTGGTCCAAGTTCGGCCCTGTGGGTTGGCTCTTGATGGTTAATTTCACCCAGGGGTCTTCTCTTCTTCCTCATTTGGCCAAAAGAGCATTCCTTAAAAGGGCATTCCTCCGGTTCTTGATGAAGACTCTTGAGGAATTTGGGTGACCGCTGGCTTGTCTGGATGACCCATGCCATCCTGAGACTCTTTTGACTTGACATCGAGTGGCGCCGAAATTGGTTTGTTTGAAACAAATGAACTATGGACTCGAGATTTGGTACCAAGACTTTCAATACAGAGAGACTTGATGCCGAAAGCAAAGTTTCATTTCGGTCCAAGGAGGGCTCTTCTGGAAGAAGTGGGGAGAAATTGGAAAAAAATGAGTTGGCGAGAAGAGTAAAGAGAAAAAAGTGTACGAAAAATGCATTTTTTGCTTCCAGAGTTTAAAGTGCAAATGTTACTAAAGTGAACATCCCTCGAGGGCATTTCCCAGGATACCCCGGGATATTTCCCGGTAAAAAAGTTCAATATACCGTATTTCCTCTAATTAAGCCCCCGGGTTTAATTATTTCAATATCCCTCCAAAGGGGAGGGATTTAATTATAGGGGCCTAATTTGAGGAAATACGGCATATCAATACATGGGTAGGTCCTGGAGAAACATCCGGCAAAAAAAGAACAGCCCTGGGATAAAAAACTGGTGACATTTAAGAAATAACCAAAAAAATTTATTCAGGATCTAAAACAAGCTTCCAGGATCCATCTCTGACCATAAAATTCCAAGGCTATCAGGCCCGTGACTAGGGGGTATTAGGAGGTTATAACCCCCTCCCCGAAATTCGGAAGCTAAAAACCATAGGGTTCCCCTATAGTTTTCAAAATTTTGGAGAAAATTTTGAAAAATGCACTCCTAAGAATGTGTTTTTTTCACTTCTCAACCCCCTGAAATCTCAACCCCCTCCCGAAATTTTTTTCTGTCCATGGCTATAGACGCTATATTCCCGATCTGACCATAGACTAACGTTACTCTAACGGTATGACCTCAGATCGATAGATTTTATGACATTTAGCGCTCGCATACATAATTTTCCGAGGCTATTGCTAACCCCAAAGCGGTCTTGCTGTGAACGAATCTCGACTAACGGAACACTAAACTGAGCGCTGTGCCAAATAATGCTCAAGTGCTTGTTATTGTCACCGCAATGGTAAACCGAAGAGGGCACACCCACCAGCAATGCTCAGAGGAGAGTTGACAATGACAAACAAGGACCGGTCTGGCCAATGAGGGCAAACAGTTTCTGATTCTCGGCTGGCGACAAAACGGTTTGATCTGAACCGGGGTGGGGGGGTTGGAGAAAGTCGGGATCAAAGATGTGTCATAGATATGACAAGTTTGCACATGGCTTACCGTATTTCCTCTAATATAGGCCCCTAAAATTCAGCTCCCACGTTAGAGAAAAAATATGTAAAAATGAGAGAAACATTTTAGCAAAATTTGGGGGAGTGAAATAATTAATTAAAATAATTAAAATTTTGGTCCGGAAAAGCGAAAAATTGCACAGTTCAACAAAACTGTAATAATTTACAGTTTTCTGGGGGAGGCGCACATTCAAAAAAGTGCCCATTTTGGCAGAAAAGTGACCAAAAGTTTAAATTGCGCGCGCAAAGTATACCCTAAGTTTATATAAAAAATGTAAGATAAAATCCGTAAACGGCAAAGAAATATTTCCTGGATCCGCTTTGGTGAGAGAGTAAAAAATAATGAACACGCGAACAGAGGCGAATCATAAAGGGAGTGCTAATTAAAAGGGCAAAGGACAAATTTAACAATGTCCAACATGGCATTGACTGACCTAAGCCTAAGCCATCTGTTCCCGAGCAATTGTTCCGATGAGCATTCACTAACCAAAAATTACCGGATGTGGCAAAAGCCAACTAACAGATTTGCATAAATTGGTCACAATTCACAGAAATCTTGGAAATTTGTAATTTTTTGTCCAGAAAATCACCGAAAAAATTGAAACCCAAATTTTGGTATTCAATGCAATGATTTCTAAAGTTTGAAAGGTTCCAGACTACTGTTTCCAGATTGGAAAAAATTGTTTCATCTCGCCGAACATTTTCCGGATTAGGAGTTTCGGAACTAATATTAACAAAATTCGTACGAATGTGATAGGTATCGAAAATTTCTAGGATTATAGGACTTGCGGAGAACTTCTGAACAATCTGATTTTCGGTCGATCACATTTCTGGATTAACAGATTTCACAGGTAACAGATCACTTCCCCTGAGGTCAGGATTGCTTAGGACCAGAAAAGGATTGCTTAGGATCAGAAAAGGATTGCTTAGGATCAGGAAAGGATTGCTTAGGGTCATGAATGGATTCCTTAGGGTCATGAATGGATTGCTTAGGACCAGAAAAGGATTGCTTAGGATCAGAGAAGGATTGCTTAGGATCAGAAAAGGATTGCTTAGGGTCATGAATGGATTCCTTAGGGTCATGAATGGATTGCTTAGGACCAGAAAAGGATTGCTTAGGATCAGAGAAGGATTGCCCAGGATCAGAAAAGGATTGCTTAGGATCAGAGAAGGATTGCCCAGGATCAGAAAAGGATTGCTTAGGATCAGGAAAGGATAGCTTAGGGTCATGAATGGATTGCTTAGGGTCATGAATGGATTGCTTAGGGTCATGAATGGATTCCTTAGGGTCATGAATAAAGACCCCAAAAATATTTTTAAAATAAAAAAAATATTTTTAAAATATTTTGGCCTTTTTTTAACTAAAATATTTTTAAAATATTTTTTTTATTTAAAAAATATTTTGCATATTTTGGGAATTTTACTTATATTTTAGTAAATATTTTGGCATTTTTGGACAAATTTTGTGATATTTTGGCAAAATTTTCGCGGCGGCCGAAGGCCGCCGCGAAATTTTTTTCGGCGGAGAAATTTTACCACAAAATTTTGCCGGAAAATTTTTTTTACAAAATTTTTCAAAAAATTTTTTTTTATTTTGCCGTTTTTTTTCCAAAATTTGTTATATTTTGTTGAATTTTTACTTTTAATTTAGTCTGAAGTAACAATGAAGGCTAAAAAAGCAGAATTAAAGTCTAGAATCGGCAAAAAATAGCTATTTAAAAAAATATTTTTTTTAAATATTTTGCGATTTTTTTTAATATTTTAATTAATTAAAACCGGAATTAAAAAAAATATTTTTGGGGTCTTTAGTCATGAATGGATTCCTTAGGATACTACCTTGTTGCGCAAGTTCAATACCAAAATTTATTTTTTGCATATGCGAATACCGAAAATTTTGAAAAGAAATGTCTGAAAACATAAAGCAGAGACATTTGACAAGTGTCATTGCGGTTTTAATCGAATTTCCTGGATGGTGGTGAAGGATTTCCTGGCCACAATTGTTGCATTTGTTTGTTTATGCAAATGAGTTTTCTCGCGTTTCTTAGCATCCGAGGCCGTTATGATTTGCCAAAATGGGTCCAAGGCTGGCAATAAAGCGAAGAGCAGATGGGAAAGGTAAGTAGCACCTGGCAGATGTCTCTCTTCAATGAACGATGTTGCGAAATTGTTTTGCATAACGGAGCATATTAATTTGACATGTTTCTGGATCGAATCTCAGGAATGAAAATAACATAAAGCTATCAGATACAATCGACTCTGTAGTTGAAGTTTACTCTAAGCTCTTAGCCAACACTGTACTCTAAGACTTTCACAAAATGTCATTTATCAAAAATGACCCAAAAATGATAAGAATTGAAAATTTTCCATTTTTGAACTTTTTTTAGCTATTTTTTACAATTTTGTTAAAAAGAAACAAAACAGCGCATTTTTAATCTTTGTTACACATTTTTGGTATTGTATTTACTGCAAGAAAAATATCTTTGGTACAAAAAGAGCACATTTTGGTGCAAAGAATTTTTCGCTCACTGATGCATTCCGTTACTTTGACATCTCCTTCGTCAAATTTAAAAATAGCGACAGTCCTTTTGTACGGGGCTGTAGCTCAGTGGTAGAGCGCTCGCTTTGCATGCGAGAAGTCCTGGGATCAATCCCCAGCCGCTCCAAATCTTTTTTGGGGAAATTCATTTTTTATATTTTTAAACGCTTTATTAAAAAATTTTACATTCTTCGTTCTACAGAATTTAAAAAGTGTTCAATAATCAAAAAATGCTGAAAAAAGATTTGGAGCTGCTGGGGATTGATCCCAGGACTTCTCGCATGCAAAGCGAGCGCTCTACCACTGAGCTACAGCCCCATACAAAAGGACTGTCGCTATTTTTGAATTTGATGAAGGAGATGTCAACGTAACGGAATGCAACCTCTTTGTGCTTGCCATCAAAACATTTTGTCAACTACAAAGTTTCCAACAAATTTACCGCAAAATTCCTTTGACCTAAAGTGTTTCGGGGCAAAAAATTGGTACTAAAACATACCCCAAAAATATTTTTTGCCAAAAACTTTCAAACCTTTTATTTATTTTAAACCAAAAATGTAACCTTTGCACCTAAAAAAATTTTACTTACTATTTTTTACAATTTCAACACAGTCTTACCCAATTTTAAACCTTTGAATCACATAATACCATCTTTCATAATTCTCTTCTCCATTTCCAATTTCCATATCGAAACCCAAAATGACGCGGCTCTTAATAATATACCGTAAACTCTCTAATTTAACCCCCGGGGGTATAATTATTCAATCGACCTCTAGGGGGGGGCAAAATTAGAGGGGGTAAAAATAGAGGGGGGGGGTAAAATTCCGCGATGGAGGTTTCGCCCGGCGCGGGAGGCGCGGCGCGAAAAATTTTTGGGATTTTTGCTCAAATTTGCTCAATTTTTGCTCAAAATTTGAATTCCCGCCCAAAAAATTTTGAATTTTTTTCGAAATTTTTGCCATTTTTTACAAAGTTTTGGCAAATTTTTGCAAAATTTGGGAAAATTTTGCAAAAAATGGTAAAAAATAGGTAAAAAATTCTAATTTTTGGCAAAAAATTTGAATTTGCGCCAAAAATTTAAATTTTTGGTATTTTTGGAAAAATTTGCATTTTGGGGGGGCAAAATTAGAGGGGGGCATAATTACTCGATCGACCTCTAGGGGGGGGCAGAACTAGAGGGGGGGTAAAACAAGAGGGGGGGGTTAAATTACAGAGTTTACGGTATTGTTGACCAAAGTGTGATCTGTGATCTATGATGTTAGCTTTTTCCTTTCACAGAACCATGTGGGTGCAGTTTAGCGCTGGCTCAGTTTTATGCTGGCCGGTCGTTTCGAAATATGCCAATGTCTGCCGCAGCCTAAAATCTCACAGAGAAAAAATTTCGTTTCCAAAAATTGACTTCATCTTCACCGAAATACCGTATTTTCTCTAATTGAAGCCCTTCCCCTATAATAGAAGCCCCCCTGAAAAAGACGCCCCCTAGAGAAAGAGAAATAGTGTGTAAAAATGAGAGGTTAGAGAAAAATTTTGCCCAAATTTGGTGGATTGAAATAATATAAGCCCCGGGGCTTCAATTAGAGAAAATACGGTAGTTGCATTTCAAAACTCGTATTTTTGTAAATATAAAAAATTGAAGAATCCATATTTCCCTTAGGTCTCAAAATTTTCAACTTGTCGACTTTGCAACATTTTTGGGTAGGCTAAACATTTTTCAAACGAAATCGAGAAATGCTTCTATAACACACTCAATACAAGTGCTTCTGGCCATTGGCGATCTTATCCCAAAATTTTTGGCTGTACAACCAAATCCGGGATTGATAATATTGTAAACCAGGAGCTAGCTAAAAAGTGATCTGTGATCTATGATGTTGGCTTCTTCCTTTCACAGAACCAGCTTAGTGCTGGCTCAGTTTTATGCTGGCCGGTTGCAAAAAAATGAAAAATCCATGTTTCCCTTAGGTCTCAAAAAGTTTCAACTTATCAACTTTGAACATTTTTGGGTACGCTAAAAATTTTTCAAACAAAATCCAGAAACGCTTTTATAACACATTCAATACAAAGGCTTCCTGGAGCTAGCTACAAAGTGATCTGTGATCTATGATGTTAGCTTCTTCCTTTCACAGAACCATATGGGTGCAGTTTAGCGCTGGCTCAGTTTGATGCTGGCCGGTTGTTTCGAAATCGGGCGGCCAAGCAGGTCTTCCCAGCCATTTTCCCGCTTATACGGCCGGCTTGCGTTGACGAACCCCTGTGGAAATGGAAGGGGGAGGCAAGTTCAGAGCTAGGCAAATTCATAGCCTTCCGAGTTCTTTGCGCTCTCTTGTGTCCCTCTTTCTGTCTGTCTGTCTGCCATCTGCCCGCCCGATGACCGGTCGGGCACTTGCCCTTTGTTTCTGGCGGATAAGGATTTCGCAATGTCTCACTGTCTGGGAGAGCCACTTTCCGAGGGGTATATATAGGGGGAGATGCGGGAGTGATACGTGCCAATCCTTATCTGGGCTGACTTTGCCTTGGAATATTATCCACAATCTTTATTTATTCGTCCGAACAAGGAAGTTTAGAGTGCGGAGTTTAGGTTAAAATTTGATAGTTAGCTTTGGTATGATGATGATTATAATTTTGGTGACCCTAATTTTTCGATCCTGAGACCTAACAGTACAGCCCAGGTCATGAAATGCTTGTCATTTAATTTATTTGGTTGACCTTTTATGAATTTTTCCTTCAACTTTATAATTTTTATAGTTTGTATTTGTTATGCTTTATAGCCATAATGTTAAGCTTGTTATACCCTAAGGCCTGAGCTAGTTACACCTTAAGGCTCTATTCGAAAGTAAAGTCTTCTAGCGAAGCTAATTAGTCTCATGAAAACAGATTTCGCGACCTGATCCTGATTTTCTTCGTTGAATTGTGTCCGAAAAATTGACTTGGTCTGGAAAATTGGCTGGGCCAAGTAAATGGGCCTGGAATCCGAATCAAATCAGGTCCCTATTACTCCAATCCAAATCTTGTCTAAAATACCCATTTGATACGGGCCAGCTTATGGGTCGAACCGAAATTTTTTCCTGGAAACCCATTTTTCCCACAATTGTTTTTCCTATCATTGTTCCGTTTGCTTATTTCGATCGATACCAGTCCCCGTGTTTTTGAACTGCGATATGAATTTTTCATTGGCAGTCGGCTTTTTTATACTAAACGTCATTGCGGAATGTTTTCTTAAGAAAATTTTTAATTTTCAGCGCACAATTTAACTCTTCTCAATCGAATTTATTCTTTCTACTGCATAATTATTTATCCAAATGGCTTCAAATGGAGAAATTTGGTAAGTTTTTTTTTATTATTATTACTGTTACATTTGCATACAAAAATTTACGATCCCAAGATTGGAATTTAATGGGCCCTATTCACAATTACGATCAACTCCGCCGGCAATTTGCTTTCATTACATTTACTCTACCTGTAATTTACCTTAATTTCAATCTCCCTCTCGGAGCAAGGATGAAAAATTTCGCCCAAGGCTAAATCAGAAAGCTAGCGGTAGCTTTCAAAAAAATTTATTTCTCAGAATTATTTCTTATACTCCTATTAGGTGTATATACGTGAGTATCAAAACTTTACCTTAAGAATACCGTTAGAATTTTATATAGCCCGATTTTCTTACTTACATTTTCGAGACTCTCGAAATAAGTGCTTCTCACGATTCTACTCATATATCTGACCACCTGAGCCCAAAGTTCTTGGGACTTCCTCATTCTTTGCTTATATTTTCGTTCTATGGGCTTTGCTTTGGGGTGTCTGACTCTCTCTCTCTCTCTGCCTGTCTGACTCTCTCTTTCTGCCTGTCTGTCTCTCTCTCTGTCTCTCTCTGCCTGTCTGCCTCTCTCTGTCTCTCTCTGCCTGTCTGCCTCTATCTCTCTGCCTATCTGCCTCTCTCTCTCTGCTTGTCTGCCTCTCTCTCTGTCTGCCTCTCTGTCTGTCTGTCTCTCTCCCTCTCTCTGTCTCTCTCTGCCTGTCTGCCTCTCTCTCTCTGCATGTCTGCTTCTCTCTCTCTCTGCCTGTCTGCTTCTCTCTCTCTCTGCCTGTCTGCCTCTCTCTCTCTCTCTGTCTCTCTCTCTGCCTCTCTGTCTCTCTGTCTGTCTGATCCCATCTCATGAGCTTTCATTCCGTCTACCCTTATCTTCACACTGCCACCGTGAGCGGTATTGGTTGTTTAGTGTGTGTCGGCTAGCTGAGAGCAAAAGCAGGAAAACAAATTGAATAGAGAAAAAGTAAAGGACTTGTCAATTGCCCGAAAACAGACTTTTGGCACGTACGATTCTTGGAAAATATTTTCTTTTTTGTTAAAAAAAACTACTTAAAGGAGATAGGTCGATAATATGTTCATTCATTTCATTTAAGTTAGTTGTTTTTAATGAAAATTTTTGGGTAAAAAATTCATTTGTAATAATGAAAGATTTGAAATTTCAAAAAATTTCTATTCCTGTTCCCTATTTCTATAAAAACCTGTCCGATACCATAGTAGGACTATGCCATCCAGAAAGTTGGCCAAAAACTCGGCAATTTCTTAAAATACTGGCAAATTTAGTCTAAAGAATTCAATCCTGGCAAGTCCCAAAAATGTTTGAGAAAATCGTCATCCTGACTCTATGCTAACCGCTTAGAATGAGACTATAACACCTAAAAGACGATGTAATTCTTTGAAGTCATCAAAGTCTAAGCTAAAATTCGCAAAATTCCATTTTCGGTATCAATCAAACTAAATCCACCGTCTAACTTATTTCCTTCCAACGACATGTCTGAAACGGTGAAGATGCTCATGCAGGAGATTGCTCCCGTCCAAAATTCATGAAAATCCGAGAGAAACCTTCCATATTCAAAAAATTCCAAGAATATATGCTTTGGTCGAACTCGGCAGCGCCTTTGTTTATTTTCTCACGGACATTTTTTGTAGAAATTTCTTTCAGAAATTCCGTCTACTAAAACCGAAATTTGCTTAATTTTGGGAAACTTGCCATTTTCTTTGTCAAATCCTCCGTCTAACTGCTTTCATTCCAGCGACATGTCTGAAACGGTGAAGATGCTCATGCAGGAGATTGCTCCCGTCCAAAACACGCCCCACAACAAGGTCACCATCGTGGGAGTCGGACAGGTTGGAATGGCTTGCGCCTACAGCATTCTTCAGCAGGTAAGCACATTTTTGAGGTTTTCCAGAACCTTTTGCAAATTTGCTGCCAAAAATAGAAAAACTTTTCGAAAAATTTTTAAACTTTTCCTAAATTTCGCTTTTCAGAACATTGCCAGCGAGATTTGCTTGACGGACGTTCTGGAGGACAAACTCAAGGGCGAGATGATGGACCTTCAGCACGGATTGGCCTTCACTCGCCATTGCCACGTCATGGCCAGCACAGGTGAGCGCTTAGTTTTTATTTTTCAAATTTTTGAAATTTTTTACTTTTTTGTATCGGCTGCCATCAAATTTGTGTTTTTTGCCATTTTTGCTTCGCTTAACTTTTTTCCGGCTCCGTAAGCACAATACCTCCAAAACGCCTGAAGCGATAGATAACTGATCTCTAACTGTCTATAGTGCCTATAAGAAAGGTATCCCATCTCTAGCCGTATCATTATCCTCAAATCCATTAGGAAGATAATGAAAAAGATATCTGATCTAATGATAAAAACCTCTAATCTCTAGCTATCCCAAAATCCAGAAATCAGGAATGGTACAAAAAATTTAATTCTCTCACCCATTCCTTCTCTTCCGGATTCCAGGTCAGCTAGACAGGTAGAGACATTATTTATAATCGATATCTCTCTACTCTCAGCCACAACGCTCTGTCCTTTTAGCAAAGATGAATTTTTCTCAGGCCGGACCTTGGAAGCGATGTTGCCTTGAGTTCTAATAACAAATCCAGGAACAGGAGAAGTGTTTGGCGTTCTGTATGAGACTGCAAACCGTTATCCCATTTGAAATGTAACAGAGAAAATTTGTTGGGGTGAGAGTCTGTCCCTGTCTAGGAAAATCCCGGATTCGATCCGGAGCAACTTTTGAGTCTCAACTCCACTTTTTTTATTTTTTTGGAATTCATTACAATTCTCTTTGGTGCTCTAGAATCTTCCAGAGTTATTAGACTTTACGTCAATTTTCAGACTACAAGGTGACTGCCGGGTCGAAAGTCTGCGTGATCACCGCCGGATGTCGCCAGCGCGAGGGCGAGAGTCGACTCTCATTGGTGCAAAGAAACGTCGAGATCTTCAAGGGTATCGTGCCGCAGCTCGTCAAGCACTCACCTGACACTCTCCTCTTGGTCGTGTCAAATCCAGGTAAGAAATCCGGAAAAGTTTGATACCAAAGTTTGAATCACATTTTTATGGTTTTAAAGTAAAATGTTTCAGTTGACGTTTTGACGTACGTGACTTGGAAGCTGTCTGGACTGCCGAAGGAGCGCGTTTTTGGATCCGGAACTAATCTTGATTCAGCAAGGTTTGCATTCTTTGGGATTACGGTTGTAATATTAGATTTGGTTATGTATACTACAAGATGTAGGGAAGAAAATGTGTAATTGTTAGATTCCTTATACATTTTTAAGTGATTTTCCGAATTTTGTGACAAAAACTTGGAAATTTTCGAATTTTCGAAAATTTTTTCCCAAGTTTCTTCCAATACGTTGAATATTTTTGCGTTATTTTGAAACTTTTCTAATTTTACGAAATTTTTCTGATCAAATTTCCATTTTTTAAATTAGGATGATAGATTCCGAACAGATGTTTGCCAATTTTTTGTACTTTTGGCCAATTTTCAGAATCTGTTTCGGATATTTATAGATGTTCCTCTTTTTTCTCCCAAATTTTTAGGATTTTTCGATTTTTAAATAATTTTATTCTATGCCAAATTTTAATTGTTGGTTGGTTTTTAATTTATTGCAAATTTCTAGAAGAATCTCCTAAAAGATAATAGTACAATTTAGGTTCCGCTTTCTTCTCTCAGAGCGTCTGGGAATCGCCCCGAGCAATTGTCACGGATGGATCATCGGAGAGCACGGCGACTCGAGCGGTTTGAACTTTTATATAATTTTTCTTACAAATTTTATCAGAAAATTTTTTAGTGGCTGTCTGGAGCGGCGTCAACGTGGCCGGAGTGACACTCTCGAACATGAATCCTGAAATTGGACATCGCGATGAAAACGATCACTGGGAGGAAGGAATCCATCAGCGAGTGAGTCAGAGCGCCTACGAGGTGAGATTTTTGTCTATGCCTTTTTTCTGAGTGGTACTGTAGAGACATAGATCATTGAGCAACTAGCGGTTTGGGACTCTCTACGGGAGTCCGAACAAAAAATTTTGTATACATGTATGCCTACATGTTCTAAGTTCCCTCACATTCCAAGGGGGAAGGTCGGCCCTTCCCAAAATTCGGGACATATTTGTGACAGAGAATTTGCACTGGTAATAATGGCCCTTTGGAAAAATTTTGGTCTGAATTTGTCTAAAAATTTGTCTAAATTTTGACCTCAAATTCGAATTCCCCACGAAAAGTTATCCTAAATAGGTACCATACAAAATTAAGCACCCCCTAAGAATGCACTTCCCAAAAATCCCAGCTTTCAACACATCCCAGGTTTCAACTGACAGCTTTATTTAAATCTTTCAAATAAATTCTAACACACCGAAGAATTTTTTGAAATATTCTGCAATTTTTGAATTCTGACATTGTATTCTAACAAATCTAGAATATTCTAGGGCATTAATTAACCTTAAAGAATAATTCAGCATATCTTTATTCCAGATAATCAAACTGAAGGGCTACACCAGCTGGGCCATTGGACTCTCGGTGGCGTCGATTGTCGCGAGTATCATGCAAAACAGCCGCCAAGTCTTCGCTCTCAGCACAAATGTCAACGTAAGAATTTGTCTTATTTTAGCTTAAATTTTGCAACTTACCAGGTATTAGTTAAGAGCTTTGTCGAATCTTTTACGAATGCAACTTTTGGTCAGGCTCACTTACCTCGGCTCACTTTTTGAGTTCTGACTTACCAAATTCCCTAAGGGTATAACCTCCTCCTCATTCGAATATATACATTCGAAAATATTTCAAATTCCAGGGAGTCCACGGCATCGCGCACGACGTTTACTTGTCTTTGCCTTCGGTCCTGGGCGCAAACGGTCTCACGCACATCGTCAAGCAGAATCTTTTGCCGAAGGAACGCGAGCAGTTGCACAAATCCGCGGAGCAAATCGCGAAAATCCAAGCCGATCTCGTTCTTTGATTCATTTTCAATAATGCAACATATTTATTCAAGAGTATTGTTTCCATTTTGTGACCTTTTCATTAGTAATACAATATTGACTATAAGTAAAGGTATTGATGTAGTGTTCCGTTGTTCAGTTTTTGGCTTTAATTGAAAATAAAACAAGTTTCAACCTTGTCTTGCACTTTAGAGTTTATTTCCGTTATTTTGTATACTGAATGTCTTAAAAACTTATAAATGATCTTTGAACTCAGTTTCTCTCGCCAAAAATTTTTGTGAGAAATCTGAAGCACTCTACATATATTTCAGCGGCAGTCATTTCGGTTCATTGCCAAATGATCGTCATCACCATATGATGTCAGCTGGCATAACGGAAATGGAATTATAAACGCAATACTTTACATTTATTCTAAAACGTATAATGACAAATGACACAACATTGTAAAGGCAATCTGATATTGTAATTATAATTGAACAATCTTGAATGCTTATAAAACATGCGAAATTAGAAAACTGTCGACATTAATAACTTTCACCGTTATTCCACGCTCTTCAAAATGTAACTGAAAACAAGGAATTAATAACATAAGAATCAACCCATGAACTATTTCTAGAAGTTTCTAGTAAATTCTAACGAGATCATATCAAAATCCTTCTTCAAAATACCCCCAGTGACGGTTTTTGCCACAACTTTTTTCTGGAACATTCTAGAACAGTCAGCAATGACTCAGAAAAAAGCCAAGTCTCTAAGCATTCGATTAAGCCCATGTATACTGAATCTCGACACAAAGCGCATCAAGATATAAGGATTTTTGTCCCAATTTTTGGACCAAAAAACTCAAATCTGTGGAAAATTTTCATAACTCGATTCGCTTGTGTCGAGATGCAGCATACATGGGCTTAATCGAATGCCTAGGGACTTAGCTTTTTTCTGAGTCATTGTTCACTGTTCCAGAATGTTCCAGAAAAAAGTTGTGGCAAAAACCGTCACTGGGAGAGGGGATGGTTGACCGGCCCCTGTTCTCTGCGTTTTACTATTCCCTCACGGGAACCGGCAAAAATCCCCCCATTTTCAAAAAATCATATAAAAAATGGCCAAAAAGCATGAAAATGCTCATTTTTTTCGCTAAATTCATATTTCACATTAAATCGGATTAGGTTTAAGCTCCCGAACAATCCTTACGTTAGGCTAAACAACCCTTTTAAGGCGCCAAACAAGCCATTAGGCTTGGGGCCCCCTGTATGAGGCCTAAGGGACTTAATCTTAGGCTTAGGCCGCTGTGAATATCAAATACGAATTCAGCGAAAAAAATGACCATTTTCATGCTTTTTGGCCATTTTTTATATGATTTTTTTTTTGAAAATGGGGGGATTTTTACCGGGGGGGGGGGGGGATTTTTACCTAGACACTTCCCTCACATTTCATTACCTGCCACTGATCGCGTCTTGCGCAGCGGATTCAACCGCGCAGTCACTGTCTAGCACATAGTCAGTCTTGAACCTTTTGGCGGACCACTCGAAACGAAGCCTCGATGACGCCCAAGGATCTTTAGGTTTGGAATAGTCGCGCGGCCTGTCTTTGGGATGGATGGGTGTCGGCGGTTTGCGGTCAGCAGGTGGGCGATTTGTGTGACCGTCGGGACACGCGCAGCAGTGTTTGCACACCTGAAAACTGGTACTGAACATTTTGCTTTGCAGGTGCCGAATTTACTCCAGCGAGTAATTATCGTTGTAAAAACCGGATAAGGGAATTAAGATTTGAAGAATTTTTCCCGCCAAAAATTTAATTGCGGTAAAAGGGGTCATTGGAAATTCCTACTGAGGGGGACTACTCAGCAGGGGACTCCTTCAGAGGTTTGTAAAAAATTGAGTGGTGCCTATTAGAGAAAAAAATTTTAGAGTCAAAAATTTTTCCTGTGGTTTAAAGTGCGTGGGATAGGGCCTCCTCTAATAGGAAAAAGTTTTGACTGTAAATATTTTTACTCTAATAGGACCCCACTCAAATTTTTCTAATTAATCAGTAGGCAGCGGTCAGCTTAGTCTCGTATTCAAAAGTAACAAGTGTCATATGGCAAGAAATGAAAGTGAAACTAAAAACATCTTAGACCCACCGGAAGTCTAGATTGACTCTTTTTGAACATCAAACGCCAATTGACGGTCGAGCAGCGAGATCGGTGTATCCCATTTACCTTAAAATGTTTAGAATGTACTTTTATTAATCCCATGTCAATCCTTTTAGAAAAGTTTGAGATGCCCTATGAATGCTTTCCGTGCATCGAGATAATGATCGCTGATGTGAAATTTTTAGTCAAGCCATTTTTAGTCAACCATCACTTGGGGTCTAAGTTTTAGCTGATTTGAATAAGGTTTAACAAATATCGTATTTCCTCTAATATAACCACCCGTGTATTAAATTATTTCAATACCGCTCCATGGGCGTTTCTAAAATAGGGTCCCTCTCTTTTTACCCACTATTTCTCTTTACCCCTCAAAATTCAACGCACTTTGAAGCGGGTCCTGTGAACGGCGCCATCGGCGTAGACTGTATTCTTGCAGTAGTAAGATCTAGACTTTCCACAGAGAGAACACTTGTGCAATAGTAAGTTTCCTATCCGCTTCCAGCCCCAGCGGCACAGCTCTCGAACAGCCTTCGATTTCAACAGCTCCAGCACAAGATCCCATCGAGACGCACTGAAATTTAAACGTTAATCTGAAGCAATTTGCACTATAAAGTTTTCAAGTCTTTTTTTACTCACATGTGAGCAATTTTAAAGATTTCTCCAGATTTTATTTAAAAACTTGTTTGGATTAGGGGTCCCCAGAATGTACCCATATTTGGTCTCAGATAGACTCACTCGTCTAGCGTTCTATTGTTGCCGGATCTACCGCTCTACTTCCAAGAAGATTTATATTCCTAGAAGCGAAAACTCCTTACCGCTCTGACGTCACCATTGAACTGCCAGTCGGCTTATACCTGAAATTTTTATTTAACCTCAAAATTTAGACTTATATATAGCATAAGGATCCACAGTTCAGTTTTTATGGCACAAAGGACAGAAATGCGCTCCAACCACTTGGATAGTATAAGAACCGGGGTATCCGGCCCTTTTTTGGGCATAACTCCTAGTACACTTAAGCTTAAGACCAAGCCTAGGCCTAAGGCTCGGCGTGTGCGTAGGAGTAGGAGTAGATCCATCAGCTCTTTCACTACAAACTTAAGGTTAAATTTAAGCTTTAAACTATGCTTAAGTTTAAGTGCTGTTGTAACTTTGTTCGCCTAAGTCCTTGGATCATTTAAGGGAATGGGTAAACCCCCCCCCCGGTAAAACCCCCCCGCTCGCCATTTTTGCCATAACTTTTTACTGGAACCTTCTAGAAGGATGAGTAATAGCTTAAATGGAAGCTAAGACTCTGGGCTACAAATCGGTATATTACTTGCCACATCTCGATTCAAGATTCTCGAGATTTAATTATTTTTGTCTCAAAATTTCACCTTTTTTGAAAATTCGAGAATTTGAGACAAAAGTAATTAAATCTCGAGAATCTTGAATCGAGATGTGGCAAGTAATATACCGATTTGTAGCCCAGAGTCTTAGCTTCCATTTAAGCTATTACTCATCCTTCTAGAAGGTTCCAGTAAAAAGTTATGGCAAAAATGGCGAGCGGGGGTTTTACCGGGGGGTTTACCTAGACTCCTCTATCATATCGGGCAAAATCAAAATTGGATCAAGACGTCACATTTTGAAAATCATCTTCCAAAATACGAAATAGTGTACATTTTTGGCAACTTCCGGGCCCCATAACTCGGCATAGGGGCCTCGGATCGTATGCGGACCCAATTCTAAATATATAGCCAAAAATCCGAGATCCTGAGGCTGATTTTCGTCCGGACGGAGTCAGCCAGGGAGCCGAATAAGCCGATTACTATATTATTACTATATAAGGGATATACCAGGGCTGTGCGAGATTGGGATTTGTAGGTAGTAGCGAGATGTGTTCAACTTGAGGCAGCTTAGGGAAATTTTAGCTAACAAAAACATTTATATCAAGCTTATTATCATTTTTAATCGAATTAAGAAAATAATTCTTTTCACCCTGCAAAATAAGCTACCGAATGAGTCTGATAAGCTTTTCCGATGGAAATCAAACAAAAAGCAGCATTAAACAACGTCGCATTAGTCATCGTCGCGCACACACACGCACACGCGCACACACATACACACGCACACAACTTCTCCCTACTCTCTCTACTGGATTTTGATGTGAATGGGCCAACAATTGTGAATGAAGTGAGCAGATCGTCTAGAGCAGTGTTAGAAGGCGTAAGTATAGTCAGACTGTCAGAGAAAGTGTTTATATAATTTAAAAGTAGGGAGAAAAGAGAGAGTGTAGGTTTGATGCGAAATTTGAAACTAATACAACTTATGCTAGGTTCCTGCACGTGCGGCAAGTGCAGTGGCTTTTTTGTATTTTTCTCTCGCTTTACTGCACATACATACATACTATCTCAATCGAATAATCACAACAGAATGTATGTCTTATGCGAAAAGTTTATTTCCTATTTGGGTAACCTGCATGAACGGCTTCACTTCCATTGATCCGATAAACGTAAATCCGATTCTGAAATACAACCTTTAAGCCTTCGGGCGGATTTAGGTGGGTCGAGATTTAGCGGGGTCGTAGATAGAATATCCCGGTTTTGCCCTTTAACGTGTGTTGTATTTAGTTTTAAAAGTAAAGTTATTTCGAAAGTTTTTCTGGATCAAGCAAAAAGTGGTTGGCGCTCTGCGCGAACTCCAACTTTTAAAGCCGGCCGTACAATCAGGGAATATTTGATGAAACAAGGTGATGAAATCGCCTTTTTGGGTCACTTTTCGCTATGTGGGCCGTAAATCTGATGTTACTCATCCTACGTCAACTATTTCTCTGGTTTATAATGGCACAGTCAGTTTTTTAAATTCGCGCCAAAAAGTACCCATTTTGTTCAATTATCATCAGATTTTGATAAAAATCTGTCGAAAATTTCATTTTTTGGTCAAAAATGTCAAACATGAAAAAAAATGAATTGTGCCATTGTAAACTAGAGAAAAAGTTGACATAGGATGAGTAACATCAGATTTATGGCCGACATAGCGAAAAGTGACCAAAAAGGCGACTTCATCACCCTGTTTCATCAAACATTTCGCTATTATAGCCCGATCTTAAAGACCTAGAACGTTATTGAATGTTCTGGACTAAACCCAGGTCACGCAAGTCCCAGGTCGAGTGAGGACAAATACCTTTTGGGGTGTACCATTAGGGGTACCCTTTCTAGAGCGTTCTAGAACATTCTAGATTATTTTGTTTGTGCAGCCTAAAGCTCATAGCCTAAGGGTTGTTCGGGAGCTGAAGCCTAAGATTAAGTCCCTTGGGGCCCCAGATTATTCGAAGCCGCAAGCCTAAATCCTTGTTTGGCGCCTTTTAAGGGTTGTTACAGCTTTCGACGTTCTAAAAAAATTCAAACCATAAGGTAATTACCCGTCGAGTGACACATTTTTGTTTACCTGATAATCTTGAACGCACTGACGCACTTCCCTCTTTCAATGTGTGAAAAATCGTTAGCCAAAATAATGAAGTAAAAATATGTTTTAAATTGCCGCCAATGAATTTATTGGCGAAAGGAAAAATTTGTAGCGCGAATTGTGGAAATCGGAGCGTTTGAATTTCATTCGGTTGAAAACTATCAAACTTTCCAGCGCAAATGAGTTAGAGTGGTCGAGATTTGGTGTGATAACAAGCGAGAATCCCGGTGCCAACTTCTCTTTGCCGGTCTTTGATTGATAAAATAAGACTCTTGAACATTTTCCAGTGTACTTTGCATTTGGATTTCATTCTTTAAAAACCATCAAACTTTCCAGCGCAAACGTTTCTTTCTGTAACGTGCTCTGATTTTATCTCGAATTTTGCAATGGTTTTTCGATTAGACTCTCATTCTTGACGTTTGGGAGGGGAAATCTGCAGGAAATGGTTTTGTTATATTCAAAAGATGTCATACTTTTATTCTCGGTTATTTTTCTCCCCAATATCGATGAGATTAAAATTTTTCGGATGAAACCAATTTTATTGGAAATTCGCCAATTTCTTTGTCAAATCCTCCGTTTAATTTCTTCCATTCCAGCGACATGTCTGAAACGGTAAAGATGCTCATGCAGGAGATTGCTCCCGTCCAAAACACGCCCCACAACAAGGTCACCATCGTGGGAGTCGGACAGGTTGGAATGGCTTGCGCCTACAGCATTCTTCAGCAGGTAAGCACATTTTTGAGATTTTCCAGAACCTTTTGCAAATTTGCTGCCAAAAATAGAAAAACTTTTCGAAAAATTTTTAAACTTTTATAAATTTCGCTTTTCAGAACATTTTTCAACAAATTTCCTAAATTTCAGAACATCGCCAGCGAGATTTGCTTGACGGACGTTCTGGAGGACAAACTCAAGAACAAAATGATGGACCTTCAGCACGGATTGGCCTTCACTGGCCATTGCCACGTCATGGCCAGCACAGGTGAGCGCTTAGTTTGTACTTTTCAAATTTTTGAAATTTTTTACTTTTTTGTATCGGCTGCCATCAAATTTTTTGAATCATTTTTTTTTCAATGCGCCAACATAACCCAATCACTTCTAACTAATCTGGAGAGAATAAAAGATAACGGATCTGTGATTCTATAGCAGCCATGGAATCTAGAAGCGAAAAGTGGGACAGAATCTATTCGATTTTTCTCTTCTAGGATGGTTAGTCCCTCGATTATATGGCAGTTGTAGATCCGTGATCACACATCTTGGTTCCCGGTCAACCAGTCTCCTTTGTGTTTAGGATTTTCAGAACCTCAACCCGTTGTCCTGAGTTTATCTTTTTTCGGAATTCGTTACAAATTTGTTGAGGCTTTTGAGTCCTAAATCACTTATTAAAATTTTAGACTACAAGGTGACTGCCGGGTCGAAAGTCTGCGTGATCACCGCCGGATGTCGCCAGCGCGAGGGCGAGAGTCGACTCTCATTGGTGCAAAGAAACGTCGAGATCTTCAAGGGCATCGTGCCGCAGCTCGTCAAGCACTCACCTGACACTCTCCTCTTGGTCGTGTCGAATCCAGGTAAGAAATCCGGAAAAGTTTGATACCAAAATTTTGACTCATATTTTTAAGGTTTTAAAGTAAAATGTTTCAGTTGACGTTTTGACGTACGTGACTTGGAAGCTGTCTGGACTGCCGAAGGAGCGCGTTTTTGGTTCCGGAACTAATCTTGATTCAGCGAGGTTTGCATTCTTTGGGATTATA
Source organism: Ditylenchus destructor (assembly GCA_022814885.1). Lineage (NCBI taxonomy): Eukaryota > Metazoa > Nematoda > Chromadorea > Rhabditida > Anguinidae > Ditylenchus > Ditylenchus destructor. The sequence goes on along the minus strand of JAKKPZ010000058.1, from coordinate 307,392 downwards.
AGTGTACGGAAGAAAATGCGTTGGTCTTAGATTCCGCATAAGTTTTAAGTGATTTTTTCGAATTTGGCTTTCCAGTATATTTTTTCATGAGATTTTCTCCCAAAGTTCTTCTTAAACTTTTCTCCATGGAAGGATCTTAGGAACGTTTTTAGTTTTTTTTGAAAAAGTTTGATCGAATTTACTTTTCTTTTAATTAGGAAAACATCCCGAACAGATTTTTCTAATTTCTTGAAACTGAATGTTCTGAAGCCTTTAAATTTTTGAATACTTTTGGAAGCTTTAAGCTTAATTCAGTTCTTAGTTTATTGCAAATTTCTAGAAGATTCTCCTAAAAGATAATAGTACAATTTAGATTCCGCTTTCTTCTCTCAGAGCGCCTGGGAATCGCCCCGAGCAATTGTCACGGATGGATCATCGGGGAGCACGGCGACTCGAGCGGTTTGAAGTTTTATATAATTTTTCTTAGAAATTTTATCAGAAAAATTTTTAGTGGCTGTCTGGAGCGGCGTCAACGTGGCCGGAGTGACACTCTCGAACATGAATCCTGAAATTGGACATCGCGATGAGAACGATCACTGGGAGGAAGGAATCCATCAGCGAGTGATTCAGAGCGCCTACGAGGTGAGATTTTTGTCTATGATTTTACTATTCTAAGAATCTATTATCCAAACGATCGTTTTAATTTTTGCGATCATTTTTTAAATTCTAAGCTTTCCAGAAAAAAGCACGAAATAGTTTTCCAGAATATAATAGAATTTCATTTGAGGCTCTGGAATATCCGAGCACGACTTATGGGGTTTTCTATGTCATCTTGTATAATGTAAAATTATTGTAAAGTGGAACTTTTGAAAAACTTTCGAGGAAAACTTGAAATGGTTTGAGGAATACAGAAAATCTGGAATATCTTTTCAAATTCCAGGGAGTCCACGGCATCGCGCACGACGTTTACTTGTCTTCGCCATCGGTCCTGGGCGCAAACGGCCTTACGCACATCATCAATCAGAATCTTTTGCCGAAGGAGCGCGAACAGTTGCAAAAATCCGCGGAGCAAATCGCGAAAATCCAGGCCGATTTTGTACAATACGAAAAAGACTCTCGGATAGCTATACCTATGGCAAGTTTTTGGCTGATTTAAATTAGAAAATCAAATCTCAACAATTCAATTCTATTGCTACTTTTTTATAGCTATTCATATGATGTCAATTAACTAAAAAATTTTTAACGGTTAACCGAAGCTTAGGCGTTCACTTCAACCAACTGATGGAAAAATTCTTAACAACATTTATAAGCTACATTTTTTCTAGATTGTTCCCGTTGCCTGTGGCACGATCGGCGAAGACATGTTGATATCATCACTTGACGATTGCAGTGAAAAGAAATTAACAGCGTTGTCTCGACACTTTCGCGTCAAGCACCTCTCAGAGTGTAAAGATCACAAGTCGTTTAAAAAAGAACAAGATCTCCTCAAAGAACGCGAAATATGCGGAGAGGCTTCCTTGGCGTGGTTTAAATTTCCGGTAATAACGTCATTTATTGTATCCAAAATCATATCCATACTTTTTATAGGTGAAAGGCATGGTAGGCCAGGATGGCGAACGATTCGTTATTCCGCTGAAAGTTAGCGCTACTCACGAAGATGCCACATCTCATGTGGTCTTCTTTATTCTGGATACTGGGGCGAAGAATACGAACCTAACAGCTGATACGATAGCCAAAGTGTTTGGAGCGAATGAACCTGAAGGGCTTGTAAGTATTCAAGGTTTGTGTGTCATATTCGCTTACTAAAAATTATTTGTGTGGACTCTATTGTGGATTTCACTCAAAATCTGGGATGTATTTTTCAAACAAAATTCGTCCAATTTTGAAAAACCGTTTCCCACGTCTAATCGTAAAATAGTAGCTTATACTAATATTTATATTTTATATACTATCTAAGATATCTTATATTATATAATATATATTAATTTTTCGTTTACGATCCAAGTTTCTAAAAATATTATTTTACTGAAAACTTTTCTCGCGTGTAACGAGGCTATATCATTATACTGTTATTATCCCGTTCTATTAGCCGGATTATAACAGTAAACTTGGTGCTTCGCACCTAGTTAGGTGCGGGGCGCCTAGAAAATGGTGGAGTAGTGGTTCGTTTTTTATGTATCTGATTTTGAGCTCATGACTTCCCTTTGAAACGTCGAAAAACCACCAAAAAACCACTTTTTTGCAAAAAATGTGGTTTTATGTGAAATGCGTCAACAAATTTTTACACATTCCCTTACTTACTTCTCCGAGGGGAGCATTTTGAGCTATCATGCGCCCCAAAAGGAGCGGAACCATATTTCTTAGATTTTTCTTCCGGTCATTTTAGTATACTTTGGGGTAAGATTGGAAATCCGCAACTCGTGATCAGCTCCGTGGCCCCTTAATATGGGAGGATTTTTGGTAACCGTTTTTATTAAATTTTCACATTTTAGATCGCGTGGTTCCATTTTTTGCATCCGCAACTATAACTGACGATAGATTCACCCAAATCAACCTGATCGGAAGCAGTTTTTTGCAGCGTCTAAATATAACGCTGGTAGTATCTCCTCATCAACACCGAGATGCGGTGGGTGATTTCTTTCGAATTTTTTACTTGTCCACGTTTGAAACAGCCAGCGATGCATTGAAAATGGCCGCGGTCCAAGATCAAACTCCGGACATCCGACAAAGAGCACTGGCTCGGTACGGCTCTCGCCTCGCCAGTTCCAATCCATATGCAACGCATGTCACAGGTGGCGAAGAAGGACAAATCGTCGGCGATAAGTTTTGTAAGCCACACTTTTAAAGCTTCCTAGCTCAAATCTGATATTGCTCTTATATATTCAATATTTTGTCCTGAATCAGGATATGTAATTTGTTAAAGCTCTCCTTACAATTGCGAAATCTGATGAAACAACGTGATGAAGTCGCCTTTTTGGTCACTTCTCACTATGTTGACCATAAATCTGATGTTACCGACTCTATGTCAACTTTTTGTCTAGTTTATAATGGCACAATCAGATTTTTGTATTCACGCCAAAAAATATCCGTTTTATCTCGGTTTCATCAGATTTTCATCAAAATCTGATGAAAATTTCACTTTTTGGTCAAAAATGTCAAACATGAACAAAATAAAACATTTAATGTCTTCTAATGTTAAAAATTTAGTCATCGCTCCGCCACCTGTTATTGAGTCTGCCCCGACAAGCGAAATTGTGGGCGGCCGTGAGACGCCTTCAACTGGACCTGTAAGCGGCCGTGAGACGCCTTCTACAAGTACTGCTGATGTTGGGCTGCCTCCTGAAGCGAAACAAACTCGATTGCAATGAAACGACAGAAAAATAAGAATGATTAGGTAAGTAGTTATTGGGCTCATTTGAAATGATATAATAAAATTGGTGGCCAATCTCGGGCGGGATTATTACCTGCTGTCCCGTTTATTTTCGCAGTAATGTTTAAAAACAATTTTGACTAATTTTCCGTACATTTTTATTTGTCAATAATTTCAAATTACAATATACAAAATAGAGTCCCGCCACGAAAATTGAGACGACGTCATTTTTTTCAGTTTTTGGGGGTTTCTACAAAGGAAATTTTCTAATCGCCGCTCGGATCCGGGCGTGTGATATACCAATCGCTTCCTCTCGGCGAGAAGAGTCGATTGGTACCGATCTCGCCGACAAACATTGCTTCTGTCGGGATTTATGGCTTCCGGAAATCCGGAAAATCCTGAATTTGAGGCGTGGTCCGCGGCGAAGCCGCGGGTTCTCCCTTCTTGTCTGTTCACTATATAATTCCAAAGATTCATTTTACTCAATTCATTTATTTCAGTGACAGAATCCCATTTCAAGCGCCGTTTCCAAGTTTTTCCAAAGTCCAGTCATTTTTCTGTCAGTTCCAAGTTCTCAAGTTATCCAAGTGCAAGCGACAAATTTATCATTATGTTTCTTCCAGATGTCAACACAAATTTTGTTTCTTCTTGCCACGCTTTGAAAATACACTGCCATATTATATTGTCAGAATTCTATCAATGAATGTTTATTTGTATAAAAGTTGTTATAATATTTTGAATAATGCTCTCCTTGTTTTCATTTGAAATGTTTATTTGTATAAAAATTTGATTGGAAAGCTCAATAAAACAAATTGAATGTTGAGAATTCAGATTCTGAATTTCGACTTTTGATATCTCGGCATATTGACTCTATTTTAGTTTTCTTTATTCCAAATTAGGAAATACAATTCCTCTTCGCAATTCTTTTTTAGGGCAAACTCGATTTCAAATTAGCGCCAAAATATAATCGCATGCCAAAGGGGTAAAAAGGGGCCGCTGAAAATTTTTAATGAGGGGAATTACTCGGCAGGGGTCTCCTCTAGAGATTGGTAAAAAAATTTGAGTGGGGCCTTATTAGAGTAAAAATTTTCACAGTCAACACTTTTCCCTATTAGAGGAGGCTCTTTTCCTGATGCTGAACAGAGACTCTCCTAATAGGGAAATGTGTTGACTGTAAACATTTTTACCCTAATCGAGCCCCACTCAATTTTTTTACCAATCTCTAGAGGAGACCCCTGCCGACTAATCCCCGTCACTAAAAATTTTCAGCGGCCCCTTTTAACCCCTTCGGCATGCAATTATGTTTTGGCTAATTTGAAATCGAGTTTGCCCTAAAAAGAATTGTGGAGAGGGATTGTAGGACTAATAACCTTCTGTTTTGTCTATAAGTTTCTGAGATTGAAATTCTCCTCCGGGAATTTTTGAATGCGTAATCTCTAACTTGAGTTTTAAAACCTTAATGGACTTGAGGCTGGGCAATTGAGTAGATTGTAAACTGTCACGAACTCTGTCGACTAATTCTTGTCGACTACTTCCCTAAAATTTTCTTACTCGATTTTTAAATTGCATCTTTATTTCTGACAAAATACCATTAGCGGTATTTTCTAGTTCATATTTGGGAAGCAAAGCTCTGAAAAGTCTGTCCAATCAAACAACCAAATGTTTGGCGTAATGAATCGAGCGCTAATTTGAAAGAACATTTGAAATAAATTTTGCTTGTAAATGAAGAGTACTCAAAGTTAATTTTAATTTCTAAAGAAATAGTGAATTTTGATCTTTCAGTGATCATTTCAAGTTAAGGAGAATTTCTATATTATCCCCATAATGATATCCACTTTTGTGACCATTTTCTACTTTCTTACTACTTACTTTAAATTTTCAAAGACAAAATGTTTATGCTATAAAAAAGAAATTTCAAAACCTATATGAATGTTTGCAATACCTAATAAAATGATTCACTATAATATCTAAAATCTTGTGGAGTCACAAATTTTATTATGTTTCTTACAAATTTTATCAGAAAATTTTTTAGTGGAGCGGCGTCAACGTGGCCGGAGTGACACTCTCGAACATGAATCCTGAAATTGGACATCGCGATGAGAACGATCACTGGGAGGAAGGAATCCATCAGCGAGTGATTCAGAGCGCCTACGAGGTGAGATTTTTGTCTATGATTTTACTATTCTAAGAATCTATTATCCAAACCAATGCTCCCGAATTTGATCGTTTAAATTTTTGCGATCATTTTTTAAATTCTAAGCTTTCCAGAAAAAAGCACGAAATAGTTTTCCAGAATATAATAGAATTTCATTTGAGGCTCTGGAATATCCGAGCACGACTTATGGGGGTTTTCTATAATGCCATTTTGTATAATGTAAAATTATTGTAAAGTGGAACTTTTGAAAAACTTTCGAGGAAAACTTGAAATGGTTTGAGGAATACAGAAAATCTGGAATATCTTTTCAAATTCCAGGGAGTCCACGGCATCGCGCACGACGTTTACTTGTCTTCGCCATCGGTCCTGGGCGCAAACGGCCTTACGCACATTGTCAATCAGAATCTTTTGCCGAAGGAGCGCGAGCAGTTGCACAAACCCGCGGAGGAAATCGCGAAAATCCAAGCCGATTTTGAACAATACGAAAAAGACTCTCGGATAGCTATACCTATGGCAAGTTTTTGGCTGATTTAAATTAGAAAATCAAATCTCAACAATTCAATTCTATTGCTACTTTTTTATAGCTATTCCAAGGATTATTTAAACTGATATCAAAGCCTCATACAAATTTTATGTTATAGATAATGCCGGTCGCTCTCGGAACCATCGGCCATGGTTCACTTATGGCAGGAATCGAGGATTGTGAAGAGCAATGCTTAAAGGATTTATTTGATTTCTTTGGCGTAGACCACCTCCAGGAGACTGAAAAGGAGTTTTGGAATCTGCAGCTTGAAGAGTTTCCGGTAATAATTTATTACCAAAACATTGAAAAGAGTAATAGAGGGACAGTAGTAACTCGACAGGTTCGAATTGAATTGTTAGGCTTACGATGCCAAAAAGTAATTAATTTATACGTAGTGATATTGTCAAGCTTGAATACCTAAGTCTAAGCTGGACACGTTTTGTACGGTTTCTTTTGTTTGTTTTGATTTTCGTGTCCGACGTTTCAATTTGGAACTTTTGAAGCTGATTCTGAAACATTCCTTGTATTATCATCTATCATAACCGTAACTGTGACGCGCGTAAACATGGCATTTTATAGGCAAAAGGCATGATCTACCAGGCAGCGCAAAGGTTCATCATCCCATTGGCCGTAAAATCTTCGTACAAAGAGGCAAAAACATTTATAGTCTTCTTCATTCTGGACACAGGCGCGTTTTTGACCCAACTTACGGAAAACACTATAGACACAATTTTTGGACAAAATAAATTCACTCAACGGGTATTCATTCAAGGTTTGTTCATTTACAAAACTTTCCGAAGAAGTTTAAGCTTAAGATAGGGCTGCGCAATGCTAACCTTTCCTACCATGAAAAGGGAGGTTAGCATGCTAACCCAGAAGGTTAGGATCCTAACCCATGGGTTAGGATCCTACCCCAAGGTTATTTTTTGATGAAAAATGACCACTTTTGAAAAAACTACCTAGGGCTGTGCAATGCAAACCTTTGCTAACCTGTTTAGCATGCTAACCCATGAAAAGGGAGGTTAGCATGCTAACCCACATTGTTTGTGCAATAACCAGAAACGAAGAGGAGACACAAGAGACGTGAGACAAAGAGAGCGTTTTATTGGGGCGCCGCACACTAGTGCATGATATTTTTTTCCGTGCAAAAATATTTATTTTCGTGCAAAAACCCAAAATTCAAAAAAGTTTTTTTTCGTGCAAAATAATATTTTTTTTCGTGCAAAAAAGTATTTTTTCTGTGCAAAATCTTCACGCCTAGGCTTTAGGCTGAACAACGCCTTATAAGGGCATACTTTAGGCTTAGGCTTTAGGTTTAGGCTTAGGCAAGACTTAGTCTTAGGCTTAAGCTCCTGAACAACCCTTATTTTAAGCTCTAGCTTGAGCTTAAGATTAACCTTAAGATCAAGCTTAAGCTAGAGCTTAAAATAAGGGTTGTTCGGGGCTTAAGCCTAAGACTAAGTCTTGCCTAAGCCTAAAGTATGCCCTTATAAGGTGTTGTTCAGCCTAAAACCTAGGTGCGAAGATTTTGCACAGAAAAAAAATACTTTTTTGCACGAAAAAATACTATTTTGCACGAAAAAATACTTTTTTGCTTTTTCATTTTTTGCACGAAAATAAATACTAATTTGCATGAAAAAAAATACTTTTTTGCATTTTAGGTTTTTGCACGAAAATAAATATTTTTTGCACGGAAAAAAATATCATGCCACACTAGCACTTTATTGGCCGCATTCTGAGTTAGGTGCCAGAGAAAGAGAGACACGATTAGATAGTGGAAAATAACCGACTTTCCTCTGAATTAATCCGGAGTGGGTTAGCATGCTAACCTCCCTTCTATTTCAAAGGTTAGGATTGGGGCGGTTAGCAAAGGTTAGGAAAGGTTAGCATTGCACAGCCCTCCATAAGCCGCCAATTTGAAATACTGCCAGTTCCTAACAAAAAGTCGAAACAAGAAAATAAGTATAACCTAAAGTATGTACTTGTAAGGGTTGTTTAGGCTAATGCCTATTATAATTCTCTGCTGTCGCACCTTCAGCATTGTTTATTATCTGTATCTCAGAATTATACCGCACTAACTGTACGCCCGCCGGTCATGAAAAATGTAAACATGTCACTAAAAGGGCGGCAATTCAAATGGGTATTTTTTGGTTAAAACCCAAATTCGGTGAAATTTGGCCCGTGTGATATGCTGAGAGGAGGTCAAATAAGGGCTAGTGTGCGGCACACCGAAAAGACAACACAAAGGCTAGAGCGCAGAGAATGTCTTTGTCTGCCCGGTTATTTCCCACTTCCTCTATAAAGAAATGGGAAATAACCGGGCAGACAAAGACATTCTCTGCGCTCTAGCCTTTGTGTTGTCTTTTCGGTGTGCCGCACACTAGCCCTTATTTGACCTCCTCTCAGCATATCACACAGGCCAAATTTCACCGAATTTGGGTTTTAACCAAAAATACCCATTTGAATTGCCGCCCTTTTAGTGACATGTTTACATTTTTCATGACCGGCGGGCGTACAGCTAGTGCGGTATAATTCTGAGATACAGATAATAGTCTCAAAGTGGGGATTTGCCGTAAATTATTGGGTTACTCTTTATGAAAAGGTGTTCTTAATAGTATGTTGTTTATGAGTCAAACTGCTTCTGGAACCTTCTAGAAGGACGTGTAACGGCTCAATCGAAAGTCCTAGTCTCCGCATTAGTTGTAGCTATTACTCATCCTCCTAGAAAGTTCTATAAGAAGTTTGACGCCATAGCCCGCCAATTCGAAACACGGCCAGTTCATAACGAAAAATCGAAACAAGCAAATATGTTGTAACAGCACTGTTTTATTATAATTGCAACACTATTCCCATTTTAGGTCACGCGATTCACTGTCAGCGAGCGGCCACAATAGGCGACAAAAATTTTTCAAATATCAACCTCATTGGCAGCGACTTTATGCGGCGACTGAATTTATCAATTGTTACCTCCCCGCATGCGTACCGTAACATAATGAACGAAGAAGTCAAGATCTTCTACATAGCGCCCCATAATAAAGCTATCGACGCGGTAAAAATGGCAGATTTGCGCGACCAAACTCCAAACATACGGTCGAGAATTCATACAAGTTTCGCAAACTCGGACCCAGTACGCGGCTACAATCGAGAAAAGCAATGTGAGTCATGTTTTGGGCTTTAGTCATATTTTCTGAAGGTTTTTAACACGTCCGATACTGGGGCCGATCCTTATCAAGTGCTCAGATGCTCAGAAAATGAAAATGCTTTGTTAATTTCCTCAGACGTATTTTCGTCTGAGCATATGCTCAGACGATTTTCCAAAATTTATAAGAGAAACATTTAAGTTCCTCACGTTGGGTAATTAAACCGAACACTCGTTGCTAGACGTCCGCCCTTTATGTTGTTTGTGGGTCGATTTGGTGCTATTGTGCGGCGCACCAAAAAGACTATTGCAGAACGAGAGCGCAGAGAAGATATGTGTCTGCCCGGTTATTTCCCACTGCCGCTTCCTTTCCTTTCTTTTCCTTTCTAATCAGTCAGAGAAACACTTTGAGAGAGAGCACGCTATTTATGAGAGAGCCAGACATTTTTTGGTTAGAGATTCTGAGCATCTGAGCACTTGATAGCTATCGCCCCTGGTCAAAACAAGTGGCAGGTTGGATAGTCCATATACTAATCTCCAAGTACTTGCAAAAAAATCTGGCATTTCTACCACAATTATAAGAAATATTTTCAATTTCCAATTTTGGTCTTGATTTTTGACTTTTTGCGATAACGTTTTACTTTGATAAATATTTTACTTTGACCCGAATGACCTTAATGGCGCATATTAACCACCAAAGACTCTAATTTGTAACAATACAGAACTTTCCCGATCGACCTCAGAAAATTAAAAAGTTTTATTTTTAGAATTGACAGAGATTTTGACCTCAAAAATGCATATATGAAAACTGTTAAAATAAATTTTTTTACAAAATGCTGATTTAGCAATACGGTTTTCGCAGAAGTGTAGCCAAGTCCTGCCACTACTAGATTTTAATAAAATTTCGGTAGTTGAGTTTTAAAGTTGTTCCAAAAAATGCGATTTTTTGCCAAAATTGTACCTAAAAATTGCCAAAATTGGCAATATTTTGCAAAAAACTAACTACAAATTCGTGATCAGCTCATAAAATAACCCATACATACCATGTGGTCCCCCTTTGGTCCCAAAATTCGATTTTTTGAAAATCTCCAAAATTTTTCTTGAAAACATGTATGTAGGGGTTATTTTATGCGCTGATCACGAATATGCTGTTAGTTTCTTGATATTGCACGAAAAAATTCCATTTTTCGCAAAATATTGCCAATTTTGGCAGTTTTTAGGCAAAACTTTGGCGATAAATCCCATTTTTTGAAAAATTTTTAAGAATTTTTTACATTTTAAGAAAATTATATTTTAAGAAAAATTTCTAAAAGAACTAGTTATGGCTCAACCGAAGCGCAGTATCTTAGCATTAATTTAAGTCATTGCTCGTCTTCTAGAAGGTCCCAGAAGTAGTGATCATAAGCAATATCCATTTAAAAACTATACTATAGTTCACAACTATTTTATGCTTCTTCATAGATATTGACATCACGGATGTTACGTCTGACCGGACCGTCAAAAACCGGTCCGCGTCCACATATTTTCTAACGTTTCATATGTTTCGCATTTAGTCGTCGCTCCACAAATCAGAGAGTCAGAGCCACGAAGTGAACCGTCAATTGAGCAAGCGACACCGTCCACGAGTGACATAAACGTCGTGAAGGGGCCAGAACCGAAACAACGTCGACTGGAGAGCGGCGGAAAGACTGATAATCCATAAACGATAAGGTAAGACACTTTTTACTAAAAACTGTACTCAGAAGTAGAATTTCTACTTTGGTTCAATATTACCAATACCTCTCAACCTGACAGAAAATCAAATCTGATAGAAAATTGTGCCAGCATGGAAGTTTGACATTTATTTTACAAAATCTCGCACAAGTGCGCGAGTTGAGCGGGGGTCGCAAGAGCAAAGCTGCTTATAAGGTCATGTAAAGCAACTTTGCTCTTGGGACCCGACCTTACTTGCGCACATGCGCGCAATCCAGACCCTATGTTGAGCCCATCGCTGCTTATCTAAATTTTTTCCGGATTCCGTCTCAGCATTTTGAGCTATCATACATTTGCGAATTTAATTGAATTACAATTTTCCAAAAAGCGTTACGAAGAAATCAATTACCTTATATAGGATATTGGGTTTACTGGAGAATTATCCTACAAATCAACAACTCATGTTCAGTACTAGGGACCGGATTTTTATGACTTTCTGCTCGTCTGAATGGTTAGACGTTAGTGCTGCCTTTTTCCTCTCTTTCTTTGTTAGATTGATTCACGCCTTTGAAAATGCTTTGGAAAATAAAATCATAAAATGCCGTAGAAAAGAGTTCCGTACGCGCAAATGGCGATTTGAATTTGCGCCAAAACATAATTGCGTGCCAAAGGAGTTAAAAGGGGCCGCTGAAAATTTTTAATGAGGGGGATTACTCGGCAGGGTTCTCCTCTAGAGATTGGTAAAAAAATTTGAGTGGGGCCTTATTAGAGTAAAAATTTTCACAGTCAACACTTTTCCCTATTAGAGGAGACTCTTTTCCTGATGCTGAACAGAGACTTCTCTAATAGGGAAAAGTGTTGACTGTGAAAATTTTTACTCTAATAAGGCCCCACTCAAGTTTCTTTACCAATCTCTAGAGGAGACCCCTGCCGAGTAATCCCCCCTCATTAAAAATTTTCAGCGGCCCCTTTTAACTCCTTTGGCATGCAATTATGTTTTGGCGCAAATTCAAATCGCCATTTGCCCTGACCGAGCTCTTTTCTACGCCATTTTATTATTCGCCTACTCTTTTAAATATGATCATATTTTCACTGTCGTTTAACCACTGCAGTGAAACGAAAGAAAGCCATTTATTTCGTCGTTTCCTTTGTTCTATTACAAACTTTAATTGAAAGGGGCACAGAATATAATACAGGCGCAGAGAAATGGATGAGTAAAACATTGTACATCAAAAAGTCATATTTTGTAGAAAGCAGAGAAAAGTCATAAAAATCCGGTCCCTATTCAGTACATTACAAAAACAATTGATGAATTCTTTTACTTCAGTGACGGAATCTTCTTTCAAATGCCAGCAACAAATTCAGTGCAGACCTACAGAACAGTTATCTCTATTATGAAATAAAAGGCTTTACAATGAATCTCGAGTTAATCTGATGAAACCTCTACATAGTAAATCGACCACGCTGAATCCAAATCCGGGATCAGATTTGAACTTTGGTCTTTGATTTTTGAACTTTTCCTTTTAAAATTTGGAAAAATCCTAATTTTAAAGGAAAAGTTCAACAATCAAAGATCAAATCTGATCCCGGATTTGGATTCAGCGGAGTCGATTTACTATGTAGAGGTTTCATCAGATTGACTCGAGATTCATTGTAAAGCCTTTTATTTCACCTTTTCAAAAACTCCATTCAAATTCGCGCCATATTCACAGTGCCAACCCAACCTCAGACCATCACAACTTTATTTAAGGCTGATATTTTGTCTTTCCTTATAAAATTTAAACAAATGTTGCCATATATAGTGTTAGAATATATGACCACTTTTCTAGACGGCCGCAGGCCGTGTTCTTTTCGCGTAGCGAATACCAAAACTGTTATTCATATTGACCCAATTAAAATTTATTGACCAATGAATTCAATCTAAACCACGAATATAGACTCCCGACGGCTAGCCGAGCTCTGCTCGGCTAGCTTTTTAAACAAATGTTGCCAATTTAAACAAATGTTGCCATATATAGTGTTAGAACTCTTAATCGTATATGATTTTGTATAATGTTGTTGATTAATTTTGTGATAGTATTATAACTACAAATTGAAATAAAATTTGGAGTCGGTTTAGTTTTGTGTTGTCGGAGATATTTTGTTACCTGGCATCATATTTCCGTTTGAAACGGTATTTTGAAGAAAATATTTTGAGAAAGGTTACCGATTTTGAATATTCCTGTTCATCTTTTTCATATTTCATTTTTCTGCAATGACAGAATCGCTCAAGTTCTTCAAGTTCCTCATCTTCTTCAAGGCTCTGAAAGTCCTTATAATCAACCAACTAAACGTTTGGCGTTATGAATCAAGCGCCGAAATTTGAAAGAACATTTCAAATAAATTTCGTCTGTAAATTATTCCTACTCAGAAAAAACTTTCCTCTCCAACAACAAAATGTTTGGCGTTCTGACCCAAGCGCGTTATTTCAAACTATAATTTGAAATAGAATTTGGAATCAGTTTAGTTCTGTCTTTACGGACATATTTTGTTATCTGCCGTCTCGTTTAGTTTAGTATTAACTCATTTTTATGTGAAATATTTGGAAAGAAACATTTCTTTTATTTATTATAACTCTTATTCTATTATTATAGTGAATTATATTATTATAAATACTGAATTTTGTTTTTTCAGTGAGCATTTCAAGTTAAGGAGAATTTCTATATTATCCCCATAATGATATTCACTTTTGTGACCATTTTTAAAGTAAAATACTTTCATTATCATTTTCCAGGATGACCGAACCTTTTAAGTTCTTCAAAGTGGACCACACAACAATCTATCAGGATGGCTTCTCGTATTCATTCTATCGCGATCTCGATCCTCCAAAGTCAAGTGCCGATCTTCAATTGCATCAGTCATTTCATTGCGCACTCAGAACTCAAGAACAGAACTGCCGAAGCCGATGTCACGTCACCGGAAACTGGCAAATGGACAAGAAAGGAAGCAAATTCATGCTGGGAATTGTCAAGAAAGCCGACCACACGCATGGCCCGGAGTACAGGGGTGAGCATTCCCTAAGTTTCTTTTAGAAAACGAACTTATAGAATACATCATAAGTAAAATAGACACATCTCCCTAGCTTATTTGAAATTAACCAAAATTTCAGCGATAATGGTTGTCTTGTAAAACTTACTAAATTTAATCATTTTTCTTACTAGTAAAATCCCGAAAGATTTTATCTCAAAATATTTTATCATTTTCAGACACAACTCCAAAATTTAAATTCTACAAAAACAACGATGGAATCCTCCACCGCAATGGCTTTGATTATTCACTCTATCGCGAATTGGATCCACCAAAACAGATCGCAGATTTCCAATGGCATCAGACTTATCGCTGCTCGATGAGCGATCAAGAAAATTGTCGTGCCAGGATTTATACCACGGGCCAATGGGAAAAGAACAAACGTGATTTGAAGTATCAGTTGGGGATCTTCAAGAATTGCATTCACAGTCACGGATCAGATCAGGTTTGGTTTTGAAGGAATTTGATTAAAACCAGTTCTCATACCAGAGCTCATTATATTGTAAATCTATAACCTCTACTTTAATAGGAGCCAACTGAAGAAAATAAGGAAAACAACATTGTGACATCTGCGTCCTCGTCGACTCACACTCTCGGTAAGTTTAAATGTTAAATTTGCTTTACGTTAAGATTCATTTTTTGATTCAATTTGACTTAGATTTAAAAATATTGGAGTTGAATATTAGAATGTTTTAGGGGACTTTGGAAAACTCCACCGGATAAGGTGTTTAGATAACGAGGGACGTAGAAAGTGGCAAATATCTTAATTGAGGACAACTTTTTGATAGACGAAAATAGTGTCTTATGTTTCGTATAACTGATTTTTTGATAGTTCTAAAAATTAATGTCATAAAATTCTCAGTCAATTAAAAAATTTGACTTGATTTGCTTCAATTTTTAATGATGATAGTAATCAAAATCCACCTTTTGGTAACATGCTTAAAGAATACTTCTCAATACTTTTAGATAAAAAGGAACAAATACGATTCTACAAATACAAAGAGACGTGCGTGCAACACAACGGATTTGTTTACAGCCAAACTGGAGATGTGAAAAGCCATCCGCAGTGGAAATTTCATATGCATTGCCGGAGGAAAATCAATGGTAAAAGGAGATGCACTGGATACATTTGGACCACTGGCAAATGGGAAGAAGACGATCGCGGGAGGGAATTCCAAATTGGAATTATCATGAATAATGAACACAATCACGAGCCACATCAGGTTATTTTAAACTATATAAGCGTTGTGATATACTATTATCCGTACTCAACAGTGATCACCCTTTGGAATTGGCGCAGTTGCGCCAAACCACTTCTGGAACATTCTAGAAGGGTGTGTAATGACTATCGAAAGCCCAGTGTCTCAGCACTAATTTAAGCCATTACACACCCTTCTAGAATGTTCCAGAAGTGGTTTGGCGCAACCGCGCCAAAGCCGCCAATTTAAAGGGTGATCACTGTTGAGCACGGATAATAGTATTCTCCGAATTTTACTCCATCAATTTTATCCGTCATATTAAGTTGATTATTAAATTTAGGTTCAGATTTATGTAATAAATTGGTTCAGGTTTAAGCATATTCCCTCTAAGGAGTATTCCAGTGCTGTCCAACACAGAAACAAAATGACCTCTTTACCCCCCGTTAGGTTTCGATGATTTTGGTGTTTCTGGAATGCCAGATGATTCTGATGACGAATATCATATTTTTAGAGGCGAATCGACATTTGAATCGAGAGTCATGACCATTTATTGAAAAACAGGTTTTTTGGGCCATTTTTTCGATTCTGCCATTTCTGACCGATTTTGATGCTGATTCTTTCTGAGTCGCTGAATCCGAATCCGTGGTCAAAAAATATTTGGGAATTAGAATGGAATAGCCAATCTGGGGAAACCCCTAGTAAACCATGCTGTATGTTATTTCTACGATTTATGGTTGTTTTCAGATTGCATTTCAAGGAAAGGATAACGACGATGAGAGTAAACTTTTTGATTTAATCACAATTAGCTGTATTTTTAAAATACTTTTAGCTCCGGAGGCAGGATTGAAGTTCTATAAGTATATCGATAAGAAGGTACATCGCGACGGACATGTGTACTTTTTCGTTGCAAATTTGAAAAGTCGTCCACCATGGAAACATCGGATGAGGTGCACGCGGAGAAGCAAAATCAAAAACAAAAAGTTATGCAATGGTGCCATATGGACTACGGGTGAATGGGAGACGGACAATCGTGGCAGACTTTACCAGCGTGGTATTTTAAGAGGAGGCCACTCCCACAAGGCATTTGAGGTTGGTTCTTTTTAAATAATTACTAAAACTTGGGATGTCATTATGTTTAGAGATATAGGTTGGCGATTTTTCGGTTTATAATTCCGTTTTCACAGCAAAATTCGATTCTGCTTGTAACGAGCTTTACGTTTCAGCAATTCCTCAACGAAGACGACACAGCTTTCATTGGAAATGGAGATCCTATGGATGACAAGGTTTGTGACATTTTTCTAATGATTTTTATATTTTTATGCATATTTGTAGGAAAATTTGATTTCCTAATATTGGTACAAAAATTTGTAAATAATTAATTTGAAAATAGGAAAACAATTATTATAATGTATACTGGACGTATTTGACTTTTTTATTTTATGACTATCAAAGAAAATCGATTTTCCCTTACATTTTGAAGACCCAGACTTTCGGTCCGATCCCGGATTCGGAATCTGCGGAGACGAAAAAACCGGGGTAGTAAAAAATCCTGGCCTTATTCCATGTGTTATGATGGAAATCTGGGTTATACAGGCCGAAGACAGAATCACGGAATACAATAGTTTGCTATATTTGATTTATTGGAGTATTTATCCGACAAATTAACAACTTATGTTCTGAACACTGTTACAAAACTAATTTATTCAATCCATTTGTTTCAGTGACGGAATCCTCTTTCAAGTGCCGGCTACAAATTCAGTGCAGACCTACAGAACCAGTTATTTTGTTTTTTGTTATAAAATCTAAACAAAAGTTGCCATATATATTGTTAGAATTCTATAGATATCGCACATGATTTTGTATAACGTTGTTGCTAATTTTGTTATAAATATACTTTGAATACAGTCTTAAGCTAAATTTACTGCAGATGCATGGTGCCATATTTTAATTTTTTTGTATTATTATATATTACCTAATTTCGATCAATTTTCTCCTTTTAATTGAAAATTTGAGAGAAGCACTCATGTAAAATGCATATCAGATGTATGACTTGCAAAATGAAGATGACCGACTTCCAGCTCTGTAATCTGTCCGAATGCTTAGAGTTAAGCCTAAATACACAAGCACGCTTGAGTTCTAGCTAAGATAAAAGATCCTAGGTTGGCCATCCCGCCAACCATAGGAGGATACGCCTTCAATCCTAGGCTTGATATTGACTTCCAGACCAATTGTTCAGACCAGTTGGCAAAGCAATTAAATTGGTTGTATGATTGAAAGGCCTTTCATTCACACAAAACAAAAGGTTTGGCGTTGTGAACCAAGCGCGTTATTTCAAACTTGAATTTGAAATAGAATTTGGAATCAGTTTAGTTGTGTGTGATGTGAAAGTGTTGTTGGAGATATCGCGTTATCTGCTGTCTCGTTTAGTTTAGTATTAACTCATTTTTATGTGAAATATTTCGAACAAACGTGATTGATTTTGAATATTTCCGCGCATATTTTACATATATCGTTTTAAATATTCTTGAACACCTGTTTCAACATTTTATTTTCCAGGATGACCGAACCTTTAAAGTTCTTCAAAGTGGACCACACAACAATCTATCAGGATGGCTTCTCGTATTCATTCTATCGCGATCTCGATCCTCCAAAGTCAAGTGCCGATCTTCAATTGCATCAGTCATTTCATTGCGCACTCAGAAGTGCTCAAGAACAGAACTGCCGAAGCCGATGTCACGTCACCGGAAACTGGCAAATGGACAAGAAAGGAAGCAAATTCATGCTGGGAATTGTCAAGAAAGCCGACCACACGCATGGCCCGGAGTACAGGGGTGAGCAGTATAAACATTCTAGACTGATTCTTAAGTAAAATAGACATCATAAATGATATAAACTAGGTCCAAAAATTATAGCAAAATGCCATGAATTATACAGAAGTTATTAGAAACTTCTAAAATACATCATAAGTAAAGATAGACATTATTACGCTTAGCTAAGGTACACTGTGATACCTCCCTATCTTAAGCGCTCAATGTTCTTCCCCAAACTTTAGTGTCAAGTTTGGTAAAATTTAATCATTTCGCTTGATATCTGAATGGAATTCCGGAGATTTTATATCAAATTATTCTTCCATGTTTAGACACCGTTCGAAAATTTAAATTCTACAAAAACAACGATGAAAGTCTCCACCGCAATGGCTTTGATTATTCACTCTATCGCGAATTGGATCCACCAAAACAGATCGCAGATCTCCAATGGCATGAGGCTTATCGCTGCTCGATGAGTGATCAGGAAAATTGTCGTGCCAGGATTTATACCACGGGCCAATGGGAAAAGAACAAACGAGGTTTGGAGTACCAGTTGGGGATCTTCAAGAATTGCTTTCACAATCACGGATCAGACCAGGTTGGTTGGAAGGAATTGGTTTTAGTTTCGCTTCTATTTCAAGGTCCTTGTAGGGGAAATAAAAAACTTGATAACGTATCCTTTTACAGGACTCAAATGATGAAAACAAGAACGGAAACAGCATTACTGCGTCCTCCTCTACTCACGCTATGGACCCCATGCGAGAATTGCAGTATAAGTTGGACATAGTCAAGAAGGTGGTTTATGATTCATTTTGAAGGAACATTAAATGCTAATAACTTTGCTTTTACAGAACTTGGAAGAAGCAAGCGCGAAAGAACAAATGCTAAAAATCAAACGCGAAAGGACTAAGAATCTCGGTATGATTGCCTAATTTCTTCCCATTTCCATTCTTAGAAAATGTGAATTAGACGCAAATATTTTAGTCTGTGTTAGAATTAGGATTTTTCATACAGCCGAGGATATAATCTAGGATGTATTGATACGTGCAATAGCCAAATTATAAGCTTTCAAAGTTTATAAGCTTTCAAGGTTTTCAAATTACCGCCAAAAGAACAAGGGACCATCAGAGCAAGGGTGGACCTTAGGCGCCTGGACGTCTCTCTATACTTAACTACAGTGGCCACACTATTTCGTACATTATACACAACAACAGGCACAAAGGAGCTAGTGATGAAATCACGAATCATCATAGGCAAAAATCGGTCCGCCGGACCGATTTTTGTCTATGCTGCAGAACAAAGGAAGCATATTCATTGTGTAAAAGATAGCCATTGATTTTTTATTTCATTGTGTATGTCTACGAAATAGTGTGGCCGCTGTAGTTAAAGTATAGAGAGACGTCCAGGCGCCTAAGGTCCACCCTTGCATCAGAGGCCAGACTTGAAGAATACCTTGTTCTTTTGGCGGTAATTTGAAAGCCAATTCGCCCATAATACGAGCGGAGTGTGGTCAAATATACTTAGTCTAATCTATTATAACGTAGCTAATGGAGCTGTGATTTTGCTTATAATTTGATAATAAATTCAACACATCTTCATACTACCAATGTGTGCGTATGACCGAGTGCTAAGGAGTTGGCGCACCGTGCGATCGTCCCAGGTTCGGTTCCGCGCGGGTGAAATCTTTTTTCGCCGGAGATTAGTTGTGCCCGGGGTTTTAAGGCCACCTAATTCCAGAAAAAATATTTTTGAGCGGCGTAGCCGCTGTGGCGCTTCCTTGTAACATAGCTAATGGAGCTGTGATTTTGCTTATAATTTGATAATAAATTCAACACATATACTTTAGCTTGGGATTACTATTCTGAAAATATGAACGCAATACCTTGAAATATAATTTTCCACTAATTTTCAGATAAGAAGGAACGAATAAGATTCTACAGGCACAAAACGGCCAGCGTTCAACACGGCGGATTTGTTTACAATTATAACGTAAAATTAAACAAGCACGCAGATTGGATGCATCGAATGTATTGTAATCGTCAAGTCAAAGGCAAACACACTTGCACTGGATATATTTGGACAACCGGCGAATGGGAAGAAGACGAGCGCGGGAGGGAATTCCAAATTGGGATTGTCATCATGGGACACAATCACGAGCCACATCAGGTTTGTTTGAACTACATAAGCGTGTTATATATTCTTCGAATATTTTAACCCATAAATTTTATCCATTATTTTATTGTGTCGGTTTTGTATTGAAAATAAATCCACATTAAATATTGTATTTCTATTATATATGGTTGCTTTTCAGATTGCATTTCAAGGAAAAGATGACGACGATGATGAGAGTAAACTTTTTCAATAAAAATAATAATTTTGAAAATTCTTTTAGGGCCGAAGGCGGGGTTGAAGTTTTATAAATATAAGGAGAAGACGGTGCACCGCGACGGATTTACGTACTATGTTTTTTCAAATCTGACAAGTCATCCACCTTGGAAACAACGGATGAGGTGTACGCGGAGAAAAGATGGCACCAAGAAATCGCAGTGCAATGGAATGATATGGACTACAGGCGAATGGGAGACGGACAGTCATGGTAGGCTTTATCAACGCGGGATTCTAAGAGGAAAACATTCCCACGAAGCGTATGAGGTTGGTTGTTTTTCATTTATAATTCCGTTTTCATGGCAAAATTCGAAATACTCTGCTTGTAAGAAATTATGTTTTAGCAATTTCTCAATGAAGATGACACAGCCTTTGCTAGAAGCGGAGATCCTATGGATGACGAGGTCAGTTATTTTTTGATAAGGCTTTTTTGTTTCACGTTTGCTGCTGCAAATCTAATTTTACTGGAAATCTGCTAAAATCAATTTTCATTTTTGTAATATATTGTTGCTTTTCAGATTGAATTTCAAGGAAATGATGACGATTATGAGAGTAAACTTTTTTGTATCACAATTAGCTGTATTTAAAAAAAAAATATTTAGCTCCGGATGCGGGATTGAAGTTCTATAAGTATAAGGGTAAGACGGTGCACCGCGACGGACATGTGTACTGTTTCAACACAGAGCTGAAAAATCGTCCACCATGGAAACAACGGATGAGGTGCTCGCGGCATATCTATATCGGAGACTATAAAAAGGTGCGTTGCAATGCTGGCGTATGGACTACCGGTGAATGGGAGACGGACAGACAGGGCAGGCTTTATCAGCGCGGTGTTCTAAGAGGACAACATTTCCACAAAGCATATGAGGCTAGTTTGGAATAATTTTTATATGTTTTAACAAACTTGATAATGCTTAATGATACTTTGGTAGGTATAAGCAATATATTTTGTTGTTTCTTGTTTTGGACATTTGATACATAAATTTTATTGTCAGAAGTCTGGGTGGCTATGCTAGAAAATACGATAGGAATATAGGTGGTTATGTTATCACCTTCCAGATTGACCCCTTATAGCCGATCGACTAAGCCGTATTGGCTAGTGGACTAACAAGGAACACTCACCTGGCGCCGCGCGAGTTTCGGGAAACCAGCTGGATAGGATTGTAGATCTCGGTGAGGGGAGTCCAACGGTACCAGACTTTTTTCCCCATGCACCTTGAAAAAAAAGTTCACAAATACCTGAAAATGGCCATTATTGGCTAAAAATGGCTGTTTTTGGCCGAAAAATGGCGTTTTTTGAGGCGATCGGAAAAAACTAAAAGCAGATTCGTGATCAGCGCATCGAATTACCCCTAAAAACGCTCAATGCGAAAAAGTTTTTCACATTTTCAAAAAATCGGTTTTTTCGAGCACCGTGTGGTCCCCCCTTTGCTCCAAAAATCGAGATTTTTTCAGGATTTTCAGAATTTTTCTGGGAAATGTGTTTTTAGGGGTAATTCGATGCGGTGATCACGAGTCTGCAATTAGTTTTTTTTGTATCGCCTCAAAATATGCCATTTTATGGCCAAAAATGGTCATTTTTAGCCAGAAATGGCCATTTTTGACTTTCAGGTATTTGTGAACTTTTTTTTTCAAGGTGCATGGGGAAAAAGTCTGGTACCGTTAGACTCCCCTCACCGAGATCTACAATCCTATCCAGCTGGTTTCCCGAAACTCGCGCGGCGACAGGTGAGTGTTCCTTGTAAGCCGTTTAGCCAATACGAGAGTGGGGCGCCGCGGCCTTCGCCGCGGATACTGGGCCTATATCGTGAAAGCTTCTAGAACATTCTGGAAGGTTCCGGGGTTAATTCTGACCCGGATTCGAACTCAGGGGGTCGATTTGCTATATATGGGCAAAATTTGGGACCTTTTCCTAGATTTGTTTTCAGTCGCAAAAAATGACCATTTTTGCCACTTTTTGGCCAAAAAATGGCACTTTTTGGGTGGTCCGCTCCCGAAGTTTTACATTTTCCGTTCTGGCAGTTCTTCCAGTCTGTCAGTTTGACGCCAAAACCGCAAGAAACAGAGGGGAACAAAAAAGTTTTCCTTGTAGCGTAAAAAAACATGCATTTTTGCCACTTTTTGCCAAAAATAGTACTTTTCGTGATTTGCGCTCCCGAATTTTTGAAAACGCGGGCCCTCCAGCTCGAGAACTACAAAATGAGCTATCACACACCCCTGTATCGGGGGAACGAAAAAAGTTACGTCGTGGAACGGACACGTGCGAATTAGGTAGAGTGGATCTTGAACTCATCTACATTTTGGTTTTCAGCAATCTTTGGCTGAAGATGACGGAGTGATGATCTATGACGACAGAATGGATGAGGTAAGAAGTTTTTGTTATAGCTATCCTACCTATCCGTTCTAAAACCGTTTATTTCAGTGACAGAATCCTATTCCAACAGCCAGCTCCAACTTCAGTACTGATGGCAAATTTCCGTTATATTGAAGAATATTTTTTTTTATTTCCGTTATATTGATAGAATAATAATTCCTTTCATATCAAGACAATCAAAGTAGTCACCATCCACACGGTATAAGAACTTTTTGGAGAATTTTTATGTGACACAGCGGTACTTGCATCGCATCCCAATCGGAATTCGTAGGGAGGCGGGTTGCGAATGAAAGAATGTTTTTAAAAGACACTATCTCGATCTCGTACAAACCGTCAAAAATTTGGAAATCCTGAATTGTGTTTCCCGAAGTTTTCGGCTTTATCATTCTTGAGACTTCTCTCTTTCTATAATTTAAGCGTCGAAGCTACAACTCAATATAACTGTAAATATAACTATAAATAAACGTTGAAGCTCTTCTAAGATTGAGAAAGTCCGAGATTACGTTGGATCTAGATTGAGAACCTTAATCCCGATATTTGGCAGATTTTCGGTTTTGTGGTGGCCGAGAACGTGGCTCCAAACTCAACTTCTTTCTTTAAGCCACATTCTTTAAGCCATATCAGGTTTGTAGTCTGAAAAGGGCACATAAAAACAAAGTATAACAGGAATAGCGGTAAGATAAAAGAAAGGTCAATTAGATGGTAATCTCTGGAATGTCCAACCGAAAAATCTTTAAAGTGGAACCTAAGTTTCCAGGAACACTAAAGATCCTAGAATGTATTAGAGAAAGTACTGAATTTGTCAATTCAGGCAAACGTCTAAGGAGAAAGTTTATTAAAAATTTTTTGTTTCAGCAATTTCTCAACGAAGACGACACGACCAATGTTGGAATCGCCGAATCCATGGAAGTCGTGAATTGAAATGGTTAAAGTGCATTTTAAGCACTCTCAATAAATTACAGTTATTTGTATTGTTTTTGTGGGATGTTTTCTGTTCAAGTTTGTTATTGATATCGTTTATGCACTATGAAACACTGCACCGGAAATATCCTACCCAACTTCGAGATTTCATGCAACTTTGAGAACTGAAAAGCCAGCATTCACTAAAAAGTCATGCCACAGCACCTTGCTGATTCAACGTCAACTTAAAGAGACTGGGATAGTCGAGAATTCGTACGATTTACTTTGATAATGTGAAACATTGGCCATTTCGGACTCGTGAGCAGAAGCAAGCCGGCTGTCTTGCGCGACAAAATAATTGCGCTGAATAGGAGCGTTGAGTTTTTGAACAAAAAAAAGCACTCGAGGTGAAATTATTGATTGATCGCAGTACCGCAGTGATGATTCAGGAAGCGTCCAAAGCATTGCTTGCTTTTTATCGTTCTGAAAACTTTTAAATATATACTGAATAACGCTCGTCATAATAACGGTTCATTAAATACAAGTTTGGGCCTCTCCTTATATGCTGCCGCAGGATTTCGCATATTTCGTCGTATTTTTCTTCAACCTTTACGACCGCGAGCATACTTTTTTACGAGAATGTTTTTCGAAAATGACAATACAACTTTCAGGCAAAGGCTACTCTTTGTCCAAATATGTGAAATTTGTACGGTTGTACCCAACGTGAGGTACAAGGCGAGTACCGTTAGGTTGAAAATTGACATTTACGGTTCAGTGACATTAAAGGTTAAGGACATTAAAGTCACGCAATATTGTGTTCCTCAGATATTCCTTCTATCAAATTCGATCTCGACAATTTTCAAGAGTACCTGAGAGTTCTTCCTGAATGGGTAGAGGTGTGGAATGGGCAGCTTCAGGTTCTCAGTTTGGATTCATTGACAAATTCACAGATAGGTCACTTTTGGTTGCATCACCTTCGGTGGTGTAAACATTGGGATAAGATAAAAAGTGCATATTTCAACCAAAAATGACCTATCGCTGAATCTGTCAATGAACTGAGAACGTGAACTGAGAACGTGAAGCTTCTCTACTCATGAGCTTAAGGAATATTCATTTCAAATTTGAGACTTTACTCAAAGTATTATCACGAGGATTGTGACAGGAATTCAAAGTGGATTTATACACAAATCATAACAACAAAAATTTGCAACATAACAAAAATGACCGGTTAAAGAATTCTGACAATGTAATATATAATGAGACGGAATTTGTCATTGAACTCGGAGTCGGCTCTTGAAATTGGATTCCGTCACTGAAATAACAGATTATTAAAATGATGAATACAAGAACGAATATTCTTTAGCGATTATTTAGTGAGTCTTAAATATTCGTATTTATGTTACATACATCTCGGAAGCGTAGGTAAATCTAGTACACTTTTTTTGCGCAGTTAGTTAGCTAAGTTTCTTCCCAGCCGAAGTAATTGAATAGCAAAATTTTGGCTACTTTGAGAGAATGGGATGCCTTTGTGCTCTTTAAAGGTCTTTTTTCGTTTTCGACTCGCTTAAGGAAAGAAAGTTATGTTTAGGGTTAGACTTAAACCTGACTATGCGATCTTACCTCTCCTGTTTTAGAGAGGAATTTCGAAATATCTGTAGCTTAGGTTTCAGCTTGGCTTGCGTTTCAATTTGGTCATTAATTAAAGTTTCAAGCCAGTGCAAGGATAGCTATTAAATCAAAAATAGACTATAAAATGCTTACCTTATCATTCATCCATTCTCAGTCTTCATCGATCATCACTACGTCATCTTCATCAAAGGATTGCTGAAAATGAGACATTTAGAATTCAAAATTTTGGCTTAATTGTAATCCAATGCCTAACAAAGTTTGTATATAAAAGCCAAAAACTATTATAAAAATACCACTAACCTTTTCGCTCATTGGCCCTCCGACATGGGTCGCGTCATCCTCATTGAGAAATTGCTAAAATATATTTTGTTCGATAATTAATCTAAGGCATAATAATTTTTTCGATCGATATTCCTTAGCATCGAACGCCAAAGGTTGAGATTGCAATCCTAAGCCTAAATTGTATCCTAGGGAAAATTTATGGCTAAAGCATTATAAAAGTTAGTTACGATCGCTTATTGCTTTACAGTAAGACTAAACTATTAAATTTTAAAAATTATTCTAGCTAACTAACCTCATACGCTTTGTGACAATGTTCTCCTCTTGGAATACCACGTTGATAAAGCCTTCCACGATTGTCCGTTTCCCATTCACCCGTAGTCCATATTGAACCTTTACAATACCGATTCCGCGAGCACCTCATCCGTTGTTTCCATGGTGGACGACTTTTCAGCTTTTTCTGTAGAAAGTATACATGTCCGTCGCGATGCACTTTCTTGTCTATATATTTATAGAACTTCAACCCCGCTTCCGGGCCTAAAATTATGCTCGAATTATTATTAGTGATTGGAAATTGAGGGATAAGTTTACTCTCATCATCGTTATCCTTTCCTTGAAATGCAATCTGAAAACCAACATTAAGTCACACATGTTTTGCACATTTATTTTACATACTTCATTTCCGCGGGACTTTCAAATGCAGATTAATATTAAACTTTCAGTAAGTGGTAGTTTATTAGCCGAGGTTCATATACGTTAAATAATTATTATTGTTAAAAAATAACCTGAAATGGCTCGTGATCGTGTTGAGCCATGACAATTCCAATTTGAAACTCCCTTCCGCAATCGTCTTTTTGCCATTTGCCAGTTGTCCAAAGGTATGCAGTGCAAGTCTTTTTGCCATTGACTTTTCGTTGACAAAACATTCGGTGTTTCCAGTTTCCCTGTCTCTTGATTTCTGCATGGAAATTGTACACAAATCCATCGTGTTGCAAGCACGTCTGTTTGTACTTGTAGAATCGTATTTGTTCCTTCTTATCTAGAAATGATTAGAAGCAATCATACAGTGTTTTTTATAAGATAAGTTTAATAATTATCATCACGAAAAAATTCTGCAATTCGTAATTTTGAAAATTGACTGCGGATTTTGCGACATTGGTTTTAGAGCTACAGGGCAAATATTGATCAAATTAAAATAAAGCTCAGGCTTATAAGCAAAGAATTCAAGTTACACATTAACGCTCTAACGGAATTACAAGATATAAACAAAGTTATTGGTATACAATACGGGGTCGGATCATGCCAAAATTTGGAAATCTAATTTTAATCAAACATTTATTCATACCGAGATCCTTAGTGTGAGTCGAGGATGTGGTTGATACAATCCGGTTTTCCTGGTCGTTTTCCTTATCTTCTTCTTCGCTTGAGTCCTATAAAAGTAAAGATTTACCATAGAGAGCTTAACTGACTTAAAACCAACCTGCTCTGATCCGTGACTGTGAATGCAATTCTTGAAGATCCCCAACTGATACTGCAAATCGCGCTTGTTCTTTTCCCATTGGCCCGTGGTATAAATCCTGGCTCGACAATTTTCTTGATCGCTCATCGAGCAGCGATAAGTCTGATGCCATTGGAAATCTGCGATCTGTTTTGGTGGATCCAATTCGCGATAGAGTGAATAATCAAAGCCATTGCGGTGGAGACTTTCATCGTTGTTTTTGTAGAATTTAAATTTTGGAGTTGTGTCTGAAAATGGAAGAATAATGTTTTAGTATAGATTAGTTAGAAAAAATTCAAAATTTTGTGTAATCCATCATAAGGAGGCGTGAAGCCACAAGAGGCATCACATATCTCTTTAATATCTCTCCTGAACTATTCGTTTCAATTTTGTATTTATTATGTAATTTACTGTGTTTAGTTTGCACGTTACTTTTTTTTATATTTATTATTGCATTATTCTATAATTTATTATATTTATAATACATCTTTAAAAAATTGGGCATAAAATCTAATTTAACATAGACTTTGCTCTAATCACATTACTAAGATAAAAAGTTTAGTGTTAATTTTACCAACCTTTAAACGAGTCGGCGTGGCCATTCGTGTTGGATGCTATTCTTGAAATTCCAAACTGTACTCCAATTTTCGCTTGAGATTCTTAGTGTGGGTCGCGGAGGACGCAGTAATGCTCTTTCCGTTCTTGTTTTCTTCATTTGAGTCCTGTAAAAGTATACATTATGATATTTTATTTACTCTACAAGGATCTTGAAATAGAAGCGAAACTAAAATCAATTCCTTCAAAACCAAACCTGCTCTGATCCGTGACTGTGAATGCAATTCTTGAAGATCCCCAACTGATACTGCAAATCGCGCTTGTTCTTTTCCCATTGGCCCGTGGTATAAATCCTGGCTCGACAATTTTCTTGATCATTGACGCTCATCGAGCAGCGATAAGTCTGATGCCATTGGAAATCTGCGATCTGTTTTGGTGGATCCAATTCGCGATAGAGTGAATAATCAAAGCCATTGCGGTGGAGACTTTCATCGTTGTTTTTGTAGAATTTAAATTTTCGAACGGTGTCTAAACATGGAAGAATAATTTGATATAAAATCATTCCGGAATTCTATTTGGCAAGATATCAGAGCGCTTAAGCTATGGAGGCATCACATAAGCGTAACTAACATCACTAAGCGTAATAATGTCTATTTTTACTTATGATGTATTTTGGAAGTTTCTAATAACTTTTATATAATTCACGGCATTTTGCTATAATTTTTGGACCTAGTTTATATCATTTATGATGTCTATTTATGATGTCTAATCAGTCTAGTAAGTTTATAACTCTCACCCCTGTACTCCGGGCCATGCGTGTGGTCGGCTTTCTTGACAATTCCCAGCATGAATTTGCTTCCTTTCTTGTCCATTTGCCAGTCTCCAGTGACGTGACATCGGCTTGGACATTTCTGTTCTTCAGTTCCGAAGGCGCAATGAAATGACTGACGCAATTGAAGATCGGCACTTGACTTTGGAGGATCGAGATCGCGATAGAATGAATACGAGAAGCCATCCTGATAGATTGTTGTGTGGTCCACTTTGAAGAACTTTAAAGGTTCGGTCATCCTGGAAAAGATAGGTAATAAAATATTGAAACGGGTGTTCAAGAATATTCAAAGTCACCTATGTTTTTTTTCCAAATATTTCACGTAAAAATTAGTTAATCC
Source organism: Ditylenchus destructor (assembly GCA_022814885.1). Lineage (NCBI taxonomy): Eukaryota > Metazoa > Nematoda > Chromadorea > Rhabditida > Anguinidae > Ditylenchus > Ditylenchus destructor. Next base: position 278,673 of record JAKKPZ010000058.1, on the reverse strand, counting down.
TAAAGTAAGCAAGACGACAGATAACAAAAAATCTCCGAAAACAGTGACGAAACTAATTCCAAATTTTATTTCTAATGTTCGTTCAAATATTGGCGCTTGTTCAGAACGCCAAATAGTTTTCTGTTGCAGAAGGAATGCCTTAAAGGAGAAGCTGAATTTTATAGCTCTCTTCTCTGCTAACATAAACGTTTTACAAATATTGGGATTAAGATTCTCAATCCTGGTCTCACATAATCTCGAACTTTCTCAATCATAGCAGAGCTTCAAAGGTCGGAATTCAGAATGAAAATTATGAAGTTATATTGAGTCTTGCTTGGAGGCTTAGAGTTGAGGCTTGAGTTGTAGCTTAAACAAGACTAGACTCAAAAATGATAAAGCCGAAAAACTTCGCATATCTCGGGGAAAGCAATTCAGGATTTCTAAATTTTTGACGGTTTGTACGAGATCGAGTCTTCTAAAAACAGTTCATTCGCAACCTGCTTTCCTACGACTTCCGATTGGTACGCGATGCAAGGACGCTGAGGCAAATAAAAATCCTCCAAAAGGTCATATATAATATCGTCCGGATGACGACTACTTGACTGTCTTTATTATGGATGAAATTATTATTCTATCAATTAGGACAATGAGAAATGTGTTCAGCATATTTTGGGCAAACTTTCATAAATATTTATAAAAAAACAACATTCGATGAAATTGAATTCTGACAATATTATATTATTATATGGCATTATATTTGCAAAAAAAAAGCTTTAACAATATAGAAAACAGTGATTTGCGTTGACGTATGGATGTAACGGAAATTTGCCATCAGGGCTGAAGTAAGAACTGGCTGTTGGAGTAGGATTCTGTCACTGAAATAAACGGTTTTAGGCGGAATACTGAACATAATATGCTGATCACCAGCATAATGGAATAGTGCATTTCTACTTTCGGCTTTCAATCAAGATGTTAGAGCTCAAGTCAAAAACTTATAGTAAATATACGAAATTATAAACATAAAAATAACCAACCTCATACGCTTCGTGGGAATGTTTTCCTTTTGGAATACCGCGCTGATATAGCCTGCCCTGTCTGTCAGTCTCCCATTCACCTGTAGTCCATATGCCACCATTGCAACGCACCTTTTTCTTGTCTCCGATATTGATAGTCCGTGTGCATCTCATCCGTTGTTTCCATGGTGGACGACTTTTCAGCTTTGAGTTCATACAGTATACATTTCCGTCGCGGTGCACCGTCTTATCCTTATACTGATAGAATTTCAATCCCGCCTCCGGGTCTAAAGTATTTTAAAAATTATTATTATCCTCATACGAAAAAAAGTTTACTCTCATCATCGTTGTCCTTTTCTTGAAATGAAATCTGAAAAACGATCATAAATTACAGAAATACAATATTTTAATACGGATTTATTGATGCTTATATCCTGTTTAGGATGTTTACCAAAAATCTTCTAATTAAACCCCGGGGAGAGTTATGACAAAGTTTTGGCATTGGTCTTTTTCTTATGTAATTCAACGAGATCTACGCGAATATGCACTTGGTTTTGGTCGGGCGAGCCCGTAAGTAGGTTTGGCATTCTGTTGGAGGGATTAAATTGAAGGAGGAATAACTAGATTTACGGTATATAGTATGTACCGTAAATATAGGAACCCTAAGCATGCTAAAAATGCTACTCTTTTGGAGAATGTATCACAACGCTATAATGTAGCTCAAAATTTTGCCCAGCTAGAGCTCGATTGAATCATTATACCCCTGGTGTTAAATTAGAGTTTTCAGAGATTTCCAGTAAAATTAGATTTGCAGCAGCAAACATCAAACAAAAAAGCATTATCAAAAAATAACTGACCTCGTCATCCATAGGATCTCCACTTCCAACAAAAGCTGTGTCATCTTCATTGAGAATTTGCTAAAACATAATTCCTTACAGGCAGACTATTTCGAATTTTGCCATAAAACGGAATTATAAATGAAAAATAACCAACCTCATACGCTTCGTGGGAATGTTTTCCTCTTAGAATCCCGCGTTGATAAAGCCTACCATGACTGTCCGTCTCCCATTCGCCTGTAGTCCATATCATTCCATTGCACTGCGATTTCTTGGTGCCATCTTTTCTCCGCGTACACCTCATCCGTTGTTTCCAAGGTGGATGACTTGTCAGATTTGAAAAAACATAGTACGTAAATCCGTCGCGGTGCACCGTCTTCTCCTTATATTTATAAAACTTCAACCCCGCCTTCGGCCCTAAAAGAATTTTCAAAATTATTATTATTTTTATAGAAAAAAGTTTACTCTCATCATCGTCGTCATCTTTTCCTTGAAATGCAATCTGAAAAGAAACCATATATAATAGAAATACAATATTTAATGTGGATTTATTTTCAATACAAAACCGACACAATAATGGATAAAATTGATGGGTTAAAATATTCGAAGAATATATAACACGCTTATATAGTTCAAACAAACCTGATGTGGCTCGTGATTGTGTCCCATGATGACAATCCCAGTTTGGAATTCCTTCCCGCACTCGTCTTCTTCCCATTCGCCAGTTGTCCAAATATATCCAGTGCAAGTGTGTTTGCCCTTGACTTGCCGATTACAATACATTCGGTGTTTCCATTGCGGGTGCGTGTTTAATTTGTTATAATTGTAAACAAATCCGCCGTGTTGAACGCTCGCCGTTTTGTGCCTGTAGAATCTTATTCGTTCCTTCTTATCTGAAAATTATTGATAAATTATATTTCAACGTATAGCGTGCATAAGTCGAGGATAATCTTACGCTAAAATATTTGAATTTATTATCAAATTTTAAGCAAAATCACAGCTCCGTTATAATGGATTACACTAATCATAATCGTAAATTTGAGCTGAGGTACGACCAAAAGTGTGATTTAAATTATAACGAAAGTAGTGTAAGTATATAGCAAACGCAGAAGAGATATGTGTAATACCTACTAGTGTCTCAGCGGAACGGTTTCGCTGCTATCAATAAAGCATATATATCCTTACACTACTTTAGTTTTAATTTAGACGTCCTATTTGCTAGGCATTGTTACACAAATAGATAAGAATCTTTTTCAAGGCTGGGCTCTGATGGGCCCTTGTTCTTTTTGGCGGTAATATGAAAGCATATTCGCCCGCGATACTCAAGTTCCATAATGTACCTATTTTACCTCAGCTCAAATTTACGATTATACTTAGTGTAATCCATCATAACGGAGGCGTGAGCCACAAGTAGGCACTGCACATATCTCTTCTACATATCTCTCCTGACACTACTTTCGTTTCAATTTAGTGTGATTTATTAGTGTAATTTAGCTGTGATTTAGCTATTGCACGTTACTTTATTCTTATTACTTTATTATTGCTTTATTCTTATTACTTTATTATATTCTATCAATACATCCTAGACTACACATTAGGCAGTATAAAAATCCTAATTCTAACATAGACCAAAATATTTGCGTCTAATTCACATTATCTAAGAATAGGAAAAGCAATTTAGTGTTTAATTTTACCGAGATCCTTAATGCGAGTAGAGGAGGACGAAGGCGTGGCCGATTCGTGACTCTGGATGCTATTCTTGAAGATTCCAAACTGATACTCCAATTTTCGCTTGAGATTCTTAGTGTGGGTCGCGGAGGACGCAGTAATGCTCTTTCCGTTCTTGTTTTCTTCATTTGAGTCCTGTAAAAGTATACATTATGATATTTTATTTACTCTACAAGGATCTTGAAATAGAAGCGAAACTAAAATCAATTCCTTCAAAACCTACCTGATCCGAATCGTGATTGTGAAAGCAATTCTTGAAGATCCCCAATTGATACTCCAAATCGCGCTTGTTCTTTTCCCATTGGCCCGTGGTATAAATCCTGGCTCGGCAATTTTCTTGATCGCTCATCGAGCAGCGATAAGCCTCATGCCATTGGAGATCTGCGGTTTGTATTGGTGGATCCAATTCGCGATAGATAGTATAAACGAAGCCATTGCGGTGAAGGCTTTCGAAGTCGTTTTTGTAGAATTTAAATTTTGGAGTCATGTCTGAAAATGGAAGAATTATTTGATATAAAATCTTTCCGGAATTCCATTTGGCAAGATATCATTTCACTTGGCTAAGCAAGCAAAATGGATAATTTTAATATTGTACCAAACTTGACACCCAATAAAGTTTGAGGAAGAGCATTGAGCGCTTAAGCTAGGCAGGTAGCACATTGTACCTTACCATAACTAACTTACCTTAGCGTAGTAGTGTCTATTTTACTTTGATTTATTCTATAAGTTTCTAATAACTTCTATATAATTCACGGCATTTTGCTATAATGAGTCTAGAAAGTTTATAACGCTCGCCCCTTCAAATGAACTTCAATGAATAATCGGATATTCATATTATCGTTCTAGATATACTGATAATATGAATAATGACCGAATAAGTACCAAATTTTTTTAATTAGAGATGTCTATTTTACTCTTGAATCATTCTATTATAAAAAACTATAACGCTCACCCCTGTACTCCGGGCCATGCGTGTGGTCGGCTTTCTTGACAATTCCCAGCATGAATTTGCTTCCTTTCTTGTCCATTTGCCAGTTTCCGGTGACGTGACATCGGCTTCGGCAGTTCTGTTCTTGAGCACTTCTGAGTGCGCAATGAAATGACTGATGCAATTGAAGATCGGCACTTGACTTTGGAGGATCGAGATCGCGATAGAATGAATACGAGAAGCCATCCTGATAGATTGTTGTGTGGTCCACTTTGAAGAACTTTAAAGGTTCGGTCATCCTGGAAAATGATAATGAAAGTATTTTACTTTAAAAATGGTCACAAAAGTGAATATCATTATGGGGATAATATAGAAATTCTCCTTAACTTGAAATGATCACTGAAAGAACAAAATTCAGTATTTATAATAATATAATTCACTATATATAAATATTAAAAGGATGGGCCAAGTATATTCAAAGTCAGTAACGTTTTCTCATAAATTTCAAACGGAAATAAGATGCCCGGTAATAATAGAATAATAAAGATTTCACATAAAAATGAGTTAATACTAAACTAAACAAGATGACAGATAACAAAATATGTCCGTAAAGACAGAACTAAACTGATTCCAAATTCTATTTCAAATTATAGTTTGAAATAACGCGGTTGGGTCAGAACGCCATACATTTTGTTGTTGGAGAGGAAAGGTTATAAGAGCTCTGCTTTGGCGAGACTAAACTCGGACAAGCGAAGAGACCGGTCCTGACTCCAAATCCTGATTCCACTTGGTCTGAGCTCGATCATTCTAATACAAGCCCGAGATTAAAAGTTTGGAATTCGATATCGGAATACGAAGAGAATCATTTGATGAATGAACAGTTGCTCAGACGATTAAACGAGAAAGGAACATCAAAAATAAAAACGACGAAAAGCATCACATATCTGGGGAGTGGGATGAAGAAATGCTTCAGATATCTCGGAATGTGATAAAAAGGTTTGATTCTCGATTGGTGGCTCTTTTTTGCTTCAAATTTAGTATTTTAACCAGAAATTGAGCCGAAACAGAAGTACAAGTGCAGAGACAAAGGAAAGGGAAGCGTCTTCGCTTTTAACAAAGTGCTTCATTCCAACTCTGGGCATTCCACAAACTTATGACTTATGACAATTTTTTCTCAAGGTGATATCACCATTCACCTGTCACCTAAAAGGCAAAAATGTTTTAAATAACACATTATAGGAAGTTCATCTTGATTATTAGTCCTCTTTCCTAATTTGGCCCGTAGGAAGAGCAAGTTTATCTAGCCGCGCGATCAATTTACCGCGCAGATTTGTCTTTTCATCTCACAAAACATAGTTGGTATGTTGACCTTTTTGCAGTAGGTCTTTTTAGGCTGAATAGCCCTATAAGGGCCTACTTACCCTGATAGAGGTTTTTAGTATTGTTCTATGCTTGGCAATAAGTTCTCTTTCATGCTCTCTTATCGTACGAGTTAAAGTGATCGGATGACAGCTATGATGTTCATGGCTCTATACCAGGGCTGGGAACTTTGATCGCAGATCCGATCCGATGCTTGGTGACCCGATCCGATCTCCCAGCCTTGCTCTATACTATCTTTTATTACCTAGACTTATATGCTTTTCTAACCTCGTCTAAAAATAGGCAATATTATTCCGTTAGTATGGGCCGATCTCAAGGTCATAGGATTATAGGACCAAACCTCGATCAAAATTTCGGATTCGAGAAAGTTTCAAATAGAGACGGTCTAATTAAAGGCGAGATAGGATTCTAATTTTAAAATTACAGTACAGAACATTCTCGCGTATTGATCTTCTGATATTCAGATTCTTGACTTTTCCAAGAGCGAAATGCCAAGTTGGGTCCTCTATCTTGCTTCCCCTATACCTTTCTTTTTCTAAATTCGGGCAATGTTTGCCGTCCAAAATCTGTATTACGAATTCTCGATTTATATTATTTAGCTTTCCAATGAAAACAAGGAGAGCGTTTTTCAAAGTATTATGTTTTTCAAATTTGTTTAACAAATTTTTATACAAATAAACATTCGATAACATAATTCTGTACTATGCTTTAACAACTTTTATACAAATAAACATTCGCTGATAGAATTCTGACAATATAATGTGGCAGTGTATTTTCAAAGCGTGGCAAGAAGCGAAACAAAATTTGTGTTGACATCTGGAAGAAACATTATGAAAAATTTGTCGCTTGCACTTGGAATGAACTTGAGAACTGGGAGCTGAGAGAAAAAGGACTGAACATGGAGCCGGCTCTTGAAATAGGATTCTGCCACTAAAATAAATGGATTGATAGAGTAAAGTGCATCTTTAGAATCATACATTTCACAAAAATTATTTTGTAGGTTATTAACTATTAACTTACCATTAAAAATGTATGTAAAATTTTTTGGGAATCTATTCTAAAAAACAAGTAGATTTTTTTAATGTAATATAACTTACCCTAACATTCATGGGATTCTCAAACTTCGATCATCACTACGTCATCTTCATCCAAGGATTGCTAAAGATGAGAAATTTAGGATTCAAAATATTTCAGCCTTAAAAATGGATAACAACTTGAGCTATCTAACTAATTTTGCTAGCTAAAGTTTATATTAATGCAATTTTTCAGAAAGCAGTATATAAACATTAAAAAGAACGTCCATTATAAAACATCACTGACCTTGTCATTCATAGGACTCCCTACATGGGCTGTATCATCTTCATTGAAGAATTGCTGAAACATACATTTTAGAAAGTTTAAAATGCAATGTTGTTTGAAATAACCAACCTCATAAGGGTCGTGAGAGTGACCTCCTCTTTGAATACCGCGCTGATAGACCCTTCCAAGCTTGTCAGTTTCCCATTCATCTGTAGTCCATATGGAACCTTTGCAATGGAACGTTTTGCTTAGCCGATTGCACTGCATTCTAAGTTTCCAAGGTGGACGGCTCTTCAGCTTGTTTTCAACACAGTATACAAATCCGTCGCGATATACCATCTTTCCTTTGTACTGGTAAAATTTCGAGCCCGCTTCTGTCACTAAAATCCTTATTGTCATCATTCCATTTCATCTATCAGCATCTTACCTTCATCGTCGTTATCTTTTCCTTGGAATGAAATCTGCAAAATTATAAATTTGGCTTTTCGAATACTCGATATAAGGACACTTTTACTTTTGTCATCTAAGGAGTGTCCTTAAATCAAGGGTCCCGTATATTTTTTGTTTTATTTGACATCAATCTGCACTATTTCGCAATGGATAATTATCTTTAGCTCATACATCAAGGATAATCGTCCATTGCGAAGAAGAAAAACGAGTGATTGTTTGTTTGCTAAATAAAGAAGGCAAATGAACAATGACGTTTTTCGCAGACGTGCAGATTTCGCAAAGCAGTGTGCAGACTGATGTGAAATAAATCTAAAAAATATAAGAACCCTTGAATTAAATTGAGGGTCGACTGTATCAATATCGAGATAATACGTTAATTTCCATAACGTTCGTACTTATTAATATTTAAAGAATAACCTTATATGGATCGTGATTGTGTTCATCCATGATAATTCCGATTTGGTACTCTCTTCCGCGACTCTCTTTGTCCCACTTGCCAGATGTCCAAATATATCCTTTGCAAGACTTTTTGCCATTGACTACTCGCTGACAATACATTCGATGTTTCCATTTTGGGTGGCTTTTCAAATCTTGATCATAACAGTAAACAAATCCGCTGTGGTGCACTCGGGTCCCTTTGTATTTGTAAAATCGTATTTGTTCCTTCTTTTCTGAAATTATTGAGATGTGATCTTTCCGTATTTTTTCACAAATTTTTCGTAAAATTGTAGCACATCGTATCCTCGCCTTCTCAAACAAAATATTCCTACATACAAGTGCAATATTTTGAGTTAATTCAAACTGAGTGACTAAAGGAAATTTAACGTTTAATCTTACCGAGATTCTTAGTGTGAGTCGAGGAGGATGCAGGAGCCACAATGATATTACCACTGCTATTTTCCTTATCTTCTTCTTTCGAATCCTGTAAAAGTATACGTCATAAAGACTTTAATTACCTCTACAAAAAGATAAATTAAACAAATTTTTTTCAACCAACCTGCTCTGATCCGTGACTGTGAATGCAATTCTTGAATATCCCTGTCGCGGACGCGACTCGATTCCCATTAGAACCCTTATTTCTGTATTTGTACAACTTTTAATTTTATTACTTCCCATTGCACCTCTGTCTGTACTTTATTTTTGCTAAGCTGAAAAGCTTTCCTATTTTTGCAGACTTCTGTCCAATGTTATGAAATTTATGACTAATTCATTTCCGTGCAGACGGTTTCTTTGTCCTTTTTACAAAACTACCCAACTATCTTTCCATTGAATCGCGCTTTGGGTAAATTTATCACAAAACAAGGCCCCATCTAACTTCCGCTTCTTTGTGTTCAATTACGAAATCGATTCCCATTTTTCGATGCCCGGTCTGGTGTATCCGGTTTGCCGACTGCTCAGCTTATTGGGCGGGGCTACCGAGCACCATAAATAGGCCGCTTTATGAGGACTTTTAAGCACTTTTTCATTTGTTCGCTTTGGGATCACTTGATCACTTTGGTATCGCTTCTTGACTTGTCTTCATTCCCTTTGACTGCACTTGATTAACTTCACTTGCTTTATTGAATCGTTTGTGATTGAAACACAAAAAGCTCCCCCTTTTTCGATCAATTGTTTTAATTCGAGGTTTCCACTGTGACCTCAAACCACCCTTTTTCTGGAAAGCGCGATTCCCGAATTTAGACTTAGCATCCCCCTGGCTAAGATCATAGGAATCGTCTTCCTGACGTGAAACTTCCCCTTTGTTAATTGTTTTCATTTGTTCTTGAATTTGCTTGTATTTATTTTACCTTCGAACCAGTAAACTTCTTCTCTTTAAATTTGTTTCTTCCTTTCCTTAAAGCAGGCTTTTACTTAAACATCTAGGGGTCGAGGCAGCCTCCCTCACTCTAAGCTACACCTTACACACTTTTCATCACCACTTCTAAAGTTTGGCTCGTTTCTCCTTATTGGTGTTTCAATTTGTCTTCGACCTTAAGGTCACTTTGCTTTGCCATTTCAGTGATTGCTTGAGACTCCTCGGGAGATCAAGCGGAGACTCTAGTGTAAAAGCTAGTAGTTTTCGATAGAGTCGTATCGCAGGTTCCCCCTATCTCCCCAGGGAAAGTTTGAGATATCCCCTATATATCTAATCTATTTCTTTCCCGCCCGCGACAATCCCCAACTGATACTCCATTTCGCGCTTGTTCTTTTCCCATTGGCCCGTGGTATAAATCCTGGCACGACAATTTTCTTGATCGCTCATCGAGCAGTGATAAGCCTCATGCCATTGGAGATCTGCGATCTGTTTTGGTGGATCCAATTCGCGATAGATAGTATAAACGAAGCCATTGCGGTGGAGACTTTCGAAGTCGTTTTTGTAGAATTTAAATTTTGGAGTCGTGTCTGAAATCATTAAATTGGCTGGTTGAGAGTACTACTACTTTATAAATATATAACACTCATCACTAAACTCCGGCCCATCTTCGAAATCAAAAATGTCTAATAAAAATTATATTTTTCTACTTATCTAAAAAATTGTAATCGAAATCTTGAGATAGTGCCTCACCCCTGTAAAAAATATGAGCCATACCTCGGTACTCTTTCTAATAACTTCTAAAACACTCACCCCTGTACTCCGGGCCATGCGTGTGGTCGGCTTTCTTGACAATTCAAATTAAATGCGCGATTTTTTTGACATTGTTTCACTTATGATACCTATTTTAGTCATGGATTATTTGATAATCATTCTAGAAGAAAGTCATACCGCTCAAGTCATAATGCCTTGTGATATATATTTTACTCAAAAATCAGTCTACAAAAATATAGCACTCACCCCTAAACTAATTCTAGTTAGAATTGGACACATTACTGCAAAAGTATCTAAACATATGTTCTCTGTTAAGTCTAGGGCCACCTTCTCAATTGTCTATGTTTCTATAAAAAATTATAACACTCACCCCTGTACTCCGGGCCATGCGTGTGGTCGGCTTTCTTGACAATTCCCAGCATGAATTTGCTTCCTTTCTTGTCCATTTGCCAGTTTCCGGTGACGTGACATCGGCTTCGGCAGTTCTGTTCTTGAGTTCTGAGTGCGCAATGAAATGACTGATGCAATTGAAGATCGGCACTTGACTTTGGAGGATCGAGATCGCGATAGAATGAATACGAGAAGCCATCCTGATAGATTGTTGTGTGGTCCACTTTGAAGAACTTTAAAGGTTCGGTCATTCTGGAAAGTGAATAATCCTCCAAACAAGAAAGCCCGTAAAAGTGTGGGTATGTATGTATGTATGGATGTAAACACCCGTATCTCGCGATCCAGTCGTTAGCCAGACGCGAGTGATAGCTCAATCGATAGGTCTCGAAAAGTTAGGATGGGGAAAGCAAAAATTTTCAAAATTTGAAAATTTGAATTCGCGCCAAAACGCAAAAACGTGTTTTTAAGGGTTTTGACCAGGGAAAGTGGGGTTTTTTATGTTCTAGACGGCCGAAGGCCGAGATTTTAACGCAATGCGTTAAAATTTATTGAGTTCAACGAATTCGTTGACCCGACGGTTAACTAGCAGCTCTGCTGCTAGTTAATAGATAGTAAAGGTGTTTTACGTAGAAATCGATCACATGAGTTAATAACAAGTTTAGTTATATATTATTATATACTCGCAATGTTTTGCTGTTTCTTGGGGCCATAAAGATATATTTAAAAAATCGATACGAACCGGAAAAGGTAAAAATAGCCTGATGAAAGATACGAATGCAATGCTCCCTTAGAAATGTATAGAACACTTGACTTTTGAGTACTCTTCATTTAAAGCAAAATTTATTTCAAATGTTCTTTCAAATTCCCGCTCGATTCATAACGCCAAACATTTGGTTGTTTTATTGGAGAGACTTTTCAGAGCTTTGCTTTCCTGAACTGGCATAGTCAAGAAACGCCCCCAAGATCTCAAATCTGAATCTCTAAAATCAGCCGGAGCTCTAAGTCTTGATTGCAGAAGTTAGGACTTAGATTGTCGACCATTATCTCATGACAATTCGATCCTATAAATCCAGCAAGTGTTGTTGGAATTCTGTTCCGGAATTGTAGTTTCTTGAAGAAAGTTGAAAGTGGGCCTGGGAATCGACCCAAAAACAGTGTTGAAACAGTTTTCAAACTATAGTATAATTGCATATATTCGGCAACTTTACAAATTTATTCTTAACCTTGAAACACAATACGAATCACGCAAAAAAGACCAGGCTTCAATATGTCCTCACACTCCTTGCGCACGAGTCTAGTTGCTGAATGCTCGTTGTAGTCTGTACTCGATCCCCATAAAGTATCGCAGTTTTCAGTCGACTGATATCTTCGCTAATGGCCTTTCGATGAGCTGAGCTAAAATTTAAAGGTTAAAGTTGTTAAAATGTTTATCAAAAGCGTTTTCGCAAAAAATTTAGCTTGATTTTAAGCTGTATTTGGCTTGGAATGGAATTAGGGACAAGACCTTTTAAGACAAAATCACTTGGAGACTAAACAAAGATGAAAGTGCTACAACAGAGAATTAGAATAGGCGTTTTAGGCAAGTAGAATAGGCTAAACAACTTAAAAGGGCATATGTTAGGCTTAGATTTAGCCAAACATCCTATCTGCGTATTAACAAAAAGCTTATTCATATCACAAATATTGCTCTTTTTGGTCACAAATTTGGCATATGGCGTAGTGTAAAAAGAGACTAGGTCAAAATCCCCCCGGTCATGACCCCGATTTTCAAAAAATCATATAAAAATGCCCAAAAAGCATGAAAATGCTCATTTTTTCGCTGAATCCGTACAGAACAGAGTTTCTAAGTCTAAAGCCCCATATAGGGTAATGTAAGGGCGGTACGGTTCATGTGCGCATCACCAACCTGAAGCCATTGCTGCTTAAGTTTCAACTAGGGTGGCACGGGGACGGGCCACTCTAGTTTCAACCCGCGCAGTTCCCCGCTTAGTTTGGGGCCACGATATTTTCAGGCTTAATCACGCCACGTTTTAGGATGAGGTAAGTGACTTGCTAGTATTGGGACTTGTGCTTCATTTTATTCATATTTTGTCAAAAAATATCTCAAAAATTGCACCTGCATCCTTTTAGTAAGTTAGTGACGTGCGTCCGTCCGTGTGCCGCACGATTTTGGACTGCATTCTTAGGGGTGCTTATTCCTTATCTTATCTGAGACTTCTGTCTTTTTTCAGCCAAACCGGCATTCTTAGGGGTGCATATTTTGAGACTTCTGTCTTTTTAAGTGACCAAAGATCACTTTGAGACTTCTGTCTTTTTGAGGGATCAAAGATCACTGAGACTTCTGTCTTTTTTCAGCCAAACCGGCATTCTTAGGGGTGCATATTTTGAGACTTCTGTCTTTTTAAGTGACCAAAGATCACTTTGAGTTTCTTTTTGGTCACAAATTTGGCATAGGGTCGTTGTCACAAAGGACTAGGTAAATATTCCCCGAGACTTCTGATTTTCAAAAAATCATTAAATTCTGCGAAAAAGCATGAAAATGCTCTTTTTTCGCAATCCGTACAGAGGTCATATTTTAAGTTCTGCCCTTATAGGGTAATGTAAGAGCGGTCTGTTTTGTGCGGGATCACAACCTAAAGCCTTCTGCTTAAGTTTCAAACTAGGGTGGCACGGGGACTGGCCACTCAGACTTCTGACCCGCGAGCCCCGCGGGTTGGGGCCAATACTGTTCGGGCTTCACCCCCACGTTTTGGATAGGTAAGTGACTTGTAGTATTGGACATGTGCTTCATATTATAAGCATTTTTGTAAAAAATACTGATATAATCCCCCACCTGCATACGTACAATATCGGGCCATTCATGGTTAACCCAATATAATGAAACAATGCACCGAAATAAGAGAAGATGTATAACTGGAGCGGAGTGAGGTCTAAAGACGGCAGCAGAGCGATTTTCAGCGCATTTATGATCCAAGGTCCAACTACGACGACGTTGATGGCCAGAAGGCATTTGAATATTCGCACAGCTACGTCGCTCCGAACTGAAAGTTTAACTTTCTGAAAGTTTTAGACATTTTCTGTGTCTAGCTTGTGAGCACACGTGAAAACACTTGTGAGGGCTGCACATCATAAGTGCCACAGGCACTTATCATTCCTTACTGTCAACACACTCTTGTTTACTTACCTTTCCCGAACTGCAAAATGACTCCCATGCATGCGTAAAGAAAAACAGTTAGTATATATAAAAATGTGTTGATTCGCAGAAAAAATTCGCTAACATGTAGAACTAGTACCACTGGTATACTGCACATTACTTGCCTGCAATTAATAAATGAAATTGTTTGTCAAGACTGGAACCGTATCGGCAAAAATATCGCAAACCAATTTTTTTAAATGGGAATGAATAGGTGGGAATGAATATGTGACCTTAGACCCTAAGCTTTTTGGGAGCTGCGGAGGGTAAGGACCCCCTATCCTCGCAAAGGGAACTTTCCCAGAGGACCCCGGAGGGACCTCTGGGAATGGAGTCCATTTTGAGAATCAAGAACAAGGTTGCTTATGAGGTCATGCCAAGCAACTTTGGCCTTGGAATCCCTGCGCGAGATGCGGGGTTACTACGACTGAGGGTTGGCACCTGAAATGGCCCAAAACCGGTGTCAATCGACTTGTCTCGACGAGATAAGACGAATGGCACCAAAATTCGGCGTCGCAAACCCGTTTATGGGTTTTTATGGCCTGGGGCAATTCTCGAAATCCATGATACCCCCCTATGGTTCCAAAAAAATTTTTTTTCGCAATTTTGCCTGAAAACGTGTAATTAGGGGTTTTCGACCATGCTGATTCCAAAAAACACATTTTTAGGCTCCGCCCACTTAGGCTCCGCCCACTTTTCAAAATTCAGCCAATCAGCGAAAAATCGTCCAAAATCGTGCAACAGCGCCTAACGGGCCTGTTCGCCTAAAGCCTAAGACTAAGTCCGATTGGTGCGTGCACAGCAGCCTAAGCCCCAAGCCTAAGTTTGGTTGAGAGCTTGGGGCTTAGGCTGCTGTGCACGCACCAATCGGACTTAGTCTTAGGCTTGGGGCTTAGGCTGCTGTACAGTCTCAACCAAACTTAGGCTTGGGGCTTAGGCTGCTGTGCACGCACCAATCGGACTTAGTCTTAGGCTTTAGGCTAACTGGCCCGTTAGGCGCTGTTGCACGATTTTGGACGATTTTTCGCTGATTGGCTGAATTTTGAAAAGTGGGCGGAGCCTAAGTGGGCGGAGCCTAAAAATGTGTTTTTTGGAATCAGCATGGTCGAAAACCCCTAATTACACGTTTTCAGGCAAAATTGCGAAAAAAATTTTTTTGGAACCATAGGGGGTATCATGGATTTCGAGAATTGCCCCAGGCCATAAAAACCCATAAACGGGTTTGCGACGCCGAATTTTGGTGCCATTCGTCTTATCTCGTCGAGACAAGTCGATTGACACCGGTTTTGGGCCATTTCAGGTGCCAACCCTCAGCCGTAGTATAGCCCGAGATGCCTTCCTGCGCAAGATTTCAACTTCTGGATTTGGACAAATTTACCCGAGTTGTGGATTTGCCAGTAAGGGGAAGATCCCTCTCGGGTAGAGTTCTCTTGGGGAGGGATACACAAACCTTCCTGAACTTGAAGAAAGAACGGACTTAAAGCCAATACACACAAGGATAAGTCCGTAGCTAAGCGGAAGTGTTATAAAAGCACACAAGGAGATTCTCTTCGCCTTTCTTCGATGCCTAAAAAATTGGAACATAAACCCTTGTGGACTTTTCATGAAAAATATTTTAACGTCTAACTTTTAATTATTTACAGGTACGCGACACTTAGTCTTTAGAATACTTAGTCCCCCGTATATAAAATAGACTTCTAGAATTTCGCGCGGGGTTCCAATAGCAAAGTTGATTGGCATGCCCTTATAAGCAACTTTGTCCTTCGGGGCCCGCGCGAGATGCCTTTCTGCGCGAGATCTCGACTTCCATATTTTCGCCTTAAAAGGAACACAATATTGGGATTCAGTAGCCTAAAGAATTCCCCTTATAAGGGCTCAGATTATGCCTAAAGCGTAAGAATAAGTCCGGTTGCACACGTTTAGAAATAACAGTTCATACTTGTCCCTTGCCCGTTACGATAAACACAACCCACCAAAGCGGAACCAAAACGGCCAGCAAGCGATCCAGAGCCATAAGCGGCAATGCCAACGATGAATAGCCGTAGCCTACCACACATATAGCAAGGGCATAAAAACACGATTGGTCATCGACAAAATTTGCACCACTGACAAATATTGCGAACAAAACACATCCGGCATAACTCAGCATTCCGTTAGAAAGCGATTCGCAAGCAATGAAGACGAAAGTCGAATTTTCGCGCAAATGCCTAAACCGATTTTGTGATAATGTCACGATTTAACTGATCAATGATCAATCGATGTTTATAACGGCTTTGATGTGTCATCTTGAATATCTTGTTTAAGCCTTTTATGGAATAGTACAATCAGACAGTCAAAAAATTGCCGGAGTCTTTAAAAAATGGAGAAAAATTATGGAATTCAAATTCATTTTTCGCGCTCTACCATGCCTGCAAATAACAAACTTTTGGTTAATCAATTTCCTGCCTGAATGAGACACCAGAGCCGGTACTCTGACAATAATCCTGATCCTAGGATCAAGATCAGCAGAGAAAAGAAATACAAGGGAAATCGAGAGAATCAGACTCTGACGTGATCTGACTCTGTCAGTACTCTGACATGATCCTGATCTCAGGATCAGTCTGACTCTCTCCATTTCTCTTTGTATTTTTTCGCAGCCGGTCGAGGTTCAGGTTCAGGATCATGTCAAGAGTACCGGTCCAGCTACAGTTAAAAATTTGTCCTCTTACTTGCTCTTGAAAGTAACAATTGCGAGTGCAATGTCCATCGCCATCCCAAATAGGGCAATGACGAAGTTTACACCCATTGTGCTAACAAAAAGCCACGAAAATTCACCAGGCTCAGCTAATGATCGATACTGAAAACCAATTAATGCAACTAAAATTGTGACAATTTTAAATATAAAATATGATTACTGTATCTGACATGTCAAAGTTGACTTTACGTGACGGTTAGCTGTGTTACGGTAGCTTTCCACTTGTCGTCTGAAATTTGCATTATTAAAAACTCAAGATTACTCATAACTTGAGTCAAGAGAAATTATTGCAATAGTCATCACATAGGCTATCTAGGCTTAAGTACAAATACGCGGGAGTTTGAAATCGAATTATTTAATTCTCGGTCACCTGCACATTTGAGTGGGTGGTAACATTGGCAAAGTTAATTTCCGTTCCGTGGCACATAACTTTACTCATGGGAGTCCCATGATAGGACCACACTCCCATGGTGCGCAGGTAAGGGAGAAATTGCTAGGGTTACATTACCCTCTCCCCGATTTGAATTTCGAGCGCTAGATCATACTCGTTCTTGATATTAGAGTACAAATCATGAAATTCAAGCTAAATTTTGTGAGATTTGTGATCAAACCTTGAAGATTCCCGAGAACGTTTATTGACATCCGAGATTAAATCATACCGTGAATCTATCGGAATCTACCGAAAATCGACTTTATTGACTTGTAAATCGAAAATATTACGTGATGTTTAATAATCTACCTGAAAAAATATTCTCATTCTTCGCAAATTCTCAAAATATGAATTCTCAAATCTTGAATTCTCGAATTTCGAGTCACGAGTTTAAAATTAAAAAGTTTTAGCTTTTCGTTTACCCCTATACAAGACATATTTTGTTGCTCTACTATAAAAGGCATTGAAATTAAAACAAAACTTCAGGGAACGATAAATGTAAATAGAGGCATACGTGAGGTCTGCACTTTTAAAGGTGAACTTTAAAGGTGAACACTTGTTAAACCCATAGAAAGAAAACGCGCGTTATTACATGGGTGGGGAATGTCTGTGTTACTGTCAGTCATGTAGTCCAGGTTAGCTAATGCTGTTTAAATTAATCAGTTTTGTGCTAATGACATTTCAGCGTTGGGAGTACTTTTGTTAACCTGTGTTATTCTAGACCAATCATCACTTTGTCTGACTCATATCACTGCGGGCTACAATTTATTGCAAGTTCTGGTTCATCGTAAATTTCAATAGTGTAATGACAACTGAAAACACTAAGGATTTGTTACTCTTGTTTCTATTGCTAAGCCCAAGTTTGAGCTTAGTTATGGACGAAAAGGAAAAGGTTATCGTTATAAGGAAAGTTATCGTTATACAAATTTGAGATCAAGCTTAAGCTTAAGCTTGTACTTAAGCAAATGTGCTCATACTTTACTTCAGAAATGTCTAAGCCTAAGCTTGATTTCGAATTTGTATAACGATTACTCTATGGCAGAAATTAAGCAAAGACCCCGATTCATTGAGTGTAACGAAAACAGACACAACTGATCCAAGTCGGAAATGTCCGAAAATTACACTGGAACCGAGATTAATAATGGAGAGTGAAATGAATCATTCAAAGTAAAAATGCTTCATTCCTCCTTTGAGCCTTCTAGAAACCTTTACGCTTTGTGACAATTTTTCTCAATACCAATGCCATTCACCTGTCACCTAGGAAATTAAAAATGTTTTAATTCTAGAACTAGGATTCACAAAATTAAAAATGAATTAAAAGTTAAAAATGTTTTAAAGAACTCATTAGTCGAATCTCTTTGCCAAATCTTAAGGTCACGAGACTATTGGATTTTACAAGTCTAGACCTAGATCACAGCTTTGTGGTCAAGATTGAAGAGTTTCAAAGAGTGACCAGTCAAACTGAAGGCAAAAATTGGGCTTTGATTTAGAAATTACATTACAGAACGTTCTCGTGTATTTGATCTGGGCAACGGGATTGTTGATTTTCCAAATTCGATTCCAACATTTCGAATTCTCTATTTATATTATTCAGCTTTCAAATGAAAACAAGGAGAGCATTATTCAAAATATAATAACTAGTTTTTATAACAAATTTTTATGCAAAACAACATTCGATGATAGAATTCTCACAATATAATATGGCAGTGTATTCTCAAATCGTGGCAAGAAGCGAAACAAAATTTGTGTTGACATCTGGAAGAAACATAATGATAAATTTGTCGCTTGCACTTGGAATGAACTTGAGAACTTGGAACTGACAGAAAAATGACTGGACTTTGGAAAAACTTGGAAACGGCGCTTGAAATGGGATTCTGTCACTGAAATAAATGAATTGAGTAAAGTAAATGTTTAGACAACTTATAACTTACCTTAACATTCATCGATTCTCAGCCTTCGACCATCACTACGTCATCTTCATCCAAGGATTGCTGAAAATTAAAACGTAAAATCCGAAAATCTTTTCATTCATTTAACATCAAAGGAATTTGTTTTACTTTTTCTCAAAAAATCTTCCCTTGCAAAATTAGTAAAAAATCGCACAAATGCAGACAAAAAAGCCATTACAAAAATACTACAGACCTTGTCATCCATAGGGAGGCCTGTCACCTAGGAAGTTAAAAATGTTTTAAACAACGCATTAGTCGAATCTCTTTCCCAAATCAAAAGGTCACGAGACTATTGGACTTAACAAGACTAGTCAAGATTGAGGAGTCTCAAGGGGAGAGGTCACAGTAAAAGAGAGATATGATTCTAATTTCAAAATTACAGTACAGAACGTTCTCGTGTATTTGATCTGCGCTCCGGGATTCTTGACTGTTCCAAGAACGGAAAAGTCAACGCAAGAAATCCAAAGGTAGAAATTCAAAATTTTAATTACGAATTCCCAATTTTTATTATGATCTTTCCAATGAATACAATGAGAGCATTATTAAATTCTTACAACGTTTGCAAATAAACATTCGATGATAGAATTCTGACAATATAATATGGCAATGCATTTCAAATTGTGGCGAGAAAGAAACAAAATTTGCGTTGACATCTGGAAGAAACATAATTGGAAATTTGTCGCTTGCACTTGGGAACTTGGAACTGAGAGAAAAAGAAGTCATAACATTTAACAGTAAGATCCAGTTAAAGATCATCATAGAATATCACTTCGTCATCTTCATCCAAGGATTGCTGAAAACGAAAATGTAGAATTCAAGATTTGGCTAAACGGCTTAGACCAATATAAAGGACCCTCTGGAATGAAATTTTGGGTGGGATAGGCTTATTTGGAGAAAATGTTGAGCTTTAATTTCCCCGCTTTTTCATATCAAAGGGGCGGCACATGGTGTCAAAATGTCCCTCCTCTAGAGGGACATTGAAAAAACCCCGAGGCTTATATTAGAGGAAATACGGTAGTCCAATATAAAGGGCCCTCTGGAAGGTACCGTATTTTATCGCCTAACCACCCAAATTTCTAACAATAAAATTTATGTATAAAATGTCCAAAACAAACAAATATATTGCTTACCCCTACCAAAGAAAGTTACAAGCGCTCAGCACGGAAAATTTACGCATAATCAAGCATTATCAAAGTTTGTTAAGATCGCTTATTGCTTTACAGTAAGAATAAACTATTAAATGAAAAACATTATTCACCACGAACCTCATACGCTTTGTGGGAATGTTCTCCTGTTGTAATACCGCGTTGATAAAGCATAGCATAACTGTCAACCTCCCATTCACCGGTAGTCCATATGGCACCATTGCAGCGCACCCTTTTGTTGTCTCCGATATTGATAGTCCGTGTGCATCTCATCCGTTGTTTCCATGGTGGACGACTTTTCAGCTTTGAGTCGAAACAATACATATGTCCGTCGCGGTGCACCTTCTCGTTGTATTTATAAAACTTCAATCCCGCCGCTGGAGCTAAAAGTATTATAAAAATTATTATTAGCCTCATACAAAAAAAGTTTACTCTCATCATCGTCGTCATCTTTTCCTTGAAATGCAATCTGAAAAGCGACCATAAATTATAGAAATACAATATTTAATGCGGATTTATTGATTTCCTTTCAAAAATTTTCAAATTTCAAACCCAATTTTTCGGATATTTTAAATGACAAAGTTTTGGCATTGGTGTTTTTCTTACTTAACTCGACGGTATCTAGTAGATACCGTCGAGTCCTCTAGTTATGTTGATATCTACACAAATATGTTTGACATTCTGTTGGAGATCAGCGGATTAAATTGAGGGGATTAACAAGAGGATTTACGGTATATACTCTGATGCTTAGAGGGCTCTTAAATGCTACCCTTTTGGAGAACGCTTATATAGTTTAAACTCACCTTATGTGGCTCGTGATTGTGTTCACTGATGTCAATCCCAATTTGGAATTCCCTGCCGCGATCGTCTTCTTCCCATTTGCCAGTTGTCCAAATGTATGCAGTGCAAGTGTGTTTGCCTTTCACTTGTCGATTACAATACATTTGATGCATCCATTCTGGGATTTCTAAAGCCTTGTTAAAATTGTAAACAAATCCGTCGCGTTGAACGCTCGCTGTTTTGTGCTTGTAGAATCGTTTTCGTTCCTTCTTATCTGAAAATTATTAAAAAATTATATTTCACCGTTTATCGTGCATAATTTGAGAATAATCGGAAGCTAAATTATATGTAATCTGAATTTATTATCAAATTATAAGCAAAAGAACAGCTGCATTAGCTACGTTATAATGGATTACACTAAGCATAATCGTAAATTTGAGTTGATGTAAAATACATTATGGAACTTGAGTATCGCAGGTATTTTGGTTTTCAAATTACCGCCAAAAGAACAAGGTATTCTTCAAGTATGGGCTCTGATGGGCCCTTGTTCTTTTGGCGGTAATTTGAAAGCCAATTCGCCCGCAATACTCCAGTTCCATAATGTATTTTACCTCAGCTCAAATTTACAATTATGCTTAGTGTAATCTATTATAGCGTAGCTAATGGAGCTGTGATTTAGCCTATAATTTAGCCATTGCATTATGATATCAATATATCCTAGATTATATCCTAGGCAGTATGAAAAATCCTAATTATAACATAGTCTAAAATATTTGCGTCTAATTCATATTATCTAAGAATTGGAAAAGAAATTAGTGTTTAATCATACCAAGATCCTTAGTGCGAGTGAAGGAGGACGCAGGCACAGCAATGTTCTTTTCGTTGTTGTTTGATTGCTCAATGTTTCCGTTGTTGTTTTCTTCATTTGAGTCCTGTAAAAGTATACGTTATGAAGTTTTTTCTATTTTCCCTACAAGGACCTTGAAATAGAAGCGAAACTACAACCAGTTCTTCTTTTCATAAAACTTTACGAGTTAAAACTATAACCAGCTCCTTTCAAACCCACCTGCTCTGATCCGTGATTGTGAAAGCAATTCTTGAAGATTCCCAACTGATACTGCATTTCGCGCTTGTTCGTTTCCCACTGGCCCGTGGTATAAATCCTGGCACGACAATTTTCTTGACCATTGACGCTCAACGAGCAGTGGTAAGTCTGAAGCCATTCGAGATCTGCGATCTGCTTTGGTGGATCCAATTCGCGATATAGCGAATAAACGAAGCCATTACGGTGGAGACTTTCATCGTCGTTTTTGTAGAATTTAAACTTTGGAATCGTGTCTGAAATGTATCATTGCATTGTTTTTGAGATCGATGTGAATTTGATGCTTGATTTCGATTTTAGTAATATTTGTCACCAGAATATAATCATAGGAATTTAGCTATATGGTTTGAAATTTCAGTTTGAAATTTGGTCTTGTATTGCTTTGAAATCTGCTTTTAACACTAAGGCTTAAGTGTATATATTATAAAGTTTGTGGAAGAACATTGAGCGGATAGCTAGGGAGATGTCACATTGTACCTTACCTTAACTAAGCATAATGTCTATTTTACATTCTATAAGTTTCTAATAACTTCGATATAATTCATGACATTTTGCTATAATTTTTGACCTAGTTTACATCACTTGTGATATCTATTTTACTCAAAAATCAGTCTAGAAAGTTTATAACGGGTAAAAAAATAAATAAGTAAATCCAAAATGTTTATAACGCTCACCCCTGTACTCCGGGCCATGCGTGTGGTCGGCTTTCTTGACAATTCCCAGCATGAATTTGCTTCCTTTCTTGTCCATTTGCCAGTCTCCAGTGACGTGACATCGGCTTGGACATTTCTGTTCTTCAGTTCCGAAGGCGCAATGAAATGACTGACGCAATTGAAGATCGGCACTTGACTTTGGAGGATCGAGATCGCGATAGAATGAATACGAGAAGCCATCCTGATAGATTGTTGTGTGGTCCACTTTGAAGAACTGCAAAGGTTCTGACATCGCTGAAAAATGAATATGTAAAAGATGAGCAGGAATATTCAAAATCAATAGCGTTTCTTCGAAATAATCCACGTAAAAATTAGTTAATACTAAGCAAACGGGACGGCAGATAACAAAATATGTCAATATCAAACGGAAATATGATTTCAGATAACAAAATATCTCCGACGACACACAACTAAACTGATTCCAATTTCTATTTCAAATTATTGTTTGAAATAACGCGCTTGGTTCACAACGCCAAACATTTTGTTGTTGGAGAGGAAAGGCTTTAAAGATCTCTGCTTTGCTTTACAGATTATTAGTTGTCTTTTCTAATTTGGCCCTAAGGAAACTAAAATAGAGTCAACATCAAAAGTAGAAATTCAGAATCTGAATTCCCAACTTTCATTTTGTATTATTGAGCTTTCCACTCAAAAAAGGAAATGGTAATACAAAGCATTATAACAAACTTTTATACAAAAGAACATTCGATGATAGAAATCTGAGAATATAATATAACAGTGTGTTTTTAAATCGTGGCAAGAAGCGAAACAAAATTTGTGCTAGCATCTGGAAGAAGCAACTTTTAAATTATATGAACACTTTCTATGACACTCTAACAAATTTGACAAAAACCTAAAAATGAATAATGAAATTTGTCTGTTGATTTGAAAGAAAGTCGAGGGATAAAATGTGTGTTTGAAAGCAAATTTCATTGAAAAGCATCATAGAATCATTGCCCCGACAATTATATAAACACTTTCTCTGACAGTCTAACTATACTCATGCCTTCTAACAGCGCTCTCTAGCCGATGTGCTCACTCCATTTGCCATCGTTGGCCCATTTGCATCAAAATCCAATAGAGAGAGTAGGGAGAATATGTGTGTGCGTGTGCGCGTGTGTGTGCGCGGGGATGACTAATGCGACAGAGGCTCTGCTTTTTGTTTGGTTTGCATCAGAAAAGCTTATCAGACCCTTTCAGTAGCTTAGTTTTTGCAGTGTGAAAATAATTATTTTCGTAATTCCAGTGAAAATTATAATAAGCTTGACAGAAATGTTTTTGTTAGCAATGGTAAAACTCCCCTAAGCTGGGTCAAGATGAACACATCTCGCTACTACTTCTTTGGATTTTCACGTAATTTTGAGTCTATAAAAGTTTTTACGTTACAAGTCATTAGGCTCAGAAGGATGCGACCCCTGCCGAAATTCGGAAAAAATATGGAAAAATGGACAAGTACCTTTAAAAATGGCTTTTTTCTTTCTGACCACTCTCCTCCAAAAAAAATTCCTTACTGGCTAAAGCCGAAAAAGTTGGTGGAACGCAAAAGAAGCGATGCTACAG
Source organism: Ditylenchus destructor (assembly GCA_022814885.1). Classification (NCBI taxonomy): domain Eukaryota; kingdom Metazoa; phylum Nematoda; class Chromadorea; order Rhabditida; family Anguinidae; genus Ditylenchus; species Ditylenchus destructor. The sequence continues at coordinate 254,501 of JAKKPZ010000058.1, read as the reverse complement.
TCATCACAATGCTACAGTATTTTTGGCGGAAATTTGAACGTGATTTTCAGATCCTAAATAAAATCTTTTTAATTCTGAGCTTTAATCTTAACTGATTGTTTCTCAAATTATCATTCAAATTCGCGCCTTGGCGCATGATGCTCATGACTGCTTGCTTTCTGCGTTCGGCTGATCGCTTCTTTTGCGTTCCACCAACTTTTTCGGCTTTATGAGCCTGACCTTTGATGTAAATTTATAGATCCTCTAGATATTCTGGACTTATTTGTTATATTATGGATTAGAGTCCGGCCAAACTGATTTGTCAAAATCAATTTCAAATTTTGGAAACTTATGAGACTGCCAAATTTTCGGTTTTTAAACCCGTTTTTTTCAAAATGTGACGTCTTGATCAAACTTTGGTTTCGCCCGAGCTCTATTTTGGACTATTTTTCTGAACTCCTTTGTGCCATAAAGATTGAATGATAGATCCTTATGCTAGACATATGTCTAATTTTTGAGTAAAATTAAAATTTCAGGTATAAGCGGACTGGCATTTCAATGGTGACATCAGAGCGGTAAGGAGTTTTTCGTTTGAAAGAATACAAATTTTCTTAGAGGTAGAGTGGTAGATCCGAAAATACTAGACGAATCTTTCTGAGACCACCAATTAGGTGAACATTCGGGGGACCCCTAATCCAAACAAATTTTTGGATAAAATATGGAGTTCCAGAGTGCCGGAAAAGTTGAATGCTAAAGACGGTATAAAAACACAAAATTTTTAATTTTTGGGCCATTTTTCCTTTAGAAAAAATGGAACATCCATAAGCCAACATCCTGGGCCGTTCTCTAGGGGTGTCGGCTTATCGAGCGCAAAAAATTTTAGATTAACGTTTAAATTTCAGTGCGTCTCGATTGGAACTTGTGCTGGAGCTGTTGAAATCGAGGGCTGTTCGAGAGCTGTGCCGCTGGGGCTGGAAGCGGATTGGAAACTTGCTATTGCACAAGTGTTCTCTGTGTGGAAAGTCTAGAGCTTACTACTGCAAGAACACAGTCTACGCCGATGGCGCCGTTCATAGGACCCGCTTCTAAGTGCGTTGAATTTTGAGGGGTGAAATGAAGGAAAATGGGTTACCGTATTCCTCTAATATAAGCTCCCTTATAATTTAACCTCTCCCATATAATAGACTGCCCACAGAGAAATAGTGTGTAAAAGTGAGAGTGACCCTATATTAGACACTCCCTGGAGTAGTATTGAAAAATAAGCTACCCTGAGATAGGGTGAGTGATTGCTTGAGGATACAATACTTTCCTCACTCAAATCCTACTCCAATTGATTATTTGGGATTATTTACCCCAAAATGAGAAAAAAAACAATTTTTCTATGTAAATTTTGCTAAATTTTGCAAAAAACGGAGCGGTGTCCCCCCTAAAACCCGAAAATTTGGCTTCGTGCCCCCCCCCCCCCCAAAAAAAATCCTGGCTGCGCCCCTGGATTGAGTGCTCGTGGACAATACTTTCCTCTTTCAAATCCTACTCAAATTGATTATTTGGGATTATTTATCATTTCACTTAAACTTAAGCGTGGGATATTTTTTGTAGTTCCACGTTTTATCTATATTTTCATTTATCTAGATTTTTCTAAAAGGATTGACGTGGACTTGTTGAAAGTACATTCTGATAATTTTTAAGGTAAATGGGATACACCGATCTCGCTGCTCGACCGTTAATTGGCGTTTGATGTTCAAAAAGTGTCAATCTAGACCTCCGGTGCGTCTCACGTGATTTAGTTTCACTTTCATTTGTTGACATATGACACGTCGGCAATGTGTTCCTACCTACGCAGCCGCTTTTTCTTTACTTTCTATCTGTTTTTCGTGTTAGAGGTTATACCATATGCCTTGACTTAAAGTAAAGAAATCAATTCGTATTCCCAAGACCCTATAGATTACAAAATTTCGTGCAAACTTCAACGTATTAGGTCTAGTAATTGGGAAACCGGGCAAATTCCTCCCTCCCGGGCAGCCATTGTTTCGATAACTTTTTTCTGGAGCATTCTAGAAGGATGAGTATTGGCTCAAATCAAAGCTAAGACACTTGGCTACCGATCGGTATACTACACGCCGGATCTCGATTCAAGATTCTCGAGATTCAAGTCTTTTTGTCTCAAAATTTCGATTTTTTTTGAAAATTCGAGAATTTGAGACAAAAAATCTTGAATCGAGATGCGGCATGCAATATACCGATCGGAAGCAGGGCTGGGAACTTTGGTCGCGGGTCCTATCCGATCCTCGGTGACCCCCAATCCGATCCGGACCCCAAAAAACCCGATATTTCCGATCCGATCCGATCCAAAATTTTTCACCAAAATTGGCTATTTTTCAAAAATTTTCCCATATCACCTAAATTTGCTGTTTATGCCTAAAAATGGGTCAAATTTACCACTTTTAGATAAAATATGCCAAAATTAACGTTTTTTATGAAATACAGTACAATTGTACTATTTTTACCTAAATTTCAACTATTAAGAAAAAATAGGGCCGCAGGCGAAAATTTTACAATTTTTGGTGGTTTTCATATAAAAATTTCCTATTTTCGGCGTTTTTAATTCAAAATCAGTACTTTTAGTTGCTAAAACCGACAATCAGCGTCGAAAAACAATGGATAAAGAATGAAAAAACAACGCCGCAGGCGTAAATTTTTCAATTTTTGGCGATTTTCGTATAAAAATTTGCCTCATTTTTTAAAATTCTTGAAGGAGAAATGGTATCCAAATAACGCCGCAGGCGATAATTTTTTAGTTCCGGAATGGATATTCACGAAAATTTTCGCCGGCCGCGCCCTCTCGGGCACGGCCGCCATTTGAATTCCTGGCCGAGTGCATTCTTAGGGGTGCTTGGATCGGATCGGAAATGGCCAAAAAAACCGATCCGATCCCCAAAAAACCCGATATTTCCGATCCGATCCGATCTCCCAGCCCTGATTGGTAGCCAAGTGTCTTAGCTTTGATTTGAGCCAATACTCATCCTTCTAGAATGTTCCAGAAAAAAGTTATCGTAACAATGGCTGCAGGGGAGGGGATTTGACCGGTCCCAGAGAAAAGTTACTCATTGAAGTAAATTCGGCACCTGCAAAGCAAAATGTTCAGTACCAGTTTTCAGGTGTGCAAACACTGCTGCGCGTGTCCCGACGGTCACACAAATCGCCCACCTGCTGACCGCAAACCGCCGACACCCATCCATCCCAAAGACAGGCCGCGCGACTATTCCAAACCTAAAGATCCTTGGGCGTCATCGAGGCTTCGTTTCGAGTGCACCGCAAAAAGGTTCAAGACTGACAATGTGCTAGACAGTGACTACGCGGCTGAATCCGCTGCGCAAGATGCGATCAGTGGCAGGTAATGAAATGTGCGGGAATTATAAAAAGCACAGAACAGGGACCGGTCAGAATCCCCCCAGTGACGGTTTTTGTCATAACTTTTTCTGGAACATTCTAGAACAGTGAGCAATGACTCAAACGAAAGATAAGTCCTTGGGCATTCGATTAAGCACATGTATGCTGAATCTCGACACAAGCACACATATATATGAAGATTTTTATCCAGATTTTTAGAATTTTTCCAAACTCGAAGTTGGGACAAAAATCCTTTTATCTTGATGTGCTTGTGTCGAGATTCAGCATGTGTGGGCTTAATCGAATACCTAGAGACTTGGCTTTCGTTTGAGGTATTGCTTACTGTTCTAGAATGTTCCAGACAAAAGTTGTGACTAAAACCGTTACTTAGGGATATTTTGATCGGGAGGGATTTTGAGCTGGTCTCGTCAGAATTTGCAACAAACATAGTTCAAGAGTTCATTCTTATGATTTCATTCCCATGTTACTAATTCCTTGTTTTCAGTTACATTTCGAACAGCATGGAATAACGGGGAAAGTTATTAATGTCGCCAGTTTTCTAATTTCGCAAGTTTTATAGCCGTTGAATTGAGGATTGTTCAAATATAAGTACAATATCGAATTGTCTTTACAATGTTGTATCATTCTGTGTTTCATTAGAGAATAAATGTAAAGTATTGCGTTTATAATTCCATTTCCGTTATACCGGCTGACTTGATGATGATTATGATCATTTGGCAATGAATCGAGTTGACTGCCGCTAAAATATGTGTTGAGTGTTTGAGACTTCTCATAAAAAATTTCACAAGACAGACTCCATTTATTTCCCTTTCAGGTTTTAGGTGACCCAAAGGTCAAGCTCAAAGGTAATCCCGGGATACTTACAGAGCAATTACCAAAAATGGCTAAAACTCTCCATCTAAAGCAGGGTTGTTCCGAGTCACCGTAGTTCGAGTTTCGAGTCAAGTGGAAAAGAAGGGGCGCACACGACCAGCCAATCAGCGAGCGAGGGACGCACGAAAGAAGAAGGGAGAGACGCGTGCGTGTCAGCCAGCTGAGTTGGCGCGCGTGCTGGGTCGTACGCGTCTCTCTCTTCTTCTTTCGTGCGTCCCTCGCTCATTGATTGGCTGGTCGTGTGCGCCCCTTCTTTTCCACTTGACTCGAACTACGGTGACTCGGAACAACCCTGATCTAAAGTGAGCGAAAATGACTTTAAAGTGCTATTTTATCAATTAAAGACAAATGGGGCCACCGGGATTCTCGGTCGTTATCTCACTAAATTTCAATCCCTATAAATCCGGGCGATAATCCAAAGATCGGTGTTGAGAATCAGGATTTTGAAGATCATTCATTCGTCAAAATCCAGTCAGTCCTTCAAAGCAAAATTTCTCTTCACAATTCCGTTATTTCTACTTTGCCCTTTTAAACCTTTGAAATCGATATCATAGGAAGAACTGAGTTCAAAGCACATTTATAAATTTTTCTGACAACTATTGAAAACTCTATTTGAAACTTGTTTTATTTTAAGTCAAATTAAAGCCAAACACTGAACAACGAAACACTACATCAATACCGTTACTTATATTCAATATTGCAATACTAATGAAAAAGTCACAAAATGGAATCAATACTCTTGAATAAATATGTTGCAAATGAATCAGAGAACGAGATCGGCTTGGATTTTCGCGATTTGCTCCGCGGATTTGTGCAATTGCTCGCGTTCCTTCGGCAAAAGATTCTGCTTGACAATGTGCGTGAGTCCGTTTGCGCCCAGGACTGATGGCAAGGACAAATAAACATTGTGTGCGATGCCGTGGACTCCCTGGAATTTGAAATATTTTTCATCAAATTCTTTGAATTTTCATTACTTTTTTGGGTTAGAACCTAGTACGAATGAAATTTTAGGGCATAACTCTTAAGCCTGTGGCTAAGTTGGCCTAAAGGTGAAGGATTTGGTCGGCAGGTGAAGATTTACCTGCCGATATTTATATAATCAGATTTCAGTCAGATAAATTGAGGAGCAACTTTACGATCTCTACCATCTCTGTACTACAGTCAAGGTTGTTATTGTTACACGGTATTTGTGCCTCAAGTGACAACTCAGCTCAAGCTTAGGTCTTCAAGATCAAGCTCTGAGTAATGTTTAAGTTGAAGCTAAGATTTAGGGCTAGCTTATTTTCAAATTCGATCCATAAACCTTTTCAAATGCAAACTTTTAGGATTAGGCATTGGCTTATTCGGCTTTGAAGGTTCCCTAAGGTTCCGGAGGAGGACCCCTATGGATTTTGATAAGCCAGTACTGATATCTAGAGCCGAGATATAACCAAAAGTTGCATTCTGATTCAACAAAGCTCTCAACTATTAAGTTCACAAATTTAAGCTAAAGTAAGCCAAATTCTTACGTTGACATTTGTGCTGAGAGCGAAGACTTGGCGGCTGTTTTGCATGATACTCGCTACAATCGACGCCACCGAGAGTCCAATGGCCCAGCTGGTGTAGCCCTTCAGTTTGATTATCTGGAATAAAGATATGATGAATTATTCGTCGTAAATTATGTATTTGAATATATATTTGCTCGCAGAATTATTTAGAAAGTTTTTATATCAAAAATGTTCTAGATTGTGGTAGATTTGATAGTAATTGTACTGTCGCTACAAAATTACTCAGAAAAAGGCGTAGACAAAAATCTCACCTCGTAACGCTCTGAATCACTCGCTGATGGATTCCTTCCTCCCAGTGATCGTTTTCATCGCGATGTCCAATTTCAGGATTCATGTTCGAGAGTGTCACTCCGGCCACGTTGACGCCGCTCCAGACAGCCACTAAAAAATTTTCTGATAAAATTTGTAACAAAAATTAGATAAAACTTCAAACCGCTAGAGTCGCCGTGCTCGCCGATGATCCATCCGTGACAATTGCTCGGGGCGATTCCCAGACGCTCTGAGAGAAGAAAGCGGAATCTAAATTGTACTATTATCTTTTAGGAGAATCTTCTAGAAATTAGCAATAAATTAAAAACCAACCAACAATTAAAATTTGGCATAGAATAAAATTATTTAAAAATCGAAAAATCCATAAATTTGGGAGAAAAAAGAGGAACATCTATAAATATCCGAAACAGATTCTGAAAATTGGCCAAAAGTACAAAAAATTGGCAAACATCTGTTCGGAATCTGTCATCCTAATTAAAAGAAATGTAAATTAGACCAAAAATATTTCGGAAAATTAGGAAGTTCCAAATTAATATACAAAAATATGCAACGTTTCAGAAGAATTTTAGGTAAAAATTATCGGGTAAAAATCTCCTGAAAATCCAAAAATTTGCAAGTTTTCAGTCACAAAATTCGGAAAATCACTTAAAAATGTATGCGAAATCTAACAATCATACATTTTCTTCCCTAATCTGGTAGTATTTATAACTAAATCTAGTATGTAGTTATCTAGTATTACAACCGTAATCCCAAAGAATACAAACCTTGCAGAGTCGAGATTAGTTCCGGATCCAAAAACGCGCTCCTTCGGCAGTCCAGACAGCTTCCAAGTCACGTACGTCAAAACGTCAACTGAAACATTTCACTTTAAAACCATAAAACAGAAAACTTTGGTATCAAACTTTTCCCGGATCTCTTACCTGGATTTGAAACGACCAAAAGGAGAGTGTCAGGTGAGTGCTTGACGAGCTGCGGCACGATACCTTTGAAGATCTCGACGTTTCTTTGCACCAATGAGAGTCGACTTTCGGCCTCGCGCTGGCGACATCCGGCGGTGATCACGCAAACTTTCGAGCCCGCAGTCACTTTGTAGTCTGAAATTTTAGTCTATTAACTCGGGAAAATTCAAGAAATATTGAATTCAAAAAACTCTGGGAGATTCGAGAGCACCAAAGAGAAATGTAATGAATTCCAAAGATATAAAAAAGTGGTAATTGAGACTCAAAAGCTGCTCCGGATCGAGTCCGGACTATTCCTGGACAGGGATACACTCTCACCCAAACAAATTGCTTCAATAACTTTTCAAATGCGATAACGGTTTGGAGTCTGATACAGAACGCCAAACACTCTCTCCTGCCTCTGGATTTATTATTAGAACTCAAGCCAACATCGCAGCCAAGGTCTGGCCCTAGAAAAATTGACCTTTGCTAAAAGGACAAGGCGTTGTGGCAGAGAATAGAGATAATGATCTCTATCAATAATGTCTCCATCTGTATAGCTGACCTGGAATCCGGAAGAGAACGAAATTTTCTTTGCCATTCCTGGTTTCTGGATTTCAGTTAAGCTAGAGATTTGAGATAAGAAGTCTTTATCATTATCTTTCTAATGGATTCAAGGAAAATGATCCGGTGGCCCTATCCTATTATACGTGGCCCCCGATTTCACAGGCAAAAAAAACCATAGAGGGTACCCTATTGATTTTTTTGACAAATTTTTCAGAAAATGATTTTTCAAACCATAGGATACCCCATATGTTTTTTTGCCTGTAAAATCGGGGACCCCGTATAATAGGATAGGGCCTGATCCGGTTATAGATCGGATATCTTTCTTATGGGCAACTATAGACAATTCGAAATCAGTTATCTCAGCATCTGACTGATTGACTGACATCGACTTATCTTTCGTTTCAATTTTTTAGATATTGTGCTCACAGAGCAGGAAAAAAATTTTGATCGCAAAGCAAAAATGGCAAACACAAATTTTGATGACAGCCGATACAAAAATTCAGCACTCAAAAATTTGAAAAATAAAAACTAAGTGCAAACCTGTGCTAGCCATGACATGGCAATGACGAGTGAAGGCCAATCCGTGCTGAAGGTCCATCATTTTTCGCTTCTAGATTCCATGGCTGCTATAGAATCACAGATCCGTTATCTTTTATTCTCTCCAGATTAGTTAGAAGTGATTGGGTTATGTTGGCGCATTGAAAAAAAATTGATTCAAAAAATTTGATGGCAGCCGATACAAAAAAGTAAAAAATTTCAAAAATTTGAAAAGTACAAACTAAGCGCTCACCTGTGCTGGCCATGACGTGGCAATGGCGAGTGAAGGCCAATCCGTGCTGAAGGTCCATCATCTCGCCCTTGAGTTTGTCCTCCAGAACGTCCGTCAAGCAAATCTCGCTGGCAATGTTCTGAAAAGCGAAATTTAGGAAAAGTTTAAAAATTTTTCGAAAAGTTTTTCTATTTTTGGCAGCAAATTTGCAAAAGGTTCTGGAAAACCTCAAAAATGTGCTTACCTGCTGAAGAATGCTGTAGGCGCAAGCCATTCCAACCTGTCCGACTCCCACGATGGTGACCTTGTTGTGGGGCGTGTTTTGGACGGGAGCAATCTCCTGCATGAGCATCTTTACCGTTTCAGACATGTCGCTGGAATGAAAGCAGTTAGACGGAGGATTTGACAAAGAGTTGGACAGAGAAATTGGCAAGTTTTCAGCAAATATCCCGGATGGCAGAAAATTTTTTAAAACTCTTCCCAAAATACACCAAATTTCGACTTTTGTAGACCGAATTTCGATTTTTTTCTGCTTCCGGCGCGGTTTTTGAGCCAATTATTGGATTTGCAAACGCTTCTTTTTTTTCAGATCGCTCTGTATATGATCCAAAAATGGTCTTTCATCTTGAAAAATTTTCCGTACAATTTTCCGCACAATGATTTCTAATATGTTTATCACTGGTTGAACAACAAAATAACGGTCTTATCACAAAACAAAAATTTTCCGCCAAAGATTTGTTCTGTGAGCAAAAAAGTAGGAACGAAGGTCTTATCACACTTAGATGGGAAAAAGGCAGCTAGGTAGGAGGTAGGGTAAGCGAAAACAGTGACAGTGAGAAAACAAACAAGTGGCACTGCCGATTTCTGACCAAAGCAGGAATTCTATATTCTCGGAACTTTTTGAATATAGAAGGTTCTGGAAGGTATTGCAACAATTGAAGCTTAAAATTTATGTTACAACAATTTTTTTATTATCATTAAGGGCTGTTATGAGGACGACAGGCAATATACTCAAATACCTATTGAGTTTGTCAGAGAATCAGAAATAACAGAGTTAACAAAAGAAAAAAAGAAAATGTAAGAAAGCAGTACCACGGAAACGGCCATGGGCCAATTTCAATGCTGTACCGAACTAAACATTTTAGAAAGTTTTCAAAAAATTTGATAACAAAAATTTGACCATTTGTAAAACTTTTTTGGCCCTTTCTGAACTGCTGCTAAACTGCACTTCTCGCTATACCGAATTTCGTTGAAAACTCAAAAGCTTAAGAAATGCTTTGGTATTGCCTGGCTCAATACTATGTTCATTCATTGAAATGAATGAACATATTATTGACCTACCTCCTTTAAATAGTACTTTTTTGAACACAAAACAAAAAAGCAAATATTTTCCAAGAAATCGTACGTGCCAAAAGTCTGGTTTCGGGCAATTGAGAAGTCTTTTGCTTTTTCTCTATTCAATTTGTTTTCCTGCTTTTGCTCTCAGCTATCCGACACATACACTAAAGAACCAATACAGCTCACGGTGGCGGTGTGAAGATAAGAGCAGAGAGAAGGAAAGCTCATGAGATGGGTCAGACAGACAGAGAGACATACAGGCAGAAAGAGACAGACAGGCAGACACACCCAAAGCAAAGCCCATAGAACGAAAATATAAAAGGAGAATGAGCAAGTCCTAAGAACTTTGGGCTCAGGTGGTCAGATAAATGAGAGGAATCGTGAGAAGGGGAAAATCCAATTTAGTGGGAAACCAAATCACAAACTTTGCTTCATCACAGTTACGATTAACGAAGTCGTCACTATTCCAATGACGGCTTCCGTGATGGTATCACCATCACGGAAGCCATCACGGTATCATTATTTAACCCATCACTGATTAGGCATAGACTTTAGGTTATACATTTGGGCTTAGGTTTATGTTTTACTAAACCCATTAACGAGCCCATTACTGTAGACTCTATCACTGGTGCCGTCACTGTATCATCACCGAACCCATCACTGTGGGTTTCCCAGGGTCTCCCACTAAATTGGAGTTGGCCGTGAGAAGCAGTGCTTCTGAAGCACTTCTTTCGAGAGTCTCGGAAAGGTAAGCGAGAAAATATGGCTATATAAAATTCTAACGATATTTTAAAGGTTAACTTTTGATACTCACGTTTATATACCTTGTAAGAGTATAAGAAATAATTCTGAGAAAGAAATTTCTTTGAAGGATACTGATAACTCTCAAATTTGGCAACCGAGATAAATTTTTCAACCTAACAATTAAGGTAAAGTAGAGGTAGAGTAAATGTCATAACAGCAAATGACAGGTAGATTCATATTAGGGAGTTAACCGTAATTGCGATTAGGGCTCATTAAATTCATATCTTGAGATCGCAAATTTTTGTATGCAAATGTAACAGTAATAATTTTAAAACAACTTACCAAATTTCTCCACTGGAAGCCATTTCGACAAATAATTATGGAATAGAAAGAATAAATTCGATTGAGAAGAGTTGAATTGTGCGCTGAAAATTGAAAAATATTCTTGAGAAAACATTCCGCAAAGGCATTTTTATATAAAAAGCTGCTTGCCAATGTAAAATTCATATCGTACTTCAAAAACACAGAGATTGGTATCGATCGATATAAGCGAAACGGAACAATAATAGGAAAAACAATTGTGGGAAAACTGATTTCCCGGAAAAAATTTGACTTGAAATGATTGTCGCTTGAGTTCAGACTATACTATACAAGCCATATTTTGTTGCTCTACTATACAATCCCTCTTCACAATTCTTTTTTAGGGCAAACTCGATTTCAAATTAGCGCCAAAATATAATCGCATGCCAAAGGGGTAAAAAGGGGCCGCTGAAAATTTTTAATGAGGGGGATTACTCGGCAGGGGTCTTCTCTAGGGATTGGTAAAAAAAATTTTAGCGGGGCCTTATTAGAGTAAAAATTTTCTCAGTCAACACTTTTCCCTACTGGAGGAGGCTCTTTTCCTGATGCTGAACAGAGCCTCCTCTAATAGGGAAAAGTGATGACTGTGAAAATTTTTACTCTAATAAGGCCCCACTCAAATTTTTTTACCAATCTCTAGAGGAGACCCCTGCCGAGTAATCCCCCTCATTAAAAATTTTCAGCGGCCCCTTTTTACCCCTTTGGCATGCGATTATATTTTGGCGCTAATTTGAAATCGAGTTTGCCCTAAAAAAGAATTGTGAGGAGGCATTGTAATAGGCGTTAAAACTAATCTTAACTTTAAACTTTCCAAATGCATGCATGTTTTCCTGGGCGCCCACGTATTCGGATTCCCGGATTCCCAAAATTGCGCAAATTTGTACAGGTTTTGGAGGTATCCGAACTTCAAATTCCGCGTTCTCGCGATTCAGTCAAGATTTCAACATTCTATTTTCGATATCTGATTCCGTGGGCGTCCAGCGAAAAGTGTGCCTCGAGCAATACGTGGGCGCTCAGGAAAACATGCGCGCATTGAAATTGTTTTATAAAAGACATCTCAGGAAGACGGTGCTTAAGAATGCGTTGGCTTCAGGCAGCAAAGCGGTCATCATTTCATAATTTTTTGTCCTGCCTTTTGTTATCAAATTTTTGTTATCATTTTTCAATTTTTTGCACCAAACTTCGTATCGTCTTCTTTTTTGCTAGTTTCGCAATGGCTACATCAACTTTTAGAACGAACAGGATCGTTTTTGTTAGAAAATGGCTATAGTGCCGACGCTGTGATTCATTTCTGTAATGCAGAGAGACGTCAGACAGAGAGAGAGAGACATCAATTTTGTGTCGCAGGAGAGTAAAGAGAAGGGGCGCAGCAAAATTGGTACGAAATTGCTATGGTGCATGGGCCATATGAGTGGAAAACGAAGTGTATTAAACAAAGTTTCTTCAAATAAAATTCGTACTAATTTTGCTGCGCTACTTCTCTAACTTTCCTTCAACACAAAATTGCCGTCTGTCTGTCTGTCTGACGTCTCTCTGCATTAAGCAAATGATCACAGCGTCGGCACTATAGCCATTTTCTAACAAAAACGATTCTGTTCGCTCTAAAAATTGCGATAGCTATTGCGAAACTATCAAAATGGAACACGATACAATCAGAGGTTGTGTATAAGAAAATTTAAACCGACGCAGCTTCGTAGTGATGAGATGGATCGGTTTGGCCGGCTGCTGTGCCTGAAAGTTGCTGTATGAAAACGAGCAGGGTTGGTTTGGTCGGCTATCATTCCTCTCTACAATCAGAGGTTGTGTATAAGAAAATTTAAACCGATGCAGCTTCTGTTCGTTGTGATTAGGAGGGTTGGTTTGGCGGGCTGCTTGCCTGAAAGCTGCTCTATGAAAACGAGCAGGGTTGGTTTGGTCGGCTATCATTCAACTTTTATAGACTCAAAATTACGTGAAAATCCAAAGAAGTAGTAGCGAGATGTGTTCATCTTGACCCAGCTTAGGGGAGTTTTACCATTGCTAACAAAAACATTTCTGTCAAGCTTATTATAATTTTCACTGGAATTACGAAAATAATTATTTTCACACTGCAAAAACTAAGCTACTGAAAGGGTCTGATAAGCTTTTCTGATGCAAACCAAACAAAAAGCAGAGCCTCTGTCGCATTAGTCATCCCCGCGCACACACACGCGCACACATATTCTCCCTACTCTCTCTATTGGATTTTGATGCAAATGGGCCAACGATGGCAAATGGAGTGAGCACATCGGCTAGAGAGCGCTGTTAGAAGGCATGAGTATAGTTAGACTGTCAGAGAAAGTGTTTATATAATTGTCGGGGCAATGATTCTATGATGCTTTTCAATGAAATTTGCTTTCAAACACACATTTTATCCCTCGACTTTCTTTCAAATCAACAGACAAATTTCATTATTCATTTTTAGGTTTTTGTCAAATTTGTTAGAGTGTCATAGAAAGTGTTCATATAATTTAAAAGTTGCTTCTTCCAGATGCTAGCACAAATTTTGTTTCGCTTCTTGCCACGATTTAAAAACACACTGTTATATTATATTCTCAGATTTCTATCATCGAATGTTCTTTTGTATAAAAGTTTGTTATAATGCTTTGTATTACCATTTCCTTTTTTGAGTGGAAAGCTCAATAATACAAAATGAAAGTTGGGAATTCAGATTCTGAATTTCTACTTTTGATGTTGACTCTATTTTAGTTTCCTTAGGGCCAAATTAGAAAAGACAACTAATAATCTGTAAAGCAAAGCAGAGATCTTTAAAGCCTTTCCTCTCCAACAACAAAATGTTTGGCGTTGTGAACCAAGCGCGTTATTTCAAACAATAATTTGAAATAGAAATTGGAATCAGTTTAGTTGTGTGTCGTCGGAGATATTTTGTTATCTGAAATCATATTTCCGTTTGATATTGACATATTTTGTTATCTGCCGTCCCGTTTGCTTAGTATTAACTAATTTTTACGTGGATTATTTCGAAGAAACGCTATTGATTTTGAATATTCCTGCTCATCTTTTACATATTCATTTTTCAGCGATGTCAGAACCTTTGCAGTTCTTCAAAGTGGACCACAAAACAATCTATCAGGATGGCTTCTCGTATTCATTCTATCGCGATCTCGATCCTCCAAAGTCAAGTGCCGATCTTCAATTGCGTCAGTCATTTCATTGCGCCTTCGGAACTGAAGAACAGAAATGTCCAAGCCGATGTCACGTCACTGGAGACTGGCAAATGGACAAGAAAGGAAGCAAATTCATGCTGGGAATTGTCAAGAAAGCCGACCACACGCATGGCCCGGAGTACAGGGGTTAGTGTTATAAACATTTTGGATTTACTTATTTATTTTTTTACCCGTTATAAACTTTCTAGACTGATTTTTGAGTAAAATAGATATCACAAGTGATGTAAACTAGGTCAAAAATTATAGCAAAATGTCATGAATTATATCGAAGTTATTAGAAACTTATAGAATGTAAAATAGACATTATGCTTAGTTAAGGTAAGGTACAATGTGACATCTCCCTAGCTATCCGCTCAATGTTCTTCCACAAACTTTATAATATATACACTTAAGCCTTAGTGTTAAAAGCAGATTTCAAAGCAATACAAGACCAAATTTCAAACTGAAATTTCAAACCATATAGCTAAATTCCTATGATTATATTCTGGTGACAAATATTACTAAAATCGAAATCAAGCATCAAATTCACATCGATCTCAAAAACAATGCAATGATACATTTCAGACACGATTCCAAAGTTTAAATTCTACAAAAACGACGATGAAAGTCTCCACCGTAATGGCTTCGTTTATTCGCTATATCGCGAATTGGATCCACCAAAGCAGATCGCAGATCTCGAATGGCTTCAGACTTACCACTGCTCGTTGAGCGTCAATGGTCAAGAAAATTGTCGTGCCAGGATTTATACCACGGGCCAGTGGGAAACGAACAAGCGCGAAATGCAGTATCAGTTGGGAATCTTCAAGAATTGCTTTCACAATCACGGATCAGAGCAGGTGGGTTTGAAAGGAGCTGGTTATAGTTTTAACTCGTAAAGTTTTATGAAAAGAAGAACTGGTTTTAGTTTCGCTTCTATTTCAAGGTCCTTGTAGGGAAAATAGAAAAAACTTCATAACGTATACTTTTACAGGACTCAAATGAAGAAAACAACAACGGAAACATTGAGCAATCAAACAACAACGAAAAGAACATTGCTGTGCCTGCGTCCTCCTTCACTCGCACTAAGGATCTTGGTATGATTAAACACTAATTTCTTTTCCAATTCTTAGATAATATGAATTAGACGCAAATATTTTAGACTATGTTATAATTAGGATTTTTCATACTGCCTAGGATATAATCTAGGATATATTGATATCATAATGCAATGGCTAAATTATAGGCTAAATCACAGCTCCATTAGCTACGCTATAATAGATTACACTAAGCATAATTGTAAATTTGAGCTGAGGTAAAATACATTATGGAACTGGAGTATTGCGGGCGAATTGGCTTTCAAATTACCGCCAAAAGAACAAGGGCCCATCAGAGCCCATACTTGAAGAAGACGCCCCATTAGGTACTTTATTATACTTTACTATACTTTATTATAGTAAAGTATAATAAAGTACCGTATTCCCTGTAATTACTACCCCGGGGTAATAATTTTTCAAACGAGCTCCAGGGGGGTAATAATTAGAGGGGGGGTAATAATTACAGGAGGGGTAATAAAATTTCAATGTCGCCGCGCCACCGGCGCGGCGAAAATTTTGAGAATTTTTTACGAAAAACTAAAAATTTTCAGTGTTCTGGGGTTGAATATTTCATAAATTTATCGTCAAAATTTACCTTTTTAGCTAAATTTCTGAAACTTTTTCGCATTTTTGTCAAAGTTTCTCGAATAATTTTCAAAATTTAAACCATTTTGAATTCGCGGCCGAAATTATTTGGGCAAGATTTGAATTTTTCTAATTTATTATCAATATTTTACTAATTTTCGTGAGATTTTTATGAAAGTTTCCATTTTCTGAATGATTTTAAAATTAATCTCTAAATTTTCAAGCGCATTTATTGCTCTGAATCATTGTTGACTATGAATTTTACTTTTTTAGCTATATTTCTTAAATAATTTTCAAAATTTAAACCGATTTTTTCCTTTCAGTTTTCACAATTTTTTTCTCAAAATATTATATTTTGGATAATATTTTTCTCAAAAAATCTTGAAAATGCAGGATAAATGATTCTAGTTTATAATAAATAAATTTCAATATAAATTTGAAAATGATATAAAAATGACTAAATCGAAAATAGAAAGTTCTATCAAAAATAGATAATTTTTCGTTTTTATTCGAAAATACGAATTATTTTTCTATTATTCTTATAACGGAACAAAATAAAGGTCTAAAATTCTAAAATTAATAATTCTAAAATGTTCTAAAAATTTTAAACTTAATTTAAAATTTATATAAATTAATATTTAAATAAAAATTCTTCCACAGAAAAATTGGAAACATTTAATTAAAAACAGAAAAAAAACTTAAAACTAAAAAGCAAAACTTCCTAAAATTTTGCTTTTTTTGCAATATTCTGCAACTTTTAACCACAATTTGGCAAAAAATGTGGCAAAAATAAACATTTATCTAAAAAATAGTACAAAACAGTACTGAAATGTCTAAATAAATAATAAAAACGAGAACAGAAATAACGGTGGTTTCCATCGTCTTTCTCATGTTTTCTCAAAATTTGGCCAATTTTTGGCCACATTTAGGAAAATTTTGCAAAAAAATATGGCAATAATCTAAATTTAAGCTAAAAGCAGTAAAAAATAGACTAAACTGTCTATATTTTGTCTATTTAAGTTTGAAATACGAAATCATAGCTAAAAACACAACAAAAATAGAAAATTTGGCTTATTTTTGGCACATTTTGGGGGGGGTAATAATTACAGGGGGGGTAATAATTAGAGGGGGGGTAATAATAAATCGTTCGAGCTCCAGGGGGGGTAATAATTAGAGGGGGGTAATAATTTCAGGGGGGTAGCAATTACAGGGAATACGGTACCTAATCTATTTGTGTAACTATGCCTACCTATTGGGGCGTCTTCTTCAAGTCTGGGCTCTGATGGCCCGTTGTTCTTGTGGCGGTAATTTGAAAGCCAATTCGCCCAACTCAACTTCCATAATGTATTTTACGATCAAAAGTTGAGTACGATATTGCAGTGCCTACTAGTGGCTCAGCAGAGGGCTTCCCATTTTGCACGTTGATCTATTGCTAGCCGCGAACGCTTTCCGCTGGCACTTTCCGCCGGCACTGCAATATCTATTCTGCTTTTCCTATATAAATACATTATAGAACTGGAGTATTGCGGGCGAATTGGCTTTCAAATTACCGCCAAAAGAACAAGGCCCCTATAAAAACAAGCGTTATAGTTTTTATAGAAAACGAATATTCTATGGAAAAGATAAAATTTTGGTCTTAGTCTAAAGTTCTAAGATCTCTTAGTTAGATTTGTTCTAGAGTCTTGGAGGAAATCTTCGTGATAAATTAAAATTCTTGAGCGAACTGTTTAATTCAAATTCATTGAAAAATCTCAAAAACAATGCAATGATACATTTCAGACACGATTCCAAAGTTCCGATTCTACAAAAACGACGACGAAAGTCTCCACCGCAATGGCTTCGTTTATTCGCTATATCGCAAATTGGATTCTGATCACGGATCAGATCAGGTTGGCTTTTGATTCCTTTTGAAGGAACTCCATTCCGCTAAGTTCCATTAAAGAAACATTAAATGCTTAATAACTTTGTTTTTACAGAACTTGAATGAAGAAAGCAAGGAAATAGTCTCGCCTGTCATCTCACCTCTCATTATGGATATCGGTAAGATTAAATACTAAATTTCCTCTCATTTCCATTCTTAGATAGACTATGTTATATATATGTTATATTTTTCATACTGCGTAGGATATAATCTAGGACATATTGATATAATAAAGCAACATGCAATAGCTAAGTTATAAGCTAAATGACAGCTCCGTTAGCTACGTTATCATGGATTACACTAAGCATAATCGTAAATTTGAGTTGATGTAAAATACATTATGGAAGCTGAGTATCGCAGGTGAATTGGCTTTCCAATTACCGCCAAAAGAACAAGGTATTCTTCAAGTATGGGCTCTGATGGGCCCTTGTTCTTTTGGCGGTAATTTGAAAGCCAATTCGCCCAACTCAACTTCCATAATGTATTTTACGATCAAAAGTTGAGTACGATATTGCAGTGCCTACTAGTGGCTCAGCAGAGGGCTTCCCGTTTTGCTTGTTGATCTATTGCTAGCCGCGAACGCTTTCCGCTGGCACTTTCCGCCGGCACTGCAATATCTATTCTGCTTTTCCTATATAAATACATTATAGAACTGGAGTATTGCGGGCGAATTGGCTTTCAAATTACCGCCAAAAGAACAAGGGCCCATCAGAGCCCATACTTGAAGAATACCTTGTTCTTTTGGGGGTAATTTGAAAGCCAAAATACCTGCGATACTCAAATTCCATAATGTATTTTACATCAACTCAAATTTACAATTATGCTTAGTGTAATCCCTTATAACGTAGCTAATGCAGCTGTTCTTTTGCTTATAATTTGATAATAAATTCAGATTACATATAATTTAGCTTCCGATTATTCTCAAATTATGCACGATAAACGGTGAAATATAATTTTTTAATAATTTTCAGATAAGAAGGAACGAATAAGATTCTACAGGCACAAAACGGCGAGCGTTCAACACGGCGGATTTGTTTACAATTTTAACAAGGCTTTAGAAATCCCAGAATGGATGCATCAAATGTATTGTAATCGACAAGTGAAAGGCAAACACACTTGCACTGCATACATTTGGACAACTGGCAAATGGGAAGAAGACGATCGCGGCAGGGAATTCCAAATTGGGATTGACATCAGTGAACACAATCACGAGCCACATAAGGTGAGTTTAAACTATATAAGCGTTCTCCAAAAGGGTAGCATTTAAGAGCCCTCTAAGCATCAGAGTATATACCGTAAATCCTCTTGTTAATCCCCTCAATTTAATCCGCTGATCTCCAACAGAATGTCAAACATATTTGTGTAGATATCAACATAACTAGAGGACTCGACGGTATCTACTAGATACCGTCGAGTTAACCCTTCATTGCCGGTAGAAAAAAAAGTCATAGACAAAAGACAGAATGTCTGCGTTACCATTAGCTTTCCTTTTGGTGAGCTGCCTTTATCAAAAAACAACATGGCCGACACAGCTTTTTCATAGACGCTCTCTTTCTTTGTGTAATAAACAGTCATTCGCTTGTTCTCTTTTTGTGAAATCTTTTTGTGAAATATAAAATCAATATCGTTGCGTTTTCGCATCATTCGGCAATGAAGGGTTAAGTAAGAAAAACACCAATGCCAAAACTTTGTCATTTAAAATATCCGAAAAATTGAGTTTGAAATTTGAAAATTTTTGAAAGGAAATCAATAAATCCGCATTAAATATTGTATTTCTATAATTTATGGTCGCTTTTCAGATTGCATTTCAAGGAGAAGATGACGACGATGATGAGAGTAAACTTTTTTTGTATGAGGCTAATAATAATTTTTATAATACTTTTAGCTCCAGCGGCGGGATTGAAGTTTTATAAATACAACGAGAAGGTGCACCGCGACGGACATATGTATTGTTTCGACTCAAAGCTGAAAAGTCGTCCACCATGGAAACAACGGATGAGATGCACACGGACTATCAATATCGGAGACAACAAAAGGGTGCGCTGCAATGGTGCCATATGGACTACCGGTGAATGGGAGGTTGACAGTTATGCTACGCTTTATCAACGCGGTATTACAAGAGGACCACATTCCCACAAAGCGTATGAGGTTCGTGGTGAATAATGTTTTTCATTTAATAGTTTATTCTTACTGTAAAGCAATAAGCGATCTTAACAAACTTTGATTATGCGTAAATTTTCCGTGCTGAGCGCTTGTAACTTTCTTTGGTAGGGGTAAGCAATATATTTGTTTGTTTTGGACATTTTATACATAAATTTTATTGTTAGAAATTTGGGTGGTTAGGCGAGAAAATACGGTACCTTCCAGAGGGCCCTTTATATTGGACTACCGTATTTCCTCTAATATAAGCCTCGGGGCTTATACTTTCAATGTCCCTCTAGAGGAGGGACATTTTGACACCATGTGCCGCCCCTTTGATATGAAAAAGCGGGGAAATTAAAGCTCAACATTTTCTCCAAATAAGCCTATCCCACCCAAAATTTCATTCCAGAGGGTCCTTTATATTGGTCTAAGCCGTTTAGCCAAATCTTGAATTCTACATTTTCGTTTTCAGCAATCCTTGGATGAAGATGACGAAGTGATATGCTATGTTAGCAGAATGGATTATAAGGTAAGTAGTTTTTGTAATAGCTATCCTTGCTCTGGCCCGACACTTTGGCTGTAACCTGAGTGAAATGCAAGCCTAGATATCCCACTCTAAAACCTGCAGGATAAAATTTGCTGCAGAGTATTGCAAAAAGTTGCAGAGTAAAATGTTAGGCTATGCTAAGCCGAAAAACATTTCTCAATTTAGATATACTGCAAATTTAACATTCATCTATTTTGGTTATTTTATTTATGAAAAACAATTGTGCATAATTTTCCATACATTTTTAACTTGTTAATAGTTTTAAATATACCAAATAATTTCTGTTCACTATATCATTCCAAAGATTCATTTTACTCAATTCTTTTATTTCAGTGACAGAATCCTATTTCAAGCGCCGGCTCCAAGTTCAGTCTTTTTTCTGTCAGTTCCAAGTTCTCGTGTTAATTCCAAGTGCAAACGACAAATTTCCAATTATGTTTCTTCCAGATGTCAACACAAATTTTTTCTTTCTCGCCACGATTTGAAAACACGCTGCTATATTATATTGTCATAATTCTATCATTGAATGTGTGTATAAAAGTGTTATTGAAACTTGCTGTAAGACTTTGAATAACGCTCTCCTTGCTTTCATTGGAAAGCTGATAATATAAATTTTTGTTAAATTAATTAAGACCGAATTTTGGCCCCTTTTGAGCAAAAATTCGATAAGACGACACCTTGGCCCGGTCCCAAGGGATGTTGTCTTATCGGATCTCGACTGTAGTTCGAAAACTGTTTAAACACTGTTTTTCGATCAATTCACAGGCCCACTTCAACCTTCGTTTTCCGGCACCTGAAAACGGTGACGGAGGACGGCATATTATAAGCACCCCGCCATCACCAGAAACCGTCGCCGTTTTACGGCACCGGAAAACGGCGACATTGTAAGCGCACTCACATTCAAAATACGCCGTTTTTCTGGTGACGACGCCACAAAACGGCGTATTGTAAGCGAAGCATAAGTAATATTGCCCTGCTTTTTAATGAAACTACAATCATCTGTGCTTAAAACTTTATCCCATACAAATTTATCCTTATCTATTTTTCCAACTATAGTCGAGATAGAGGTGCAGTCCTTGTAAAGCGAAGTTCTTGACTGAATCGTAGAAAATATACAAATTTTAGGTATGGCAAGAATACAAATTTTAGGTATGGCAAGAAGGCGTCAAACGTGTCTTCAGGCAGCTAAGCGGTCATAATTTTATCATTTCATGACTTTTTGTCCTGCCATCTTATAAGAAATTTTGTTATCATTTTTCAATTTTTTGCACCAAACTTCGTATCGTCTTCTTTTTTGCTAGTTTCGCAATGGCTACATCAACTTTTAGAACGAACAGGATCGTTTTTGTTAGAAAATGGCTATAGTGCCGACGCTGTGATTCAATTGCGTTATGAGAGACATCAGACAGACAGACGGCACTTTTGTGTTGAAGGAAAGTTAGAGAAGGAGCAAAATTGGTATGAAATTGCTATGGTGCATGGGCCATATGAGTGGAAAACGAAGTGTATTAAACAAAGTTTCTTCAAATAAAATTCGTACTAATTTTGCTGCGCTACTTCTCTAACTTTCCTTCAACACAAAATTGCCGTCTGTCTGTCTGTCTGTCTGACGTCTCTCTGCATTAAGCAAATGATCACAGCGTCGGCACTATAGCCATTTTCTAACAAAAACGATTCTGTTCGCTCTAAAAATTGCGATAGCTATTGCGAAACTATCAAAATGGAACACGATACAATCAGAGGTTGTGTATAAGAAAATTTAAACCGATGCAGCTTCTGTTCGTTGTGATTAGGAGGGTTGGTTTGGCGGGCTGCTTGCCTGAAAGCTGCTCTATGAAAACGAGCAGGGTTGGTTTGGTCGGCTATCATTCCTCTCTACATTTACCATCTATATCGAAATGGGGAAGACATCGCTATGAGGTTTAGAGAAAGTGGTTAGAGAAAGTGACAGACAACTACAGAAACATTGGGAAGAAATGCGGCTTACGTTTGATTGTGCTGAGAAGGCTGTGGTTTCGTTCACAACTTTTCGCACAAAAGTTCTGAAGTGATTCATTTGCGTAGGCTGTATGGCACTGGAAAACGAGGCGAATTAAACGAAGTTTGTTCAAATAAGTTTCGTACAATTTTGAAGAGCTCCTTTTCATTACTTTCTTCAACACAAAATTGAAATTTATAGCAAAAGAGAGCATTTAGCTGGGTCAGTATGATAGTGGTCAATTGTCAATTTATAACCAAAGATCCCAGAAATTGCGTAAACATTTAGGAAAAATTAGAATGATGGAGCCAGTCAGGTTTGAGACTTTGGGCAAAAATTTTACAGGCTTCCATTATTGGCTGACAAAAATTTGTAAAATTTTCAACAAATTTTGAAAAATGTCAATCTTATAATTTATTTCAATGATTTATTTTTGTCAAATTTTAAAGAGAGTTAATTTTTTTCAAAAATTTTTGAGCATCCATTTCAATATTTATTTTTTCAAACGTTATTTGAAACAAAAATTTGAAATGAAATTTGGAATCAGTTTAGTTGTCGGAGATATCGTGTTATTTGTCATCATATTTCCGTTTAAAACGATATTTTTCAAGAAAGTTTATGAGAAAACGTGACTGACTTTGAATATTCTTGCGTATATTTCATTTTTCACGTGAAACTTTTCGCTGTTACTGATTCACTCTTTTTTGTTACTGATGCCCACTAATTCAAACAATAGTTACGGATTTTACCCCTGTAAGGGGGTCACATTCGGTTTTTCTTTCAAGAGAACCAAGCCTAAACCTATGTCTTTGCCTAAGCCTAAAGTTTGCCTAAGCTTAAGGATTTGCGCACAACGCCAATGCCATATCAGTAACAAAAAAAGAATGAATCAGTAACACACATAAGGTTTCCGTCATTTTTCAGCGATGTCAGAACCTTTGCAGTTCTTCAAAGTGGACCACACAACAATCTATCAGGATGGCTTCTCGTATTCATTCTATCGCGATCTCGATCCTCCAAAGTCAAGTGCCGATCTTCAATTGCGTCAGTCATTTCATTGCGCCTTCGGAACTGAAGAACAGAAATGTCCAAGCCGATGTCACGTCACTGGAGACTGGCTAATGGACAAGAAAGGAAGCAAATTCATGCTGGGAATTGTCAAGAAAGCCGACCACACGCATGGCCCGGAGTACAGGGGTGAGCTTTATATTTTTTATAGAAAACGAATATTCTATGGAAAAGATAAAATTTTGGTCTTAGTCTAAAGTTCTAAGATCTCTTAGTTAGATTTGTTCTAGAGTCTTGGAGGAAATCTTCGTGATAAATTAAAATTCTTGAGCGAATTGTTTAATTCAAATTCATTGAAAAATCTCAAAAACAATGCAATGATACATTTCAGACACGATTCCAAAGTTCCGATTCTACACAAACAACTATGGAAACCTCCACCGCAATGGCTTCGTTTATTCGCTATATCGCAAATTGGATTCACCAAAGCTGATCGCAGATCTCGAATGGCATCAGACTTATCGCTGCTCGATGAGCGATCAAGAAAATTGTCGTGCCAGGATTTATACCTCTGGCCTGTTGGAAAAGAACAAGCATGGCGATAAATTCCAATGGGGTACTTTCAAGAATTGCAATCACAATCACGGATCAGATCAGGTTGGCTTTTGATTCCTTTTGAAGGAACTCCATTCCGCTAAGTTCCATTAAAGAAACATTAAATGCTTAATAACTTTGTTTTTACAGAACTTGAATGAAGAAAGCAAGGAAATAGTCTCGCCTGTCATCTCACCTCTCATTATGGATATCGGTAAGATTAAATACTAAATTTCCTCTCATTTCCATTCTTAGATAGACTATGTTATATATATGTTATATTTTTCATATTGCGTAGGATATAATCTAGGACATATTGATATAATAAAGCAACATGCAATAGCTAAGTTATAAGCTAAATGACAGCTGCATTAGCTACGTTATAATGGATTACACTAAGCATAATTGTAAATTTGAGTTGATGTAAAATACATTATGGAATTTGAGTATCGCAGGTATTTTGGCTTTCAAATTACCGCCAAAAGAACAAGGTATTCTTCAAGTATGGGCTCTGATGGGCCCTTGTTCTTTTGGCGGTAATTTGAAAGCCAATTCGCCCGCAATACTCCAGTTCCATAATGTATTTACCAGTAAGCTAGCCCGGTCTCTGCGTGCGTCCGTCACATGGCCGTTAGACCCCTTACGCCGGTGTTTTATGGGCAAGTGATAGCTTAAAATGTTCGTATAGACGAGCTGAGTATGTTTTTAGCAAAAGTAAGATAAAATGTAGACTAAATTTAGACAAAATTTTTTAGACAAAAATTCTGGAAGGCATTCTTAGGGGTCCCTGTTCCTGTATGTGAGGTTTTTTCGGGTCACGCTTTTTCTGAAAGGCATTCTTAGGGGTCTTTACCCCTGTCTGTCAGGTTTTTGTCACGCTTTTTCTGAAAGGCATTCTTAGGGGTCTTTACCCCTGTCTGTCAGGTTTTTGTCACGCTTTTTCTGAAAGGCATTCTTAGGGGTCTTTACCCCTGTCTGTCAGGTTTTTGTCACGCTTTTTCTGAAAGGCATTCTTAGGGGTCTTTACCCCTGTCTGTCAGGTTTTTGTCACGCTTTTTCTGAAAGGCATTCTTAGGGGTCTTTACCCCTGTCTGTCAGGTTTTTGTCACGCTTTTTCTGAAAGGCATTCTTAGGGGTCTTTACCCCTGTCTGTCAGGTTTTTGTCACGCTTTTTCTGAAAGGCATTCTTAGGGGTCTTTACCCCTGTCTGTCAGGTTTTTGTCACGCTTTTTCTGAAAGGCATTCTTAGGGGTCTTTACCCCTGTCTGTCAGGTTTTTGTCACGCTTTTTCTGAAAGGCATTCTTAGGGGTCTTTACCCCTGTCTGTCAGGTTTTTGTCACGCTTTTTCTGAAAGGCATTCTTAGGGGTCCCTGTTCCTGTATGTGAGGTTTTTTCGGGTCACGCTTTTTCTGGAAGGCATTCTTAGGGGTCTTTACCCCTGTCTGTCAGGTTTTTGTCACGCTTTTTCTGAAAGGCATTCTTAGGGGTCTTTACCCCTGTCTGTCAGGTTTTTGTCACGCTTTTTCTGAAAGGCATTCTTAGGGGTCCCTGTTCCTGTATGTGAGGTTTTTTCGGGTCACGCTTTTTCTGGAAGGCATTCTTAGGGGTCTTTACCCCTGTCTGTCAGGTTTTTGTCACGCTTTTTCTGAAAGGCATTCTTAGGGGTCTTTACCCCTGTCTGTCAGGTTTTTGTCACGCTTTTTCTGAAAGGCATTCTTAGGGGTCCCTGTTCCTGTATGTGAGGTTTTTTCGGGTCACGCTTTTTCTGGAAGGCATTCTTAGGGGTCTTTACCCCTGTCTGTCAGGTTTTTGTCACGCTTTTTCTGAAAGGCATTCTTAGGGGTCTTTACCCCTGTCTGTCAGGTTTTTGTCACGCTTTTTCTGAAAGGCATTCTTAGGGGTCTTTACCCCTGTCTGTCAGGTTTTTGTCACGCTTTTTCTGGCGGGCATTCTTAGGGGTCTTTACCCCTGTCTGTCAGGTTTTTGTCACGCTTTTTCTGAAAGGCATTCTTAGGGGTCTTTACCCCTGTCTGTCAGGTTTTTGTCACGCTTTTTCTGAAAGGCATTCTTAGGGGTCTTTACCCCTGTCTGTCAGGTTTTTGTCACGCTTTTTCTGGAAGGCATTCTTAGGGGTCTTTACCCCTGTCTGTCAGGTTTTTGTCACGCTTTTTCTGGAAGGCATTCTTAGGGGTCTTTACCCCTGTCTGTCAGGTTTTTGTCACGCTTTTTCTGAAAGGCATTCTTAGGGGTCTTTACCCCTGTCTGTCAGGTTTTTGTCACGCTTTTTCTGAAAGGCATTCTTAGGGGTCTTTACCCCTGTCTGTCAGGTTTTTGTCACGCTTTTTCTGGAAGGCATTCTTAGGGGTCTTTACCCCTGTCTGTCAGGTTTTTGTCACGCTTTTTCTGGAAGGCAAGGTTTTTGGTCATCTGAATTTACAGATGAGCCAGTCCTGTGGTCGGGCGCGGAGCGCCCGACCTTCCCCCTTGGAATGTGAGGGAACTTAGAACATATACTCAATTTTTGTACTCCGAACAACAGAGGCTGCGCCCGGCCGAGCGGCGCGAAGCGCCGCGAGGGCGGGCGCAGCCGAGTGAGGGCCGCAGGCCCGACTGTAATGGGCGCGAAGGGCATACTGATACACCCTAACCTAAGGGCGGACGAGGCCCGCAGGGCCGAGGTAAGGGGCGCTGGGAATACTGCTTGAGGGCCGAAGGCCCGAAATAGTCTCATGCTGCTCTACTCCCGAACAACAGCAGAGGGCATACTGATGGCGGTGCGCGAAGCGATGACGAACCCAATCTCCCGCTGTGCACGCTAACCGCTTCCTAGCGAAGTGAGGGCCGCGAAGCGGCCCCACTTCGCTAGTGTATTTATATAGGAAAAGCAGAATAGATATTGCAGTGCCGGCGGAAAGTGCCAGCGGAAAGCGTTCGCGGCTAGCAATAGATCAACAAGCAAAATGGGAAGCTGTCTGCTGAGCCACTAGTAGGCACTGCAATATCGTACTCAACTAGTAGGAGAGACACTACTATCCTTACACTACTTTCGTTTTAACTTAAATCACACTTTTGATCGTACCCCAACTGTAATTTGCGATAAGGCTCTGATGGGCTCTTGTTCTTTTGGCGGTAATTTGAAAGCCAATTCGCCCAACTCAACTTCCATAATGTATTTTACGATCAAAAGTTGAGTACGATATTGCAGTGCCTACTAGTGGCTCAGCAGAGAGCTTCCCATTTTGCACGTTGATTTATCGCTTGCCGCGAACGCTTTCTTCTATGCTTGTGTCGTACCTCAGCTCAAAATTGCGAGTAAGCTTAGTGTAGGCACTGCAATATCGTACTCAACTAGTAGGAGAGACACTACTATCCTTACACTACTTTCGTTTTAACTTAAATCACACTTTTGATCGTACCCCAACTGTAATTTGCGATAAGGCTCTGATGGGCCCTTGTTCTTTTGGCGGTAATTTGAAAGCCAATTCGCCCGCAATACTCCAGTTCCATAATGTATTTTACCTCAGCTCAAATTTACAATTATGCTTAGTGTAATCTATTATAACGTAGCTAACGGAGCTGTGATTTAACTTATAATTTGATAATAAATTTAGATTTCATATACTTTGGCTTAGGATTATCCACAAATTATGCAGGCTATAATATATAACAATTTGTCACTAGAAATTTCCAATCTGGAAAAATTAAAGCTAAATTTTCACGCAAGTTCATTTGGATCTGTTCACATTTACCTGACCTCAAAATAGAACACTTGGGCGGTCTACCAAAGAGTTTAGCGTAAATTGTTGCAATAGTCTTGAGTCCTCTTTAATCTTCTTTGATCCTCTTTAAAATAGGTGAATTTGAGGATAGTGTTTCAGACATATTTTTCATTCGACGTAATCAATGACCCAAATTGCTCAAAACAGTATTTTATTGATTTATTTAATAAGCCAAATTATTCGATTTTCAGACACGATTCCAAAGTTCCTATTCTACAAAAACAATGATGGAAGTCTCCACGAAAATGGCTTTGATTATTCATTCTATCGCGAATTGGATCCACCAAAGCAGATCGCTGATTTCCAATGGCATGAGGCTTATCGCTGCTCGATGAGAGATCAAAAAAATTGTCCTGCCAAGATTTATACCACGGGCTATTGGCAAAAGAACATAAACGAAGTATTGCGGTATCAGTTGGGCATATTCAAGAATTGCTATCACAGTCACGGATCAGATCAGGTTGGTTGGCAGAGGTTTAGCTATATTATTAAGCTCCATGAAAGAAATAAGATGAAAGATTAAAATACTTTTACAGGATTCGAAAGAAGAGAAAATACAAATTGACATTGAAGTGAGATCTGCATCCTCAAGTCGAAGTAGGATCTCGGCAGCAGAACTCGGTAAGAGAAAACGTTGAATTTCCTTTACTTTCGCAATTTACAATTAGATTAAAATGCAATATTTGAGAGATCTTTCTTGTTCTTGGTTTGAGAAAAAATTTATATTGTGAAAAGAAGAGGAGGATAAGAAAAATAACAGTGAAAAACATTGCGGCATCTGCATCCTCGACTCGGATTAAAGATCTCAGTCAGATTAAACGTTGAATTTGTTTTACAGTTCTCATTTTTATGCGCAAGCTCAATTTGAATTAGAATATAGAACTAGACAATGTCCCGGCACGTTCTAGCAGAAAATTTTTCACGATTTTTGTGCTATGTGTGTTTTCTGGTAGAGAAAGATCTGTTTCGGTGCCATCCGGTAACAATTCTATAACTAGATTGTTATCGGATAATATTATTACAGAATGCAATTGTTCAATTTTCAGATAAGAAGGAACGAATACGATTCTACAAATTCAAAGATGAGAACGGAGTCCAACACGCCGGATTTGTTTACAGTAAACATAGACATGAGCGTAGAACTGCAGAAAATTTTCCAATTCGGTGGAGATGCCGTACGAATACCGACCCAATGATTCATCCTGGCCCTATACACACATGCAAATCATATATTAGAACAACCGGGAAATGGGAAGAAGACGATCGCGGGAGGGAATTTCAGATTGGGATTGTCATGGCTCAACACGATCACGAGCCACATCAGGTTAGTTCTTTAAAAACTAATAAACATTGTTGTCACTGAAATTAACATATTATCTTGATATTGATACAGTCGTTATCAATATCTTTCGTGCTCTAAGCGCTAATCCTCTTTAACCTATTTCGCAAGATTGATGTCGGTCGGGAGCGGGTGGAGGATGTCCGATTAGATTCGGCAGGTTTTTGGTGGCAAAAATGGGCCTTTTTATATCACACGTTCCGCGGCAAGAAGGCCGCGGGTTTTTCCTTCTTGTCTGCACGAATGGACGAATATCTTTAGTTCATAAATAAATTTTGCCCCAAATCAGAAATAAATCCGTTAGAATTTATGAGATAAATAATGATGATCAAATAAATTTGATGTCTGTTTGTAAGAAAAAGTAGTAGGTTTATTTCTTCTGAAAAGCCAAATTTATAATTTTGCAGATTTCGTTCCAAGGAAAAGATAATGACGATGAGGGTAAGATGGTAAGAGGGTAAGATTTAATGGAATGATGACATTAAGGATTTTAGTGCCTGAAGTTGGTCAGAAATTTTACCAATTCAAGGAGAAAGCGGTACATCGCGACGGCTATGTTTACCGCATAGATAAGCAGCTTACCATGGATCCCCATTTTCACGTACGTATGCTTTGTAGTCGAGCTAGGGAATCGTTTCCTTGCACTGGATACATATGGACAACTGGAGAGTGGGAACAGGACAAGCTTCGAAGGCGCTACCAACGCGGTATTCTAAAAGGAGGTCACTCTCACGAAGCGTATGAGGTTGGTTATTTGCAAACTTCACATTGCATTTTCAACTTTATGGACTTTCAGCAATTACTCAACGAGGATGACGCAACCCATTTTGGAGGTCCTATGGAATATGAGGTCAGTAATAGCTTTCTAAAGTCTTTTTTGTTAATATTTGTGAGATAAACTAATTTATCTCGGAAAAGTCGATTTTTTGTTTTCAGTAAGGGAAAAGGTAAAACATTTTTTATTTATTTAAAAGGAATTAATTTTTCCACAGTAAAATAATTTTTTCTAAAAAATATTTTTAGTTGAATACTCTGGTAAAGTAGTTACTTAAATACCCAGTTGAAAAACTTCTTTAAAACGTTCAAACGGATTCTTGGTTTATCTTTTTTATGTATGCTTTTCGTATATAATAAAAAATTATCTTGACTTAAGCTGTTAAGGTCATTCTAATAATTAACTTTACTCAATTCTTTTATTTCAGTGATAAAATACTATTTCAAGAGCCGCTCCAAATTCAATCTTTGCCGTCAGTTCCAAGTTATCCAAGTGCAAACGACAAATTTCTCATTATGTTTCTTCGATTTTTCTTTGATGCCAACACAAACTTTTTTCTTTCATGCCACGATTTTAAATTACATTGCCATCGTGAATTGTCAGAACTCTATTATCGAATTCTTTTTGCATAAGTATTATTGAATCGAAAGTTCATTCCAAGTGCAAGCGACAAATTTATCATTATGTTTCTTCCAGATGTCAACACAAATTTTGTTTCTTCTTGCCACGCTTTGAAAATACACTGCCATATTATATTGTCAGAATTCTATCATCGAATGTTTATTTGCATAAAAGTTTTACAATACTTTGTATAACCAATTCTTTGTTTTGATTGGAAACCTCAACAATATAAAATGAGAATTGGGAATTAAGATTCTGAATTTTACTTTTGATATCTCGATTTATTGACTGTATTTTAGTTTCCTTTGTGCCAAATTAGGATTGGGAGTCATAGTCCAAACTATTGGCTTTCTCTGGTTTAGTGTCATGTTAAAGCCTTTCCTCTCCAACAACAAAATGTTTGGCGTTGTGAACCAAGCGCGTTATTTTCAAACTATAATTAGAAATAAAATTTGGAATCAGTTTAGTTGTGTGTTCTCGGATATATTTTGTTATCTGCCATCTCGTTTACTTAGTACTAGCGGCGTGTGGCTCCCTACGGGAGTCCGATTAAACATATTGTCTACATGTTTACCTATATGTTCTAAGTTCCCTCACATTCCAAAGGAGAGGGTCGGTCGTCCGCGCCCGACCACAATACTACCGGGTGTACAATATGCCCTCGCTTAAGCCGAAAATTTTGGATTGGAAGCACCCCTAAGAATGGCTTTCTGAAAAATTGGCACAAAATATCTGACAGAGAAAAATTTTAAAAAATTCCGTACCCCGGGGGTACCCCTCGAATTTTTTTGACCCCAGATTCGGATTTCCCGTACCTGAAAACCCCCGGGTGTAAAAAATCCCGGTATCAAAAAATTATTTCACCCGAGCGGAATCGAACCTGTCCCGGCTGGTGCCTGGTGCCTAACCACTTAGCACTGAGCCAAAAAAATTGGCACAAAATGCCTGACAGAGAAAAATAAGCATTGGTAAAAAATTTGTCTAAAAAATTTTGTCTACATTTTATCTATATTTTTTGAAAAACATACTCAGCTCGTCCATACGAACATTTTAAGCTATCACTTGCCCATAAATACGCGGTGAAAGAGCTCTAATCGCCATGTGACACCGGACGGTATGACCGCTTTAACTTACTTATTGAAATTAACTAATTATTAGGTAGAATATTTCGAAGAAACAAAAAATTGATTTTTAATATTCCTGCTCATCCTTTACATATTTCCATTTCCAGTCATAATCACGATCTCGTATCATGACTTTATGAGTAGAACTTTCTAATATTTGTCATAGTCCATTACATATATTCATTTTTCAGCGATGACCGAACCTTTAAAGTTCTTCAAAGTGGACCACACAACAATCTATCAGGATGGCTTCTCGTATTCATTCTATCGCGATCTCGATCCTCCAAAGTCAAGTGCCGATCTTCAATTGCATCAGTCATTTCATTGCGCACTCAGAAGTGCTCAAGAACAGAAATGTCCAAGCCGATGTCACGTCACTGGAGACTGGCTATTGTGAGACTAGCTGGCCTTTCTGACTAACCGGCCTTTCTGACCCGTTTTCCATTAGACCTAAGGCTCAAATCTCGGCGTAATTAACGCGATCATAACGTTAAGATTGTTCGCCTAAAGCCTAAGATTGGCCATATACGAGAAACGAAAATGGGCAAAGTTGCAAAGTGCAATTCTACACCTTTTCGAGGTTAAAGGGGCATTCCACGCCCTAGCTTGATGACAACAATATGGATTTTCAGAAGAAGTCTGGCAAACAACTTTTTTTAACCGTTATCAAGTTCTGTGCAAATGAAAGAGGACAAAATGAATAGATGTATGCGTAAAAATTTTCGATGTTTCAAAAATCCTCTCTTCTGAAATTTCATATTATTGTCATCGGAGCCAGGGCGTGGACTGCCCCTTTAACCTCCAAATGGAGTAGAACTGCACTGTGCCCATATTCGATGGGCAAAGCGAACAGAATTCAACAAGAATCAGTTTTCAATGAGTAAAAGCATGATTCACTGTTTCAATGTACCGTGATTATTCATATGAGCGGAGTAGAACGAACATGAAGCCCTCGTTTCTGAATCATCTTTTACTCGTTTCGAATTCTATAAAAGCAAATTCAACAAAATGTTCATGACCAATCTTTAAGAAATTCTGCCAATTAACCTGATCTGATCCGTGATTGTGAATGCAATTCTTGAAGGTACCCAACTGATACTCCAAATCGCGCTTGTTCTTTTCCCACAAGCAGGTGGTATAAATCCTGGCTCGGCAATTTTCATGACCATTGACGCTCATCGAGCAGCGATAAGTCTGATGCCATTCGAGATCTGCGATCAGCTTTGGTGGATCCAATTTGCGATATAGCGAATAAACGAAGCCATTGCGGTGGAGACTTTCGTCGTCGTTTTTGTAGAATCGGAACTTTGGAATCGTGTCTGAAATTGATTCATAAAATAAGTTGATATAAAATCTTTCGGAAATTTAACAATAGGAGTAACCAACAAAAAATACGCTCACCCCTGTACTCCGGGCCATGCGTGTGGTCGGCTTTCTTGACAATTCCCAGCATGAATTTGCTTCCTTTCTTGTCCATTTGCCAGTTTCCGGTGACGTGACATCGGCTTCGGCAGTTCTGTTCTTGAGTTCTGAGTGCGCAATGAAATGACTGATGCAATTGAAGATCGGCACTTGACTTTGGAGGATCGAGATCGCGATAGAATGAATACGAGAAGCCATCCTGATAGATTGTTGTGTGGTCCACTTTGAAGAACTTTAAAGGTTCGGTCATCCTGGAAATGAATATGTAATAAAATATTGAAACAGGTATTCAAGAATATTTAAAACGATATATGTAAAAGATGCGCAAAGTATATTCAAAGTCAGCAATGTTTCTCTCCAAATATTTCACGTAAAAATGAGTTAATACTAAACTAAAAGGTTCTGTCATCGCTGAAAAATGGTGGATAATGAAATTATTTCACGTAAAAAATGGTCACAAAAGTGAATATCATTATGGGATAATATAGAAATTCTCCTTAAATTGAAATGATCACTGAAAGAACAAAATTCACTATTTCTTTAGAAATTAAGATTGACTTTTGAGCACGTTTCATTTGCAATGACCCCCATTGTTTCCGAGCGTTGCGAAAATGCACAACAACTTTGGAGTAATTTTTGGCCAATTTTTTGGCTTCCTAGCTCAAATCTGATATTGATCTTATACAGCCAACTTTTTGTGCTGAATAAGGATATGTAATTGGTTTTTGTGTTTTAGATCCAAAAAAAAATTTTGCGATTTTTTTCTCGAGGTGCACTCTCGAAAAATTCGAGAATGACCTTTTAAAAATTTTTTTGAGACTCAACGCAAAAACTAACTTCAGATTCGTGCTCAGCGCATCGAAATTGACCAGAAAAAGTGTTTTTTAGACATCTAAAAATTTCGAAATTTTTTTGAAATTTTCGAAACCATAGGGGGTATCATGGATTTTCGGAAAAATCCCGACTTCTGACCCCCAAAAAATTGGAATTTTTGGGGGTTTTGAAAAAAATAATATTTTTCCCATTATCAGGGACCCAAATGGGCCCGGTATACCAAAGATCATCAAAATCCTACGTCTCACACGGCTCGGCAATGAAGGGTTAAGCACGATTTTCAAAATGAAAATTAAACGCATTAGCGAACGCAAAAATATTTTCAAAGTGGATTAAAATTGAGATCTGTTAACAAAAGGTCAATTTCTGCACTAAAAAGTTGCTGCTAGCAAACTTTCAACGATTCAGCCCAAGTGTCTCAGCCAAACACACGAAATGTGCTTAGGGTCTCACTTCAGAAGCCTTGCTTTTTTTTACATTTTGGTCCCTATAAATCCAACAGATATTCCAAGGATTGGAATTCATGCTCGGCATTATGAATGGGATGATTGTTATTTAGTATCGAGTCAAGACTTGGGAATGAAAGCTATCTTCCAAGATGAAAGAACTTCATTTTACAAGAACTGAACACGTATGATGACTGTAGTTTATGCGTATAAGATATGTGTTTAAGTTAATTAGTTAAGTTGGGTAATAAGACAATTAGTTTAACTTATGCTTCGGTCACAATGCGCCGTTTTCCGCCGCCGTCACCGGAAAACGGCGTGTTTTGAATGTGTACGTGGTCACTATGTCGCCGTTTTCCGGCGCCAGATCCCAGAAAACGGTGACGGCGTGGTGGTCACAATGCGACGTTCTCCGCTACCGTATTGCGGTACCGGAAAACGGCATCGATCAAAATATTTTAACCACCGCCGTTTTTTTTTTTAAATGTGTGCCTATGAATTAACCCAAAAACAGTGTTCAAACAGTTTTTTATTATTACATTTTATTCACATAAATACAGTGAGATTAGAGTACAATACCACACCAGAGACTGATTTCTCCATTGTTCGTTATTATTCATTCACTAATAGGAAATCTTGCAGAAATTAAATAGTACAATGGATAGTTAGCAGTATAATTTCTATAAATTGCTTTCGATGAACGTTAAAATTGTGGCTTGATTTTAAAATTGTACTTTTTGTTACGGCTCCGAGGAGAAATAGATTACGGTTCTCTAACAGACTATCTGCACTAAAGCCTATCAGAGAAGGATCAAGAAGAGAGCACCACTTAAAGGACAGATCTGAGCTAGAACCGAAGTTGTAAAACGATGACAAATGCAAAAGTGACACGCGCGCGAATTCAAATGGATATTTTGGATTGATTTTTTCGCTATATATCGCTAGGATCGTCTCAGACACCCATGGTACCTGTGACGAGTGAACTTTGCTCAAAGTTCCTAAAAATTAAACCATAACATTCAATCATTTTCGCACCTTCGTGCCCTATATAAACTCATGAAATTATTGTTTGTTAGTGTTAGTAGTAATAATAAAGCTATTTGTTACTATTTGTTGTGAATACAATAATCTCAACTACGAACTATTCACGACAGTACCTTTGTAAAAGTTGTTCAGCTCATCGAGCTGTACATGATAGTATACTTTTTACAGGGGATACCCTATGTATGTTAACCCCCCAAAATGTCCATTTGAATTCGCGCGCGAAGTTTGTGACGCCTCTTTTTGCTGACAACATCTCTTTTGCTGTCCCAACATCAATTCTAGCTCAGATCTGCACCAACTTTTTACACCACTTTCTGGACAAATTGGAACACATCTGTGGCGAGCTGGTCAGGGTGTTCCATTGCGGCGAAATGGCCGCCGTCGTCGAAAAGAGTGTATTGCGTCACGTTCATCGCATGTCGAAGAAGTTCTACCGGTTGAAGCAAATCATGCTTGAAGCCTGCATAAGCACATGGTACGGACATGTATTGGCTAAAAGTTTGTAGTAGAATTGATAACGTAAAATCCATATTGGTAGTACAGAATTCTTTTGGGAACAAATTGCTTTAAGCTGAGCGGGGGACGGAGATCCCCCCCCCCCCCCGAGATTTCCTCCTCTAGCAGATTTCCCACCCCCGGAGACCTTCCCTACCCCCACCCCCGGAGATTTCCGGCGATTCTAGGCGAACAACATAAGCACCCGAATATTATTAAAAATTCTAATAAGGGAATTAACCCAAATACCAGCAAGTGAAACTCTTCCGAGTTGTCTCCCAAATCAGTGATTCGTGCCTGGATTCTCGCAGTTTTTTCCCACAATAACGATTCCTATGTTTTTCCACAATTTAAAGTAAAGTAAAACGCACCTGGACAATTCCTTATTCAGAGGATCACTCCAGAATTCTTTGTAGTATCGTTGAGAGCTCAGGATATTGCCATTGAGCCAGTATATCATGACGATCGTTAGCAATTCATCTTTCGTGAATTTTCTGAAAGTGATTAATCTTACTGTAAATTCTCAAATTTTACCCGGGGGTTTAATTATTCAACCGATATCTAGGGAAGGCAAATTTTGAGGGGGCAAAATTAGAGAGTTTACGGTACAGTCGACCCTCTATAATCCGACCCTCCCTAATCCACAGCCAAATTTTCTATAAAAATGAATTATCTTTTCCGACACAGCACATTTTTCAACCTAAATTTGGCAAAAATGCAAAATTTTTGGCGCAAATTAAAAAAATTTTGAAATTTTTTCATTTTTACCAAATTTTTCAAAATTTTTCGCAAAAAAGAAAATTTTTCCAAAGATTGTCGAAAATTGATAAAATTCGAGTTTGGCCCAAAATTTTTGGGCGCCAATTCAAAATGGGATATTCTCTAATCCGTCACCCTCTCTAATCCGACCCTTTCGGCCAAAACGGATAGGGTAGGATTAGAGAGGGAAGACTGTATGTAACTGTACCTCTCAAGCCCGCCATCTGATACAGAAACAAAAGATGGGTTGGTCCAAGTTGAAAATTTTTCCAAAATGTAGGCCATTAGTCCAATCGGAGAATCGTTCAACGCGACACCTGCAATGCAATAAAAAATAAATCTAATCTGTCGTTATCAAAAGAAACCCTACCGACGGTACACGGGAAAATGGGTGTCGCAAAAAGGAGTCGGAAAAAAGGGGGTCTGAGATAGTTTTTTCACTGTTTCTCATGCCCAGTGCCATACTCTCTCACTTTATGCTAAAATAACCCTTATAAGGGCATACTGAAGGATTTAGGCTTGGGGCTTGCTGTACAGGCACAACCAGGACTTAGTCTTAGGCTTAAGCGCCCGAACAACCCTTATAAGGGCATTCCTAGAACTCCGACTCCCTTTTTCCCAAAATTCTGGAGGTTTTTCATCCAGAATCGAGATCTGCCATATTTGGGCATCTCGCGCAGGGTTCCAAAAGGCAAAGTTGTTTGGCATGCCCTTATAAGCAATTTTGCCTTTTGGACCCCTGCGCGAGATGCCTTGCTGCGCGAGGTATTGGGTGCCCAAATGTGGGATTTTCACAGTCGTCTCTCATTTTCCTCTCTTTCTCTGTATTTTCTTTTCTGACTCCCTTTTTGCGACTCCCTTTTTTCTGATAACCCTACCGACGGTGTCAGGTTTCGTGGATTGTATGTGGAGATAGCCACCCTCCTGGAGCATAAAGTTAAGGTGATTCATCATGCTAAAGTCAGCTAACTGAGAGAACATTAGCCGAGGCACAACCGATCCGACGACAGTGTGAAGAAGCGGTATCACCTTATTTGGCAAGTTAAAGACCATGTTCAGATGGACGCCAAAAACTCTAAAGAAAAAAAATAATCTGAAAAATCTATAAAACTCGAAAATATCTCTAACCTCTCAGGATACATTCTTCCAATATTAGAAACTACAACTGAGCCCCAGTCTCCTCCTTGCGTCACATATTTTTGAAACTTTAGTCGTTCTACCATCAATTTGTTGAATAGACGTGCGGTGGAAACTTGACTGAATCCTGCAATCATCACCTTTAATAACGAAACCTTACCTGTCCATACCAAACATTCCACAATCATTTA
The DNA here is from genome assembly GCA_022814885.1 of Ditylenchus destructor. Classification (NCBI taxonomy): domain Eukaryota; kingdom Metazoa; phylum Nematoda; class Chromadorea; order Rhabditida; family Anguinidae; genus Ditylenchus; species Ditylenchus destructor. The sequence goes on along the minus strand of JAKKPZ010000058.1, from coordinate 216,684 downwards.
CCTGATTTGTGTGGTTGTTCAGACCACCCATATCCGGGAATTGAAGGAGCAATGACTTCAAATGCCAGATCATCCGGAAACTCTCTACTTTGAAGGTAAGTGCGCGGATCGGTGAGCATAGGAATGATTTTGTAGAATTCAAACACATTTCCGGGCCATCCATGGACGATTAGCAGTGGAATTATTCGCTTATATGCCGCCTTCGACGGAGGTTTGGCGTGAATGAAGTGAATCTAATAGTGGATTTGAGAGTAGTACCGTATGCCCTCTAATTGCTACCCCTCTGAAATTATTACCCCCTCTAATTATTACCCCCCTGGAACTCGAATGAGTTATTACTTCCCCTTCTAATTCTTACCACCTGTAATTAATACACCCAAAAAATAGTCTTTTTTCCAATATTTTCCAAAAATTCTAATTTGTTAGCGCAAGTTCAAATTTTTTGCCGCGAATTTGAATTTTAGTACAAATTTGCCATTTTGGCGTAATTTTGAAAAATATGCCCAAACATGAAAAAATTCGCATTTTTTCCAAAAAATTTGTGGCGGGAATTCAAAATTGGTTTAAATTTTCAAAAAATTTTCGAAAAATGCCAAAAATCATAAAAATTTTCGCGCAAAACATTGACAATTTTTAGTTTTTCATAAAAAATTTCCAAAATTTTCGCCGCGCTTCCGGCGCGGCGACATCGATGTGTTATTCCCCCTGTATTTATTTCCCCCTCTAATTATTACCCATGGAGCTCGTTTGAAAAATTATTACCCCGGGGTAGTAATTACAGGGCATACGGTAATAGTCACGAATCAGATAAAAATACAAGAAACTAAATTTTTGCCAAATAAAATACGAGTACATTTGATTTTCCCGAAGTAGGTCGCTACTTTAAAAATTGTTTAAAAAGTTGGGTTGACCCAAAAACTGAAAGTCGATCTCGGCCGTCGAGTTATCGAATTTTCAGCTCAGTTCACAATTTTTCAGGATTCCAAAAACTCAGCAGATGACAGCTCATACCTTAAGGCCTTCGATCTGAGTGGTGAATTGTGGGAAGGAATTAAGTTTCTCTTCATATTTCCTCCAATCGTAATGGTTAATCCAGTAATCCTGGAATTTTCGCAGAGTTGATAGAGTGAATCCATACTCGAAATTGTCCACGTCATCCAGCTGGCTGTGGCCGATTCTCGCGTTTTTTAGTCGCGATATTAATTCCTTAAAATAACAGAATGTTTACTTTACTAATTTGCTTGTGTCCGTCTGTCGGTGACTTCGTCCGTGGACTGCCGTTTAGGCCCCTTTTAGGCCGTTTTCGACCCAGATCTCATCACCGTCATAGTAAACACCCCTCATAAATCCCTAAAAATCGACTCAGATTTGGGGTGGTCCCGCCACGAAAATGGAGAAACGGGGGTTTTTTGTGTAAAAATGGCTATAACTCATCGAAAATGGCACTTTTTGAGGTGGGGTAAAAAGCAAAGACGGTTTCCGCGTCGAGGGACGTCATTTGGAGGGCTCAGGTTCAGGGTGGGCCCGCCACGAAAAGTTGGAACATTGCGTTTTTTGTTGAAAATGGGGAGAAACAGGGCTGGGGAACTGCGGGTGGGGCGGGAGATGCGGGTGTAATGGATATACATGGCCCGTGGACGCTGCGACAGCGGTGGCGCGCACAGCTAGTAAATAATACAATACGTCATTGATGAATGATTTCCTGTATAATTTAATGAATAATTTTTATATATTTGGAGGGAAAAATTCAATTCAAAACCTAATTCACGTTGGATATTTGCCATAAACATGGCGGTATTTAGTGGCGACAAACATAAAAGATGGAAAATACCTGCAGAGAACCGTTAAGAACATTTATTTTGAAGGGAGCTATCGCTGGATTGTCAGCTTTCTTATCACCTGTCCCGAAGTATCCGTCATCCGGAAAAACTACCTGAAATCATAGAATGTTAAGATAAATTTTTTACTGGCCATAAACAATTGTTTGGAGATGAAGACTTACTTTTCCTGGATGCGATCCGGCGAAAATCGAGTATAAGCCGTATATCACAACTGACAATGCTCCAACAAATATGACTAACTTTGTTGCCATCAATGAATCAAGTATCTGTAATTTCCGTTATATTCAATATATCTATGACCTCACTACTTTTAAGAAACAGCAAAACTTTTAAGAAATGGCAAACAAACAGAATAACGGTGACAATTTTGCCCAAACATATTTGAAGGAAAAGGTGGACGCTTTATAACAGACTTGTAGTTTGAAACTACAAACTAGAACATGTGCATCCCCAGCCAACCCTTCCTTCCGAACTATAAAGAATTAGGAATTGTTTGGCCCAAATTGCCTAAAAAATCAATAAATGATTTGAGTGCACTTTGGTCGAGTCTGCAATTATTTACTAACAGTATTTATTTTAAAAATTGTAAAATGTCAAGAAGGCTTATTTGATGCAAATTTAAAGGAACAAAGTTTGCAGTTGGAAAACGTGATGAAAGAATTTTTTGTGGTGCAAAACTTTTTGACATGGAATATTTCAGGACTGATCGTTTTGGGGATGGTGAAATTTTTAGGCGAAATAATTTCAAGCCATATTTATATGAAGCGATATAAAGGAACATGAAGATCGTCCACTTACCTTTGTCCGATAACAGTTTATTATTCACCATGACCTTCACTGTCTCCTCTCTTCCTAAATGGTGTTGCATTTTTCTCCGCTATCGAGCGCAGCATTCCTGTGGAGAGAGTGGGAAATAACCAGCAGACACGATGCATTTCACAGAGAGACACATTTCACTTCTCTGCATTTTTCCCATTCAACGATCTTTTCAGGATGCCGCACACTATCACCGAACAAACCCATATACAGGATAAAGGAAGGCCCTAAGCGAACATCTTCGGTTTAATTACCCAAATTTGAGGTACTTGAATGTTTCTGCCCAACTGAATCGGTGGCGGCGGAATACTAATTTTGGAAGGTGCTGTCTTCAGGATGGCACATATAGAATTACAGCGGAGAATTGACAATGTTTTGCTCAAGATTTGAGAATTCTGTGTGTTAGCAAAGTATCGAGCATAGTACTGAATACAAATTTGGATTTATAATGTTTTGTATTGCAACGAGAGGGAGTCGGCCCCGCGTAGCGGGGCCGCCTGTATACATAAACCTAAGATCCGGGGTTTTTCTGCACTACTTTCAACGCGGGGTTCCTGGTTTTTGGGCGGCGGCCAAGGGTATTCAACCTTGAGACAGTTGATCCACTCGATTACACAATCTCATCAAAAATAGACCTTTTGGTTTTAAAACTGGAGATAGATTATAAATACAAAAATGCCCGCAGGAGTTCCTGCGAATTTCAATCTCAGAAACCTATAGACAAAACAGAAGATTGTTAGTGCTCTTTCCTTATTTGGCCCAAACGAGACTAAAATAGAGTCAATATGCCGAGATATCAAAAGTAGAAATTCAGAATCTGAATTCATAATTTTCAATTTATATTTTTGAGCTTTCCAATCAAATTTTTATACAAATAAACATTTCAAATGAAAACAAGGAGAGCATTATTCAAAATATTATAACAAGTTTTTATAACAACTTTTATACAAATAAACATTCGATGATAGAATTCTGACAATATAATGTGGCAGTGTATTTTCAAAGCGTGGCAAGAAGAAACAAAATTTGTGTTGACATCTGGAAGAAACATAATGATAAATTTGTCGCTTGCACTTGGAATGAACTTGAGAACTGGGAGCTGAGAGAAAAAGGACTGGGCTTTGGAAGAACTTGGAGCCGGTACTTGAAATGGGATTCCGTCACTGAAATGGATTGAGTAAAATGAATCTTTCGAATGACCTGGACAGCTCAAGTCATGATAATTTTTATGATATACGAAAAGCATACACCTACGAGGTAGAAAATTTTGTCAAAAATGATGTTCGTCTTTTAAGAAGACGTTAAATTCATAAAATATCTATATTGAACATTTTTTCGAATTATTGACTATCTTTAATATATTTTCGGAAATATGTTTAGAAGAAAAAATAAATATACGAAAATTGCTTAGACAATACGTAACTAACCATAACATTCACGGATTCTCAATCTTCGACTATCACTACGTCATCATCCTCATTGAGTGATTGCTGAAAATGATAAACTAAGAGTCCGTTTGAACGGTTTTAAGAAGTTCTTCAACAAAAAGAATGTTTAACAAATAATGTGTAGAAAAATTTCTGGAAAAAAGTCCTTTTAAAATCAAAAGGTTTCCCAGGTAAATCAGTTTATCCCACAAATGTTTTTGCAAAAAAAGCTAATAGAAAGCTATCACTAACCTTGCCATCCATATGGCTCCCAACATGGGTTGTAGTATCTTCGTTGAGAAATTGCTGAAACATACAGTTAAGAATGTGTGTGTAAATAATTTTTAATTTTGAAAAGAAACAACCTCATAAGGGCCGTGAGAGTGACCTCCCCTCAGAATACCGCGCTGATAGACCCTTCCCAGTTTGTCAGTTTCCCATTCACCTGTAGCCCATATGGAACCTTTGCAATGGAATGTTTTGTTTAATCGATTGCACTGCATTCGAACTTTCCAAGGTGGACTGCTCTTCAGCTTGTGTTCAACACAGTAAACATATCCGTCGCGGTATACCATCTTTCCTTTGTATTGGTAAAATTTCGAGCCGGCTTCAGTCACTAAAATTTTTTTGTCTAAACAACGAATGCCCTGTCATAATCTTACCATCATTGTCGTTAACTTTTCCTTGGATCGAAATCTGCAAAATTATAAACTAGACATTTCTGGTTTTTTTTTGTGTTTTGCAAAGGAAATAAATAAACTATTTATGCTCTTCTTACTGCTCATTGTTTCATTCATGTTCTAATTAATTTTTTGCTTCAAGTAGAAATTTTTCTAAAATAACCTGATATGGCTCGTGATCGTGTTCATTATTCATGATAATACCGATTTGGAATTCCCTCCCGCGATCGTCTTTTTCCCATTTCCCGGTGGTCCATATGCATCCTTTGCAAGACTTTTTGCCATTGATTTGTCGTTGACATCTCATTCGACATCTCCATTGCGGGTGGCTTTTCAATTCTTGAGACTGACTGTAAACAAATCCGTTGTGTTGCACTCCAGTCTCTTTGTGTTTGTAGAATCGTATTTGTTCCTTCTTATCTAAAAGATTGAAAATAGTATTTTTATTTTATTTAAAGATCCTAATTTTACAAAATTAGTCACTGATAATTACAATTCGACAAAAAATCCGTATTTGCTGCCACTTTATTTTGATGAAAAAATCATTAGCTTGAAATGATAGCAAATGCAAAAAACACCACCTGAACTTATTTTGAGACTAAATCCCCATTTTGAGACTAAATAAGCCCATTTTTAGTTTAGGAGTACATCTTAAGCTTATTAAATCATATTTAAAACAAATGCTAAGAAATGGCTTCAGGTCATTGCTAGATATAATAGCCTATAGTAAGCATAACATTAAACCCGAGCTGACGTGTGGCTCAAAACGTGCGTCATAATCCGACTGAAAGTAACATTGTCTTGTAGGACTGCTCTCTATCTTAGGAGCGAATAAACAAATTCAACTTAAAAAATATTCCGATATTTTTAATTGCATTCATATATTTTCAGGATAACCACAACATTAAATATGGTAACACAAATTTTGCTTTACGAATTCCTCTTAAGATTACTAAATCATATTTAAAACAAACGCTAAGGGATTACTCCGATTTTTAAAACTATCACTCGAGTCGAAACTATCAAACAAATATAAAAATGGCGCAACTGTTGCAATACTTTTAGGTCTCATTCATATACTCAGAGAAGAGGAACATGTAAAGAAACATTAGGAGTTGTTCATACCGAGATCTTGAGTGCGAATCGCGGAGGATGCAGGTGCCACAATCCTTTTAACGCCGATGTTTTCCTTCTCTTCTTCTTTCGAATTCTGTAAAAAGAAAGTCATTAAGACTTAGCGAAACGAAAACCAATTACTTTCAACCAACCAACCTGCTCTGATCCGTGACTGTGAATGCAATTCTTGAAGATCCCTAACTGATACTCCAATTCGTGCTTGTTCTTTTCCCATTGGCCCGTGGTATAAATCCTGGCACGACAATTTTCTTGATCGCTCATCGAGCAGCGATAAGTCTGTTGCCATTGGAAATCTGCGATCTGTTTTGGTGGATCCAATTCGCGATAGAGTGAATAATCAAAGCCATTGCGGTGGAGACTTTCATCGTTGTTTTTGTAGAATCGGAATTTAGGAATCGTGTCTGAAATGAATAATATGACTGCATTATGATTAATTCTCTTTGTCGGAATTTTCATTAGGTTACTTAAGAGCTTATATCCCCCTAACAGTATTACAGCGGCGTCAATGAGGAAAATTGGATGAGCTACAGGGCTGTGTGATAGTTCATTTTGTAAGTCTCGGTGAGTTATTAATGGAACCGCAAATGCCCGTTACAATTGAAGCAACAATTAAAAATTGGGTCTGAAAGTTGTATAGTTTTTGAGATTTAGATCTCTGATTTCAATTTTAATACTATCTATCAACAGAATATAACTTTGGGAAGTTAGGTTTTCAAAATTTTGACTTGCATTGCATAAGGCAATATGGCTATAAATTCTATGTTCCAGTTAAATAAAAATTATTAATAATTAATAAGAAGAATTTTAAGAATAAATTGATAGAACATCTTTTGAGGATTTGCATTTTTTCACTTTGAGACGTTTGATTGCAATCTTTTGTAAAATTTTATATTTTACTCTTATATCTATTTTACTTAAGAATCAGTCTAGAAATTAGCATAGACTATATCATTTAGGTCATATGAGAGACCATCATGTACTTTACTCAAGAATCGGTCTAGAAACTTTATAACTCTCACCCCTGTACTCCGGGCCATGCGTGTGGTCGGCTTTCTTGACAATTCCCAGCATGAATTTGCTTCCTTTCTTGTCCATTTGCCAGTTTCCGGTGACGTGACATCGGCTTCGGCAGTTCTGTTCTTGAGCACTTCTGAGTGCGCAATGAAATGACTGATGCAATTGAAGATCGGCACTTGACTTTGGAGGATCGAGATCGCGATAGAATGAATACGAGAAGCCATCCTGATAGATTGTTGTGTGGTCCACTTTGAAGAACTTTAAAGGTTCGGTCATCCTGGAAACTGAATAAATTAATTTCTCACGAGCTGTTTCATATCAATTCAATCAAATGCTGGATAATAAAAGTATTTTATGTAGAAAATGGACACAAAATTGGATAACATTGTACGGATAATATAGAAATTCTCTTTAACTTGAAATAACCATTTCATACAAAAATTTTAACACAATGTTCCGTTAGAAATCATCGAATAATTTACAGACAAAATTTATTTCAAACGTTCTTTCAAATTTCGGCGCTTGATTCATAATGCCAAACATTTTGTTGTTTGATTAGAAGGTCTTTTGAGAGCTTTGCTTTGCTTTGCTAACTAAGGATTGGAAAATGAAATAAAAATGGGTACAAAATCTCGGTATTGAGATTTAAGGCTATTATTATCCCACTTAATCTCTATCTCTCTAAATCAAGAAGAAATTTACTAAACTGGAATTCAGAACCGGTATAGAACAGGTACAGAAAAATTTGAGTGCTGCTATGATACTCAGAAAAAAACTAAAGGGGAAGATTATTGGTCTTATCGTATTAACAACCTAACACAAAAATATGAATGTCTGAGAAACATTAATCTGATTATTGGCCAAAAATAATCATAAATCTAATAACTATTTGGACCTGGACCCAAAATCTGCATACAAATAAAAACACAAATAAAAATAAACTTTCAAAGCAATGCGAATTTCGACTTCAATCTGTCATTTGTTACGAGACCAAATTAAAAATTCTTCTGTTGATAGTCCATTCATTTACCGCAGTAACAAACGTCTGGCACTAATTTTGGATGATTCATACGGAGCGGCTCTGCAGACGTCTGGCTGTGCATAAGTGCAGTTAAAAAAATTAAGGAAGGACCTTTTTAACTCTAGGATGTACTTCATAATAATAGTAACACCAATATCATTTTATCAGAGTGACTATAATATTACTTTTATAATATCTCTATTCTTGAGTGAAATTGGCTTGGAGTTGCCTTTTTTTGGCAACCAAAGATTGAAATCCGCAGAAGTCGGGACCTAGTTTGACTCTGATTTGTCAATTACTTTCAAGATGAAGAAGAACCTTGACCTTATCTCGACTGTAGTAAGAGACTGTCGTAAGAGAAGCATAATTGTGTAAAAGATAAGCCCAGAAGGTTTTAATCTTGAGTTAATAAAGTAGACTACCAGAAAAAAAACTAACGGTTTGGGACTCCCTACGGGAGTCTGATTAAAAATTTTGTATACATGGATACTGTGTTCTAAGTTCCCTCACATACCATGGGAGGAAAAATATAGAGCGAGAACAAATAGAGCGAGAACAAATGAGACTTTCGCTCAATTTAATCATCGTGGTCTCGTGGTGTAGTGGTTATCACGTCTGCTTTACACGCAGAAGGCCGCCGGATCGTGCCCGGCCGAGATCATAGTTTTTTACATTCTTGATTGGAATGCCATTTAGTTTTTGTGACGTCACCAAGGACGTAACGAAACTGGATTTGCATATATTTATATTTGAAGTTAATCTTGAAATGAAAAGAAAGATGTGTCATCTTGATAAAGCGTCCAATTTCTTTTTTTGATCACTTAAATTCGAGATCGTACTTACGGCTTCGAATGAGCTTGTGCAAAGGCGAATGTAAAAAATGGCGTGATTTTAAAGGGCAAAAGTTGCCCTTTAAATTAAAGGGAGTCTTTTTTTAACTTTAAAGAAAAAAGTAAGTCCCAATTTGTGTAGATTGCTTGAAGGAAAACACCTGGCGTCATTCAAGAATGATGCGGAGTGGGTAACTTAGAAATTAAACATTCACTTTGGAAAATTGAAACACGGATTTAGATTCAAAGTGGTTTTTTATTTTCGCTGTTCCTCGTAAAAATCCAATTTGTTAAATAAAATAAAAGTTCACTTTATTTGAAAGCATTTTTTCTTGTTTATGCGGTCATGCCCGCAGGCATTCATTCGAAATGCAAAGCGGCCCATTTGAAGATGTCAACATTTTTCGTGCGACTCAAAAAGCGAGAGCCATATTATTTGTGAATTTTATATCATTGTTTGTTTGTACTTTTAAGTTTCATCGAAAGAAAGCATGGGCTAGAGCATGAAATGGAGCTAAGCATGCCTGGACTTTAGCATACGAAGTTTTTTATCTTTAGGCTTAAATTTTAGCTTAGGCTGCTGAAAACTTTGTAACGTTTTGATAAAACCATTTATACTTTCAATTTTAATCATTTCAATTTTAATCGATTCATTCAATTCAGTTCAAATTGACGAATCTTTTTCAATCATTAATAACCTTGATCGAGCTCTAAACGTTCGATCTGACGGCAACATTATTTCAAACCGTTATCATAACAGACCCTCAAAATGACTCTTTTTTCATCTCTCAAATATGAATCAAAATTTTGGCTCTGAATCAAAATAACAATAGCAAAAAATGAGACATCAAACGAGGAAAACGCTCTCTTTTTGCTTTGGAAGCTTGCCCTCCTGTCCTTCCACTTTTTTCTGACTATTGATTACACGTAATAATAGTCGAGACTTTGAACTATTTTGCAATTTGCAGGAAGTAAGTTTTTTGTCAAAGAGGAAATTGAGTTTACTCATCGTCGCTTGGCATCATTAGCCATTGTGCGGGTTTCGAGAGTAGCGGTTTTGGTTTCTTTCTTGGCCCATGTTTTGGGCAATAGGATTTTTGCAGACGGACTTCTTGTTTTGCTCAGATTTAAGCTTAAGCTTTGAGTGATGCCTTAAAATGCTGCTAAAAGGCTGGCCATTAAGTTCTAAAAGGCCATTCACCTCCAGGAGAACCCTTAACTCTTCATTGCCTAGTGTATCCTTTAATATACGCAAACTTTGGAGTAATTTTTGTCCAATTTTTTGGCCTCCTATCTCAAATCTGATATTGCTCTTATATAGCCAACTTTTTGTCCTGAATCAGGATATGTAATTAGTTTTTGTGTTTTAGATCAATGAACCGGCTTAACCCTTCATTTCCCAGTGTATCTAATTAGATACGTAAACTTTGGAGTAATTTTTGTCCAATTTTCATACCTCCTAGCTCAAATCTGATATTGCTCTTATATAGCCAACTTTTTGTCCTGAATGAGGACATGTAATTTGTTTAGCCACTTTATCTACGATATTGCCCTGAAAAATGGCCATTTTCGAGACACACCACAGAAAATGGAAGAAAATTGACGAATTTTGGCGGGTCAGCGTAAATTTTGTAATTTCTCAAAACCTTCGTAACTTTCGAAATTTTGCACCTTTTGCGGAAATTAAAAAAATTTGCCGAGTAAATCGGCTATGCGGAATCCAATAAGCTTGTCAAATTCCCTGCAGGACCTGATTTTTTCGGCAGAAATTTGAATTCGCGCCAAATTTTCGAGTTCCTGAAAATCGCCATTTTAGATCGAATTTCGAAAAAATAATATTTTTCCCGTTATTAGTGACCCCCAAGGGTCCCGAAAATCGAATAAAATCAAAGATCCTACGGTTCGGCAATGAAGGGTTAAGCCTAATGCCATTCATTATGCCCTTATATGGGTTGTTCGGGAGCATAAGCCTAAAAACAAATCTTGCCTAAAGCCTAATCATTAGAGCATGCCCTTGTAAGGATTGTTCACTTAAAACCTAGGAACATTTTAAGGTATTACTCAAAACTTAAGCTTAAATTTTAGCTAAACTTTTTTGGTGTCTCGTGACATTTACCTTGTCGCAACTTTACTTGGAATGTCTGGAATTCGAGGAATTTCTGGCAACAATCGCAGGTTCAGACTCCCATTTTCGAGAACGTTGTCTTTCTTTCGCAAACACAAATCTGTTCCTCGAAACAGGTGACATTCGAGAACTTGTGAGGTGCAATTCTTTGCACTTCGAACGATTCTTTGTCGCATAATTTCCCATGGCCCAATTTCAAGACCATTGTTGTCGCCCAAGTTCAAAAGATTTTCTGAGTAAGCGCTCAAATAACGGAAACTAACATAGGAAAAAATAACGGAGAAACGGAAACCTTTTCACTTTCCCACGCATGTTTTGGAATAGTACATCGAAAAATGTTCGCCAGGTATGAGAAGGTTCGAGATTCTGAGGTAATGCCAGCTTTTGAGAATCGGTCTCACAATTTTTCTCTTTCGCTCTTTGGCCAATTTTCCTTTGAAGACCTGCATAGTTTACCATTTCTAGGTGTAATGAGGAAGTAAATTTAAATGGAAGATTTTTCTAATAGAAACTGACTTTCAGACTTGATTTTTAAAGCTATCCACTCTCTAAGACTTTTCCACTTGGGACCAATTTCAATTCATTTGAATACAAAATCTGATCATGATCACTATATACCAACTTTTTAAGCTTAATCCACCGGTATACTCAGATTTTTCGCTTTTCGTCAAAATCGAGGTTTTTGTACAAATTTCTCAAACTGAAATTGGTCCCAAGTGGAAAAGTCTTAGAGAGTGGATAGCTTTGAAAATCAAGTCTGAAAGTCTGTTTCTATTAAAAAAATCTTCCCTTTAGATGGTTGGATTTCAAACGAGCCAGCTTAGAAACTACGTGATTTGTTCTATTACCGTAAATCCTCTAATTACTGCCCCCTCAATTTCCTACCCCCCTCAAATTACTGCCCCTCAAATGGGTTTGTCTCAGGTAAAAGACATTTGCTTTACAGTTTTCCTTGATTTGTCATGGCAATTCCTTTTTTTTGTTTCCGTGCCCTTTAAAAAACTTGTTTCAGGAGAGCATTTTTTCGATTATAAAATTGACTCCTTTTTGTAACAAAATGACTTTTCTCTGTAAAAAGTCGTATGTTTTTACTTTACCAGGAGCACAACAGGTATAAAATAAACCCAAAATATTGTAAGAGTTTATGGAAGCCCTATGCTAAATTACTTTCCTCAAACACAGAGATCTCCTAATCATATGTCCATATATGGATTCTTTATGAGTTCCCTGGCTACTTATTCACAAATAGAAGCCTTATTCTTTTTAGTATTTCCTTGTACCTTGCATCATTCTCACTCATCAAAAAATTCATCACTCTAATGAGTCACCTATTTTGATTTGGGAATGAATCAAATCCATGGCGCATCTTCCAGGAAAGCGAACCGTTAAAGAATCCGTAAAACAAAACTGAAATTAAGGATTTGGATTTGGACAAATTTATTCTTTTGTCATCGCTTTTCCTTATTTTTAGTCTTTTTTTGTGTCTTGAATAGCATACCGCAACGTCATATAACTGGACATCCTAAGGCATTTGACTATACGATTCCAGGAAAGACTGATCCAGGAAGTCCTTAACCTCTTAGCCATTTCTTGCTTCATTATCCTGAAAAATTTCATTCAGGATCCCGTTATTTTCCGTATAATAGTATAGGGGCTTTGGGAATTTGCCAATTAAGAAAAAGTATTGAAAGATCTTTTGAATTTGGTTTGGGCTCTTTTGAATATATAAATAGTTATATTGTTCCTTTTTCCGGTTTTTATAGGATTAGTCACTTTTTGGGAAGGGATTCAAATAAAAGAATTGTTGATTGCGCGGAAATGTGCTTTGGGGCCTTTGTTTTTGGGAGAACTCTTGAGTCTTTGTTTTTCTCACGAGGTTAGAGGAAGCATCTCATGGGATAATTGAGTGTTATGAGGGTCATTTATGAGATTGAAACGGAAATAAAAATGTCAGAACGCATTTTTTGATAAGCAATCCGGAAGTGAAATGATGAGGACGTGATTCATCACGTCGAGGTGATTCATCACGCCGAAAAGGTGCAATAATCTACCTGGAGGGGGCGGGGGAGAGCGTTTGGTGGTTTCAATCCCTGAAATCTGAAAAATGTGCAAAAAATTCGGGAAACAGACACTTCTGCATCACCAGCCCCGGCCCATGTATGCAGGCAATCAGGCAATCATGTGGTGTGTGTACATTGGAAAAACCTCTATTTTATGCTGAAAAACGTCTTATAAGGCGCCATCTTAAGCTTAAGCTAAGATTTATAGTTAGGCTTAAGCGTGGCGTCATATTTGGGGTTTTTCGCATGTTCCACACCAAACTTTTTTTAATGACTTGACGACATTTCAGACTAGGTCAAAATCCCCTGGTCATAATCCCCCCAGGGGCCTTTTTTGCCATAAATTTTTACTGGAACATTCCAGAAGGATGGTTAATGGCTTAAATCAGAGCTAAGACACTGCGCTACCGATCAGTATATTGCACGCCGGATCTCGATTCAAGGTTCTCGAGATTCAAGTCTTTTTGTCTCAGGACCCCAATTTTCAAGAAAATTCGAGAATTTGGGAGAGAGAAGAATTGAATCTCGAGAACCTTGAATCGAGATCCGGCGTGCAGTGTATAGACCGGTAGCCCAGAGTAGTGATCGGTTTACTCTCTAACCGATATTTTGACTCATTTTGCCAATTTTTCCAAATTTTTGAAACACTTTTGGAAATCTAAAGAAACGTTAACCTAGATAATTTAATGCTATTAAAGATATCATAAATTAAAAAAAATTTTTCTGACTTTAAGTGGGCAAAAAAATCATTCCCGTTTTATATCGGTTGCCAGACAGTCAGAGAAAAACGACCGATATAAATTTTAAGAAGCTGTAACTCGCATATTTTCTGGACAACTAAATATCTGTAAAAAGCAAAGTTGTGTGTCAGGAGAGCCTCTACTATACTGCCCAAAAAAATTTCCGATTTCATAAAAAAGGTCAAGTATCGGTCAAATATCGGTCGACCGATACTTGACCTTTTTTTATGAAATCGAAAACTTTTTTTGGGCAGTGTAATAGAGGCTCTCCCGACGCACAACTTTGCTTTTTACAGATATTTAGTTGTCCAGAAATATGCGAGTTACAGCTTCTTAAAATTTATATCGGTCGTTTTTCTCTGACTGTCTGGCAACCGATATAAAATGGGAATGATTTTTTTGCCCACTTAAAGTCAGAAAAATTTTTTTTAATTTATGATATCTTTAATAGCATTAAATTATCTAGGTTAACGTTTCTTTAGATTTCCAAAAGTGTTTCAAAAATTTGGAAAAATTAGCAAAATGAGTCAAAATATCGGTTAGAGAGTAAACCGATCACTAGCCCAGAGTCTTAGCTCTGATTTAAGCCATTAACCATCCTTCTAGAATGTTCGAGTAAAAAGTTATGGCAAAAATGGCCGCGGGGTTTTTGACAGGGGATTTTGACCGATTCCCACGACATTTGGGGCCGGGATGCGGAAGGGTGGAATAGCCTGAAAATTCGACCCGCACCTCTAAGAATAAATTTTTTTCTGGCAAGAGGCCTAGCTATAATACTTCTCATACCAAATTTCTCGCTACACTTTGAGAAGGTAGAGACATCGCGCATGAGACTGTGACCGCTCTTTACAAAATTCAGCATTCCAAAAATGGACATTTTGAATTAGTTTTATGATAACGATCTGAAATAATGTTGCTTATCATTATCAATATCAGACATGTTGCAGGATCTGCCTTGTATCAAACCTTTTTGCCGAGCAGATTTTTCGAGATATTCTTCTAAAAAAATTTTGTTGAAGGGTTAATTTCTTTTAAAATTTTGGTTAGTAAAATGGAGACAAATTCGTAAAAAATGACATTTATTTAATTTCTTTAATTAATTCATTAATTACGTAATCTTTTTTCCGGAAATTCGACAACTTTAAAATTCTGATCTTTGATGCTTTACTGCTATTTTCGGTTATTTCAGTCTAGCATTGTCGCAATAGCTTGGTAATTATGATTCATAAAGTATACTTTTGAAACTTTTTATGGCTCTTCTATTATGCTTGTGAATCTGGAATTAGGCTGTCACGTTATTTCCGTTATCCGTTATTTGTCATCTCTTTGTCACCTCTAAACCCCGAAACCAACGATAAAAGAACATTCGCTTACGCAAAAGTGTGCTCTGAGGACCGTTTTTAGGATTTCCCACGAAAATAATATAATTGGGCCATTATTCGGCGGCCCTATTATTATAATCCGGTTACGTCCGCTATTCTATTGAAGCAAATTCCTGGGATTCCTGGAATGCCATGAATATTTCTATGATCTTTCTCACAATCCTTTGGGTTTATAAAGCGTGCCAGTTATCGCGAGTCTATCATTTGAAATTTGTTTACTCGAAACCGTTATTTTGAAACTATTCCATGTTTTCCGTTACTTTTCCTCCTTCTTTGGGGATTTTGGTGCCTTTTTCGGCAGAAATCGAAAAATATTTAAAAAATCTTGTGCGCAAGGTTTAAGGCTGGCGAGTCTAGGTCAACCCCCCGCGGCCTTTTTTGGCATAACTTTTTACTGGAACCTTCTAGAAGGATGAGTAATAGCTTAAATGGAAGCTAAGACTCTGGGCTACAAATCGGTATATTACTTGCCACATCTCGATTCAAGATTCTCGAGATTTAATTATTTTTGTCTCAAATTCTCGAATTTGCAAAAAAAAGTTGAAATTTTGAGACAAAAATAATTAAATCTCGAGAATCTTGAATCGAGATGTGGCAAGTAATATACCGATTTGTAGCCCAGAGTCTTAGCTTCCATTTAAGCTATTACTCATCCTTCTAGAAGGTTCCAGTAAAAAGTTATGGCAAAAATGGCCGCGGGGGGTTTTACCGGGGGGGGGGGGTTTACCGGTTCCCAAGACTGGCAATTTTCCGATTTTCTGCTCGGATTTGGATCGAGTAAAGAACCGCCACGTAATCTGATATTCGGAATCTCAAATCTCAGGTGCTAAACCTTAAGTCTAAGTCTTGTGCATAAACCTGAAACCTTCAGCCGAGTCAGATGCCCTTGTAAGGGTTCTTCGCCAAAGGCCTATACCGTTCCCAATATCAATCCTGAAGTAATTTTTGACATTTTTAATTTCAAGATGGATTCCAAGTTTGGATTTCAAGATTGTGTGGACGTACGGACCGATCTTGCCTCAGGTGAGGACTATAATGCTTCCTCAGAGAGAATCCCTTCAAGGTAAAACTCTTGGATAAACCCATTTTCTTCTCCTTGGAGAGAAGAAAATTTCTAAGAATTCCGTTCCTCTTTCAAAAAAAATTAAAAAAAAGATGTCTCCAAGGAATTTTGCCCAGGTAATATTTCATGAGGAACCTACCTGTCCAAAGCAAAACCAACATTTTTTTAAAATTTATGGAATATTTCAGGATGGATTCTAATGTTGACAATTTTTACAGCATACTGTGACTGAAAAATTTGTTCCAAACCAGTGCTTTTCATCCAGAAATCTCTTTCCCTTGCATATATAACGTGCCAATTTCCTTTCCACCTCCGCGCAGTCCTCTCAGGTATTTCGGTCAGTCCGAGCCTGGAATGATATCAGATTTTCAAATCTGATATCACTCTTCCAAAATTATTCCATTTACTTCTAGATGAATTTCCCTATAGAATTTTTTCTTTTTCAATAATGCCTCCGGCGATATTCCACCTCTGGCCATATGAAAGAAGAAGTGCAACTGGATAAGTAACTGTTTAAAATCTGATATCATTGAGTCAAATTTTTTTTTATTTTTGCCCAAAAATGGAAACATTGTTCCAGGATGAAAATAAAGACAATAAAGTAAAATTTTTTCTTCGCCGAATGTAAAATGCAAAGAAGCAAAAGTTAAATTTCCACCCACCTTTTTCAACAATAGCCTCGGGCGATGGCCCATTGTTCGGTACTTTGGCTCGTGCCTAACTCAATTCGGGCGGAACTAACCGACAATTTACCTTTTGAATACTTTTGGAATCTCTTCCTTTTTCTTCGCCTTCTTGCCTCCCTAATCTTTTCATCAGCAAAGCTAGGGATTCTGGGTTGGGAAAATGGCCTATATAAGCCATTTCCCAAAATAAAAATTTGCACTTATATAATTTGCACATAATAAGATCCAGGTGAATGTTTCTTGTGGCCAAAGCGAGATCCAGGTAACTTTTTAAACCATCTCTTGCTCTTTTATAAAATGAAACCCCATCCGAAAGTCTTTTTTGAATTTGCCGCGAACTGTCTGGCGATCCGTTTGGCATGACCCCTCAGGTGAGATCGAGAAAGATGGCTAAAAACTGCTTTCTAAACTTTTCTAGACGTTTTTTCTCACCAAATTTCCGCCAAATTTTAACCAGAGATCCCAAAGAATAAGAATCTCGGACCTAAAAGGGCATTACCAAAGTTGCAAAATTGAATTTCCCGATTCATTTTCCACTCCCGATGAGACTCAGACGAGAACGTTCTCTTATGAGGTAGCTAAGCTTCCGGCAGTTCAAAAACCATGAATGTAAACACTTCGAGAACGCCGTTCCCAGAAAAAACGCCTCAGGCCAATCCCGAAATCCTGAAAGTTGAGAGAGAGGCGCCTGAATCCCGGAGTCAAACCCAAATGCCAAATCGAGAGTGACAAATCCAGATTTTGCTCGGAAGACCGACCTCTGGAAGATTTTCCAAGAAGGCTGGCAGCCATTGCCCTAGGCAAGCAATTAGGGCAATTAGGAGGAACTCCCGGCTCTGTCTCGGAAATGTCCGAATCATCCGAGCTTTCATAAGTTTTTTTGTTTGCAATCTTTTTATCGGATGTGCGCATTAATAATTCCATATTAGGACTTTTGGCATTGCTAAGGTAGATTTCAGGTATATCACGGTATGAGTCGAGATTTGAGAAAGCAGGCGAGGATTTCACCTTTAAAGTTTTTTCTCTTCTTTTTCCTTTGTTTCTATTAAGCATTTTTCTATATTTTTACATTTTTTTTTGAAATATTCTAATAGGGTTTTCGAAAATTTTTGCGCTTTTGACAATATTTTCAAAAATTTTGTAAAAAGTTGGAATTTTGACCGAAAATATCATTTTCTTCAAAATTTTTGAACACCCGCAAACTTCTCAAAGAATTGTCTTTTTTTACAGTAAAAGCTTACCTTTTCTCAAAAATTGTAAAAACTGTAAAATTTTGGCAAAAATTAGGAAAAAATAAAAAACTTCTACAAATATGAAAACTTTTTTTGCCTTAAAAATGAAAAATTTCTTTCATAGACACCAAAGATCAAATTTTAAGACATATGGACAATTTTCTTCAAAAAACATTTTTTTCCACAAAATTGGCACTCCGCCGTGTAAATTCGAGAACATCCGACCCACCCGCTGGCTGTTCTCCAGCCTATGATGCCAGCGAACAAAATTGTTTGTACACTAGTCGGCTCCCGAGAACTTTCCCATGTCAATAATTCACAACCAAACCCGGAGGCAAAGCCAAAAGACAAAACTCGTTTAGACATTCAAAGCCACAAAACGTCACCTTTCACCTTTCCAGGACAAAATTTCACACCTGTCCGTTCCCGAACAGATTTTTTCTCGAATAATATTTTTGTTCTCGAATCATCAATCCTTGGTTTGTAGCCACCGGATAAGTCCGTTATTCCTTCGACCACCAAAATCCATGAATTCCAAATGGGAGTCGCCGTTTTTATTTTGCCAAGAGCGTCAATCCTGGACGCCAATCCTGGAAACGAGCACTTGATATTCGAGCTTTTTGTGTTCGCCGGAGGCATAAGGCCCCCTCAAGCCAAACAAAAATGGTCGCACTTGGAGGGGGCGCAGCGGAAGTAAATCTGCGCTTGTTACCGCTCTCGTGGCGCGAACTCTCTTAGTGCCCTTTCCTTTTCATAATAGGCTGAATCGGGAGTCGGCTCGAATATGCCCTCAGGGCCTGCCCACACCCAAGACCCTTTGGTGGCATATTTCTGTGGGCAAGCCCTCTGGCAGGCCAAAGGTCCCGTTATAAATGTCTCTTCTAAGGCCATGGACAGTACCGCTATCTCTTCAGTTTTGAGCCGCTATGTCTTCTGTCCTGAGTTTTGGATCCAGGATGACATCCTGGATGAGGAATAGTGTTTGGGAGATGGCAGGGTAAAGAGTGTTCTCAGCATCTCCTGTTACATGCTTCGAAAAATTATGGAACGGAGCGTTCGGAGAATTGTTTATTTACCGCTCGCTTTCGGGATTCACAGTAATTTTTGGGTCTGGAGAACATTTTAATGTCCAGGTGACATTTTGGGTTTGGAATCTGGATAAAATATGGGGTCGAAAGCGCTGAGTTCTGTTTCTTGGACTTATTTTGCTTCAGGGGAAATATTGATGGTTAGTTAAGATAAGGTCACGATAAAGCAATATTTGATGAAACAGGTGATGAAATTGTCTTTTTGGGCCACTTTTCTCTATGTTGGCTATAAATCTGATGTCACTCATTCTATGTCAACTTTTTTTCTAGATTATTTATGGTCTTTTCAAAATTTTTGAATTCGCGCCAAAAACTGTCCATTTCATCCTGGTTTTATCAATTTCATCAAATTTGGTAAAAGTGACATTTTTTGATGAAAAATTGCAAATGTAAAATTTTTGGAAAGACCGTTAGAAACTAGAGAAAAGTTGACATAGAGATAGTAACATCAAATTTATGGCCAAAATAGTGAAAATTGGCCCAAAAAAGAGATTTCATCACCAATTTTTGTTCACATATTTCTTGCTTGTGGCCTTAGCTTTCAGAATGGTTCTCTAATCTCTTAAGTTGTATCAAACTTTGTACCTTAAAGCTTTTTTTTCCCGCAAAATGTTTCATTAGAAACACTTAGAGAAGATTATTAGCCAACGATAACTGACTTAAAATTTTGAGATATTAACGGTTTTTCGATATAATTAAGAGTTCAAAGACCACTCCCGGACTTCAGAAATCACTCATGGCTCATCTTTCAAGACTTGCCTTTCAAGCTTACTCAGAAACCTTTTGTATCTCAAACCGAGACATCAGGGTTGAAAAACCCGAGAAAAACGTCATTCAAGGGAAAATATTTATGCTTAGCTTTCCATATATAGACTTGCTTGTGTTTTTCTGTGAAAAGCGTTTATATCTTAATCTCTCTAATAATCCTTTCATATTAATAAGAGGAATTGTTTGGATTTGGCTCATTTTTATGGGAAGCGCCAAAGTCCTTGGAAAAATTGTCCAGAAAAATTTATCATTTCTCATGATTATAAAATTTACCTTGGAAGAGTTTTTGGCAGAATGCCCAATTTTGTAGAAAATATTTGGGAGAAGATTATCGCTTACCAGGATTGACTTGACTTTGTATTGGCTTAGACTAAAAAATACCTTAGACTAAAAAATTACCTATGCCAATCCAGGTGACTACCGCTACCTGAGGCGAGTACCTATGACCCATTACCGTTACTCGATTTTGACCTATGATTGTTTCCAGTTTTCTTAATTTTTCCTCGACTTGTACTTTCGTGCGGAATTGTTTAACTACCTTGTATGATAGGTGAATATAGTTTCAAAGTCCATCCTATTCAGGGTCTCACACAGCTCAGCACTTCTCTGCTATTCACAATCTCGACTCGTCCCATATTCACAGTACCAAAAAAATGATCGCGACACTTATCAGCCTTTCCATTCTCTGCTTTGTGGTCGCAGCACAGGCCCACCCAAGCGGTTATCCGGTCTCAGTCCAGAGCGACGACGATGAGTCACCGGCAGCAGTTGACCCGGCTCTGTGGCTCCGAGCGCAGTATGCCCACAGGGTATGTAAATTCAAATGATGATTGTAAATGGTTTAAAACCGGGAAAATTACGTCAATTGGGACAGTAATTTCCCGGATCCCGGATCCTGGGGAATCCGGGATACAGATTTCAGGATTGGGTATAGTAATAAGGATTCCACAGCTTCGGGGCATGTCAGTTTTTAGGGGAGAATTACGGTTTAGATTGTAACACGCCGGAAAAATTGACAATCCTGAAGTCGTGGGAGCATGAAGAGAGCTTGTCTTGAGGACTATGCCTTCAGGGCATATCAAACCTTTGTATAATTTTCTGGCTTGTTAAACCGAATCCTGGTCGAATTTTGGTCACTGCTGAAATTCTGGAAAATCAGAAACAATTTGTAGTCTAATTTTGAGACAATTTTGCTACTTTTCATGGCAATGTTCTCAAAAAATGGGCTTTTCCAGAAAACTTTTATATCCAGAAAATTGGCATTTCTCAAATTTTGGAAAAATTGATCCTGAAAATCATTTTCCTAGGAAAGAGAAAACTGATCGTTTACAAATCCAGAGAAAAATTTTTGTACCGGAACTCAGTTTTTCCTGGAAAAACTAATTATCCCCAGGCGAGACCGAATGTCTCCAAAATCCAGGAAAATATCATAGCCAGTCTTTACTAAACGGTCCATTTTAGAATCCCGAAACGGCGATGCGCGAGGCGGCTTTGCTGCGGGCCATGTACCAGGCTGCGATGATGAGAGGCGAGCCTCAGGATGAGTTTGACATCGCCTCTGATCCGAGACTCTACCGGGCGTCGCGATCCAACGGCAAGCCGACATTCATCCGATTCGGGAAACGAAGCGCGACCGAGCCAAAGGACAAGAAAGCTTTCGAGCCATGAGAATCTTCTTCGAGAATCTTCTGGAAAATGAACTAAATTATGCAAATACAATTCTTCCCTGACATATATGTTACCTTTTTTGGCTATTTATGGCTTCAAAATGACTCTAAGCGTCGATCCGTTCAATAAAATTGACAAATTTGTTTGTATTTATTCATTTGTGTACTTTAATCATTAAAGGTTTTTCAAATAAAATGAGGAAAACTGTGATTCTCGATTTGTTATAGTGTGCAGAGTCACTTTCTGGCATTGTGCCAAGCGATAAAAGGTTAAATATTAATCTTAAAGCAGTAAATTTATTCTATAGCAAATGTTTTCTGGAAGGCAGATTTCAGGATGCGAACCCCAGCGACATATATACCGGTTTAGAGGAATAACAAACTTTCAAAATTCGAGAGTAATATCCCCTTAATATTGAGTGATCATTGATCCCTTAAGTTTAATTAATATCGGCGCTAGCTAAAGTTGGCAGTATTCCAGAAAATTTGAGTCGAAATTCAAAATTTTTCCCTAATTTTCTAATTTTCAAAAAAGTCGAAAATTTGAGACAAAAAGACTTAAATCTCGAAAACCTTGAATCGAGATCTGGCCTGCAGTATATCGATCGGTAGCGCAGAGTCTTAGCTCTGATTTGAGCCATTACGCATCTTTCTAGAATGTTCCAGAAAAAAGTTATAGCGAAAGATGGCTGCTGTGGTTTTGACCGGGAGAAGGATTGACAGGTTCCCGTGATCATTGATCCCTTAAGTTCAATTAATATCCACGCTAGCTAAAGTTGGCAGGATTCCAGAAAGCGGTACTACAGTACCCAATGCCAAAACTTATCTCGTATTCGGATTCAGGGGCCCCGAAAACTCGCAGGGAAATCTTTGCCGGCTAGAATTTCTAAGCGACATTTTTGGGAAGTGGCAATTGTCCGGAAGCACAATAGACCGTTATGTAGAGTCGAATAGGCCAGAGGCAAAATATTAAAGTAAGTAGCAAAAAAAGAAGCAACATATTATCAAAGAAAATTGAAACAAAAGAACAATGAATGTTGCCATGGATACCCATTGTCTGCTACCTCAGCAAGCTTGAGCTTCTTTGCAATGGCTTGAGTAGACCATTTTTTTTGTTATTCAAAGGCATTCATTGTCGGCAGAGATCAAAGAACAAGCGCGGCTAAATTGAGCGCAGGAAAATGCGCGGGGAAAAGCTAATCTCGAACATGTATATGTTACTTATCTATTCTCACCGGTCGCAGTCTGTTGCAAATTTCCGCTATCTAGGCTTTTTTGTGATAAGGAAACATGTTTAAGATGCACTTTGTAAAGGTAAAAATGTCGTAAAAGTGTTTCTCTTTGCCATAACGGTCCGTCAAAGTGCGAAAAATTTTTGGAAAAAAATTTTATCGCGGAAAAAGCTGGTTTGGAAGAGTTTTGTACCCGACTCCGCTTTGGGCCCTCTATGAACGCCTAACCATAGGCCATCCTCGCCAGCACTGAGGCATTATTGCCCTTGGCTTATAAGTCGCGATCCGCGTTCAATTCCTCGATTCAAGATTCTCGAGATTTAATTATTTTTGTCTCAAATTCTCGAATTTGCAAAAAAAAGTTGAAATTTTGAGACAAAAATAATTAAATCTCGCGAATCTTGAATCGAGATGCGGCGAATAGTATACCGACTAGAAAGGGTGCCCAGCGCCTCCGGCGCTGGCGAGAAGCCCCATATCAGTTGCCCCTGCCCAAAATTCTACGGGGTGGTTTCAGTGGGTCCCCTGCTCACCGTTCAACGCATTGGTTCCTTCCCCCCTCGCCTCTCCTTTCCACGCGGTGTTTACATAAATCTAGATCTTTGATTTTTGAACTTTTCCTTTTAAATTTTGGATTTTTCCAGGATTTAAAAGGAAAAGTTCAAAAATCAAAGATCAAAGTTCAAATCTGATCCCGGATTCGGACTCAGCGGGGTCGATTTACTATGGAGGGGTTTCATCATATTGACTCAAGAGTCCTTGTAAAGCCTCAAAATACCTCATATACTGTCTGCCAAAGGCGCGAAAAGAGGCATATTTAAATCGAATAACTGTCCAATGACCCAATATCGGCGGCGCGAGTGAAGGGTGAATCAGTGCGTCCGCTGCTCACCGTTCAACGGGATGGTTTCAGTGCGTCCGCTGCTCACCGTTCAACGGGATGGTTTCAGTGCGTCCGCTGCTCACCGTTCAACGGGATGGTTTCAGTGCGTCCGCTGCTCACCGTTCAACGGGATGGTTTCAGTGCGTCCGCTGCTCACCGTTCAACGGGATGGTTTCAGTGCGTCCGCTGCTCACCGTTCAACGGGATGGTTTCAGTGCGTCCGCTGCTCACCGTTCAACGGGATGGTTTCAGTGCGTCCGCTGCTCACCGTTCAACGGGATGGTTTCAGTGCGTCCGCTGCTCACCGTTCAACGGGATGGTTTCAGTGCGTCCGCTGCTCACCGTTCAACGGGATGGTTTCAGTGCGTCCGCTGCTCACCGTTCAACGGGATGGTTTCAGTGCGTCCGCTGCTCACCGTTCAACGGGATGGTTTCAGTGCGTCCGCTGCTCACCGTTCAACGGGATGGTTTCAGTGCGTCCGCTGCTCACCGTTCAACGGGATGGTTTCAGTGCGTCCGCTGCTCACCGTTCAACGGGATGGTTTCAGTGCGTCCGCTGCTCACCGTTCAACGGGATGGTTTCAGTGCGTCCGCTGCTCACCGTTCAACGGGATGGTTTCAGTGCGTCCGCTGCTCACCGTTCAACGGGATGGTTTCAGTGCGTCCGCTGCTCACCGTTCAACGGGATGGTTTCAGTGCGTCCGCTGCTCACCGTTCAACGGGATGGTTTCAGTGCGTCCGCTGCTCACCGTTCAACGGGATGGTTTCAGTGCGTCCGCTGCTCACCGTTCAACGGGATGGTTTCAGTGCGTCCGCTGCTCACCGTTCAACGGGATGGTTTCAGTGCGTCCGCTGCTCACCGTTCAACGGGATGGTTTCAGTGCGTCCGCTGCTCACCGTTCAACGGGATGGTTTCAGTGCGTCCGCTGCTCACCGTTCAACGGGATGGTTTCAGTGGATCCTCTACCCAGCTTTCAACGCATTGGTTCCTTCCCCCTCGCTTCTCCTTTCCAGACGGTCTTTACATAAACATGTTTACGATTGCGTAATGAGAGAGAGGGAGGAAGGCTGTTTACTCCTTTCGGCACACTCCCCTGCGCATCGGCTCCTTCCCTGTGTTAGCGCCGCTCCGTCCCACGGGGGATACTCAGTCCCGTAACTTTGAATAGGATGGACCTAACTCAGGTGCTTTTTTTTGCGTCATATAAGTCGACCCTAATACGCAACTTGCCCAAGTTACTTTAGTGGCGACCATAGGGGTATAAAACCCTGACCACGGGACACTGGCGCTATAGTATATGGGCATTTGTAGCCCAGGGTCTTAGCTCTGATTTGAGCCATTACTCATCCTTCTAGAATGATCCAGTAAAAAGTTATGCCAAAAAATGGCCGCGGGGGGTTTGACCGGTTCCCGACATTCCCGGCCGAAGAAAGTTCAAGTGCGCCCGTTGTGAATTGTTATGCTGTTTTGGCAGGTATATTGACGATTTGCCCTGCTCGTCTGCAGCCGACAGTCCCATGCCTCAGCCGATCGCTTTCTCTTGGATGACTGTTTCATTAGGCTGGCCCGTCCTGCTAGCGAGACTGCGCTGTGAGTAAGCTGTGGCGCTTGCGATCCCTACCAGCCTCAGGGACTGGCTGTCGATTCATTAGCCGTATCTTTGCTTCTTTGCCATTGATCTCTGCTTGAACGAGGGACCCGAAGGAAGGATCGATTCATTGGGGCACCTTGGGACAAAGGTGGTTTGGAAGGGGTCTTGCATGACGGTTTTTTAAATACCTGTACAGTCGCGTAATTTAGAATGAAAATAAAAAAAATCTCAAAAATTTTGGCACAAATTTGTATTTTTTTCTTTTTTCAAATTTTTCCACAAAAATTGAAAATTTTCCCAAAAATTTAGTCGAAAGTTTAAAAATTCAAATTCACGCAAAAATTTTTAGGCCTCATTTAAAATTTGGACCATTTTCTAGAAGGACCCTCTCCTCAATGACACATTTTGCCAGAGATGGATTTTTGTATGGAAATTCCCTCTCTACTATGGCTCTTCTCGGCCAAAACGGATAGCGTCATTATAGAGTGGGACGGCCCTTCATTTTTTGTCAGGTTTGTGTGCGATGTTTTTATCACTTTTGCTAGGTACTTCAAATTTCTTTCTTCTCTGTCTCCCAGAAATAGAATATACAAACAGAGATGATCAAAGATCAACAAATTGCATTGGCAATGGTGAAGAGCCAGACATTTGCGGTTTAAAACTTTCCATGCAAAGTTTTTCAGTTTTCAGGGCAGTGAACTATAAAATAGGCTTAAGGATCTCTTAACTTCAGGAGAGACGTCTTCCGGAGAGATGTCTTCTCTTTTGGTTATAGCGGCACACTTGGAAAGAATGAAAGATTGATTTGGGCGGGATTTGAAACTCAAATTTTTTTGAAACGAAAAATTTGTTAAGAAAATTTTTGAAAGAATTTTTCAGAAAAATCCTATTTTCAGGTGGTTTTTAGACCAATGCCCTTGCCCAAAAAATGCCAAAAAAGAGTTTTTACACAAAAAGCCGCTTTTTCGGTTAGACGAGGCCCTCCAATAAAGGCCCTCTCTAGAGGGACATTGAAATATAAGGTCCCGGGCCCCTTTTTGGAGGAAATACGGTACTCCCAGTATGGAAACAAAAAAATTATGGCTAAACCCCTGTAACCCCCCGGTAAATCCCCACTTGCGCAGACCTAACCCTACGGGGTTACAATTCGGGGAATTTTCAATCAAAAACCCAAACAAAATCCGCACATTTTCACTTTTTCGTACTCGCAGACCCAAAACTCGACGCTTAAACAGGTTTTTCCCACGGTTTGCTATTTGAAACTGTCCCATTTGAAGTGAAATGGTTTCAAACGAAACATTTCTGTGTGAAAGTACAATGCGAGATTTGCTATTATATGTCCTATTCAAAGGGCTATCCCAGCCGATTCAAGCCATTCCTTATCTGTGTCGCGATCAAAAGCACCGAGCGTCACTTCCATTCCATTCCAGGAGGGAAATCAATGCTTTGGCAATGGTTTATTTGCTCAAACTGTCCCCTGTGTCGTTGGCTGTGGCCTGCGACCACCAAATTTTGCTTTCCATATTATCGATTTCTCGTTTTGAGAGTTGTGAAATTATTGTTTTGCTGTCATGTTGCAAGTTTCTAATCTCAAATCAAATCAAATCTAAAGGATTCTTATCTCTTTGGAATTTTTAATTGATTTTTATGTTAAAGTTACCTGTCAAAATTACCGCCGCAGGAAAAGTTGACATATTATTAGTTTTGAGATAAAACGTTGTATCCAAATATTGAATCAAATTTCGCTTACATTTCTTATTCAAGAGTTCGCGCAGGGAACTGTTGCCATATTTCCTGTAATTGCAGCCACCACCCCGAAAATATACGACACCTAAGACTATGTCAAAATCCCCCCAGCGGCCTTTTTTGCCATGACTTTTTTCTGGAATATTCCAGAAGGATGGATAATGGCTCAAATCATAGCTAAGACTCTGTGCTACCGATCGGTATATTGCACGCCGGATCTCGATTCAAGGTTCTCGAGATTCAATTCTTCTCTCTCCCAAATTCTCGAATTTTCTTGAAAATTGGGGTCCTGAGACAAAAAGACTTGAATCTCGAGAACCCTGAGTCGAGATCTGGCGTGCAGTATACCAATCGGTGGCACAGAGTCTTAGCTATGATTTGAGCCATTAACTATCCTTTTGTAATATTCCAGTAAAAAGTTATGACAAAAACCGGGATTTTGAGCATAAACCATAATTTTCAGCATCGGACCATAAGTTTTTTCAGGACAAGTTTTCAGGTCACCAGGATGACCATAGAATGTTCAGATACAAGCGAAAACTGCGCCTAATACTAATCTGCCTCTTATGCCTAACCATACCGTTATTTATACTGTACCCTCTTATAACCTACACATTCTGCGACCGGCACAAATTCCACGCGAACACTCTTGACGACTATTCCACGTCCACGGATTTTGACGTGTTTCCTTCGTTTTCGGATTTGGCGCTCAACGGAACGCAACATTGGTCCAGCAAATGGCAACAAGTCGAGACCCGCTTTGTTAACCTGAGGCAGTTCTACAATATTTCGGTGCCGAAGAATGCAAAACTTTGCGAGAATGCCCAACTTTTTGTGTTTGTCGTTTGCAAGGCGGATGCCTTTGCGCAAAGGAATGCGATCCGGAAGTCCTGGATGGCGACAAAGGTGAGATTTAGCAACTTTTGGTAAATGTCGCGAAAATTGGGGACCCAAATTGGTGACTAATCCAAATTTTTGGGTCAAGACTCCAGGCTTTGGTTGGATTTGTGGTTGGATAAGAAAAAATATTTGTCAATACTTGACTATAAATTGGCGACAATCTTAAACAACAAAAATTTTTTAATCAATTTTCTTTCAGACAGACAAAGTGATCTCGAGGTTTGTTGTCGGCCGACCTGAGAAGTCGAGCCACTTACTGGCACTTTATGATGAGCAAAACCAACACGGGGATATGATTTTCTACGACATGGACGACACTTACAAGAAACTTTACTTAAAGGTAATCGGTTATTTTACGCAGGTGAGAGGTAGCGGAATCGAGAAAAAGTCAAGATTGTACTTAAATGCCGCGCAATATCAAAAATAGTATCACTTTTCTTAGTGATAGTGGTGTTGCTATCACATTTTCGGAATCCCGGCTTAAAGAAACCAATATCAACTTTTTTTATTTAGACCCACGCCGCATTCCACTGGTACCAATCATTCTGCCCTGAGGCCAAATTCGTTCTGAAGATTGACGCCGACACTGTCGCGGATTTGCAGCGTCTTCTTTTCTGGATCGAAAAAAAATTTGAGTCAATCCGCAAAAGACACCCGGCCGTTATTTTCGGAAGTATGCACTATGGAGTGTCACCGGATCGGAACATTTTCTACAAAAAGTTGGTTCTTCCCTCTCACTTTTCACCTTTTTACCGTTAGAACCAAGGAATGCAACATTACTAATGCACCTTTTCAGCCACGTGACTCACGAAGAATACTTCCCATCTTTTTATCCGCCTTACCTGTCCGGTCCCAGCTACCTGCTCTCAAGCCAGGCCGTCTCCATATTACTCAAGAATACTTATCGCGTGCATACCTTGCCAGAAGACGTGCTTTATACAGGTATTTTGGCCTACCTGAGCGGAATTCGACTGCAGGACGAATGGCGCCATTTTCAAACGTATGATGGGGTAGGAATTGTTTATTTTGTTAAGGATTTCATTGATGCACTTTGGGTATTTAATTCCAGGCATGACACGCGGGAAACCCAAATTTGAACTTCATAATTTTTTTCTCGATTTTTTACAGTGTCCGGCTATTTTTTGATTGTTCCTACCCCACCGGACCGGGGTACGATCTATCGATTGGCGCTATCAAAATAGGGTATATCGCCACAAAAAATGTCTGGTTTACCCCAGTTTTTCATTATTTCACAACTGGTGTTGCGAAATAACGGAAAATAGGGTAAACCACCCATTTTTTGTGGCGATACACCCTGACAACGTCTGTTTTGCTCTCCCAACTTCGATTCTAGCTCCGGGGCTTCAATAAAAAACGACACTCTTGAGTGATGTCGTGATCTCGAATCATATTAGAGCATTATTCCATACTTTTTTCAGTTCTCGCCTTACCTCGGATGTGATCCAACCGATGGCACACCTTTGAAAACCATCGCTCCAGCGTCGGCCGAACCTGCGAAGATTGCTCAAGTCTATATAAATTTGCACAATTTTCAGTGCCAAAATTCCTTCTTCGACTTTCATTTGAACGACGATGTCTCGAACGGAATTTCGTACTATAAAACTTTGCTCGGCTTTAGGCTGAATATTTTGTTTTGTCCTTTGTAACTTTTTTTTTGTTGAATGATCTCATAAATTTATTGCAACAGTTTTGGTTCAGAGAAAAGGAAACAGTTGGAATTTGGTATTGAACATTCCTCCAGGTGCCTTCGTCTTGAAGTCAATATTATCTGTATCTGAAAAGCTGTCCTCGCTTTTTGTACGCCCGCCGGTCATGAAAAATGTAAACATGTCACTAAAAGGGCGGCAATTCAAATGGGTATTTTTTGGTTAAAACCCAAATTCGGTGAAATTTGGCCCGTGTGATATGCTGAGAGGAGGTCAAATAAGGGCTAGTGTGCGGCACACCGAAAAGACAACGCAAAGGTTAGAGCGCAGAGAATGTCTTTGTCTGCCCGGTTATTTCCCACTTCCTCTGTAAAGCAATGGGAAATAACCGGGCAGACAAAGACATTCTCTGCGCTCTAACCTTTGCGTTGTCTTTTCGGTGTGCCGCACACTAGCCCTTATTTGACCTCCTCTCAGCATATCACACGGGCCAAATTTCACCGAATTTGGGTTTTAACCAAAAAATACCCATTTGAATTGCCGCCCTTTTAGTGACATGTTTACATTTCCCTCGCGGCGGGCGTACAAAAAGCGAGGACAGCTTTTCAGATACAGATAATATGCCCTCCGGGGAAAAAGTGCCGGCAAAATGTTTAAAGTACACAAAAAGAGATCTCACAAAATATTTAGCCTGAGCTTCAGCAAGTGAGCTCTGACCAGTTAGCCTCCATATCTAAAAGGGCAATATCGCACAAAGCCGCAAGCTTCAGCCTGAGCCCCAAAGTATGCCCTTATAAGGGCTGTTCACCTAAATTCCAAGCTTAAATATTACCCCTAAAATTTTACCCCTTCACGAGTTTGCTTCTTATGAACTGGAAGCATTCAAACTTTGGAGGCTTTGGCCAAATCAATTCTGGAATTTTCTAGAAGGCCGCCCAAAAGTATGCCCTTATAAGGGTTGTTCACCTAAATTCCAAGCTTAAATATTACCCCTAAAATTTTACCTGCGCAATTTTTCTAAAACCTTAATTTTGGGCTTTCGTCAGCCATACCCCCCCCCCAATAAACCTCTTCCCAAAATTTTTTTGTACCCCTACTGTACCCCTTGACGGAAATATTGGCTAGCAAAATTTTACGGGGTGAATCCAAGGAGGCTTATGCTAGGACTAGTTTGTAAAAGGTTTTTATCCATACTCGGGGTATAGGTAGATCTAGCGCAGCAGCGCTTTTCCCCAGGCCGTTAGTTGGCGGGATCGGGCTAAAAGGTCATCAGCTGACACTTTTGGAATCATTGTCATATAGAGAGCCGCTCTGATCGAGATTGATACACCATCGAGATTGGTATCACCAAATAACTTTTATTCCACAAAAAAAGTAGACGATACCGTAAACAAAGTATACCCTATTCAAATTCAACAAATCTTCTAGAAAACAAATTCAGCTAACGAGTTTTTTCACTTTCGACGAAGGCAGTGTTGGCTTCCAGGGCTTTTTCCTTCCAAAGATCTTTCTCCATTTCAGGAAGATGAAGAATGGCAGAATGCCAAACGTGAACACAAATATCGGCACTCTAAAAATGTGACAAATTAGCAAAATTACCACAAAATTTCGGGATGTAATTTCTTGGAAAATGATAAAATGTAAGTCATTGATGAGGAAGCCTTGTTCAAATTTGCGCCAAAGCACTAAAATGTTCTAGAACATTCTAGTAGGACGAGTAATGGCTTAATCGAAAGCCTAGGATCTCAGCATCCATTTTAGGTATCACTCGTGCTTCTAGAACGTTCCAGAACAAGTTTGGCGTTCTCTGGAATTGAGCGCCTATATGAACAGGATTTCCCCAATAATTACTTAGATTTTAACAATGATAGACAAATGAAGACCGCTTTTGAATTTGGCGGCAATTTGAATTTTATTAACTGGGTCTCGCATTCTTGCGCACCTGGCGAGGTGGTGTAAATGGCAAAACTGTTTATCTCCTCCTAAGAAACAAATTTGAACATTAGTTCTCTATGCGTTTCTTTTTTTCTTTTTCTCTATGAGTTTCTTCTCTCCCGAGTACGCGAGGTTCAAGAATTAGAAATTCAAATGCCGCCAAATTATCGATCCGTCATAATTTTTCTTTCATTGTAATCATTTTCCACGTTTATTTCAGAAAATATAGACAATTTAAGTTTTCATTTTCAACTTTTCCACAATTTATTGATGATTCATTCAGGAATGTAATATCCGCAATGTTCACAATCCAGGGAACATTTTGGCACATTACATGCCTAAATGAATCACCCACAAATTACAAAAAATTACAAAAGAAAAATGGCGCCAATTTGAATATTCTAGAAGATTTATTATTGTGTAATGGAGAACCTTTAAAAACTACAAAAACTAAAGTAGAAATAATTAAAATCCATTTACCTTTGCCACTGTATGTCTTCGTCCGGTCCAATGACTTCAATGGGCACTCCGTTAGATGGCAGAATGCCAAGCTTGCTCTCGAACCTATAATAACAATTTTAAAAATTTTTAGAGTCAAAAAATTTAAAGTACCGCCGAATTTCCTGAGTTAGACTGGCCGACGAGTGAATTGTGCGATGGCCGAACACGTTCAGAGGTATGACTTGTTTATCGGCCTGAAAATGAAAAATTTAACTAAAAATATTTACTGTCTCCATGGAAATAATAGGATAGATTACAATATGTTGATTTGAATTGGCGCCAGCAGCGCCAATTCAATTTAAAGGGGGCTAGCGCAAATCTGATATTGCTGACCCCTTTAAAATCAATTCAAGACCACATTTTTCAGATTTTGACTGCGTCCAATCACCGCTTCTGTAAGCGCTTTAAGTTGGGAAAACCTCCTAGGCTATCAGTGGTGGTCTTCTAGACCATTCTAGAAGAACGAGTAATGTCTCTATAGAATGCTCAGTTTAAGCATTACTTTGAACCATTTCTCGTCTTCTAGAATGTTCCAGAAGCAGTCAATATCTATGAAATAACTAT
Organism: Ditylenchus destructor; assembly: GCA_022814885.1. Classification (NCBI taxonomy): domain Eukaryota; kingdom Metazoa; phylum Nematoda; class Chromadorea; order Rhabditida; family Anguinidae; genus Ditylenchus; species Ditylenchus destructor. The sequence continues at coordinate 184,084 of JAKKPZ010000058.1, read as the reverse complement.
ACTACAGTTTTTTCACGAGGTCGTTCCTTGTGAACTGGAAGTATTCCAATCTTGGGGCTTCGCCCTTCTGGAACATTCTAGAAGGGCGAGTAATACCTCAGTCTAAAACCCAGAATCTCAGCATTAATTTTGGCATTATCCACCCTTCTAGAATATTTCGGAACAAAATGAAGGCCAACACCAATTTGGAATACTTTCAGGTCATGATGAACGACCCAATAAATTATCGCATAACCGATTCACACTTACCGGAAGACCTTCAATGTCGATTCCAGAAGAGAGCACGACCACCGCTCTCTTGAACGGAGGGAAATGGATAATCCGCTTCACCTGCAATGAAATAAATATTCAAGAATTGTATTGGGTGAAAGAAATAAAAACAAACGGTTCCGCTCTGAAGCAACTTCTCAATGAAATCCTCGAAGGGGTAGCTCTTTTTGGCCAGGTAAGATCCGTACTCGCCTTCCAAAACCTTCAACGGATCGTCTAGCGGATCTTCGTACGATTTCTGAACGGCCGTGTACAGAAGATAAAGCACGATCCCGATGAATGCTCCGGCGATTATTTGGAAGAAGACCATTATACATTTTCCTGAAATTGAGAAGGTTATTCTTGTGAATTTTTGGCTTGGCTCCGGGTGTATCCTTGGATTTTTCCTGTCCAAGACTATCCAGGACTTTTAGCCGCTTAAGCCCAAGCTTAAGCCAAAAACATAGTACCGATCTTAAGGTTCCTTGCAGCCTAAAGATAGAATGATTCCTCGCTTGAGCCTTAGAATTATAATAGCTTCAAAACTAGCCTTGGTCTAACTTCCCATGTAAGCCTAAGCTAACTCAAAGTATCCTGACCCTAAGTATCCTGGAATCTTAAGAATCGGGAAATGCCTAAAATTGACCACTTCCACAACTGGGCGGTAATCCCTTGAACGAAAAATTTGACTCTAAGAGCTGAAAATCCGAGAATAGGCTGAAGGCAGCTCTTTCCAAGGTTCTCTCACCAATCTTATGTGAAGGCTTACCAATTGATAGCTTAAGTCTATGCTTAAGTTTGAGCGATCAGACAAAATATCGGCTTAGTTTATGGCTAAAAAACTGAATTCCTGGAAAGGGTTCTTCCTGAATTCTTGCAAGACCGGGCGGAAAGTGTCTTCTGGCTAAAGTGGCTTACAACGCTTTTTTACGCGCTTAAGCCCAAACTTAAGCACACATATGTGCTTGTGCTTAATTCTGTCCGTAAGGTTTTGTCACCCCCCCCCCCCTATTTTGATATCAGTCAGACTTAAATTAATCAGAGACACAAATCAGTCACCTTAAAACCTTACGGACAGAATTAAACACAAGCAAGCACAAGCACTGCTAAAACTTAAGCACACATATGTTAATAGCTAGACTTGGTCTAAGCCTAAAACTAACCCTAAGCATCCTGGTCCTAAGTACCCTAGAAGCTTAAGGACTGAAAAAGTGACTTCCTCGAATTGAATTATTGGGGAGTAAAAAATACTGGCAAACCCTCCGTCAAACCCCCGCAGGCATATTCGCCATAACTTTTTTCTGGATCATTCTAGAAGGATGACTAACGGCTTAAATCAGAGCTAAGACACTGGGCTACCGATCGGTATACTGCACCCCAGATCTCGATTCAAGGTTCTCGAGATTCAAGTCTTTTTGTCTCAAATTTTCAAAAAAGTCGGAAATTTGAGACAAAAAGACTTGATCCTCGAGAATCTTGAGTCGAGATGTGGCATGTAATATACCGATCGGTAGCCAAGAATCTTAGCTTTAATTTAAACCATTACTCTTACTTCTAGAATGTTCCAGAAAAAAGTTATGGCGAAAATGCCTGCGGGTGAGTTTGATCGGGACTACGAAAAGTGGATAAACACCTACAGTTATAATAGCGTATCAAAAAATTTACCCAATATTACTTCAACGCCGGATTTTTCGTAGTTCAGGATTTCTTCAGTTCGGTCGACGAATTCATCGTTTGTTTCCTGATTTGGCCGATCATCGATTTTTCTGTTGACTGATTCGATTTTTGCGACTCTCGGGTCGCTTCGCGTCAGGTTTTGAGCAATCGTGCCTTAAATGGATTCATTATTTGGATATATTTTTCTGATCGTTACCTTGATGGCCGTCTGAGCCAGGTGCATTATTTTCGTCCGAAGAAGTTGCGAAACTTCTTTGCTCTGAAAAAGAAACAAATTTATAAAAATATAAACATTGACAGAAATAATTTCCAGCAGAATAATTTTACGAATTCTGGTACCAAGTTCATTTTTTTAAGAAAAATTCGTGACAAAAATTCAAATAAACTTTGTAGGCGGCAGTCAAATTTTCCTATTTTTGTTTGAATTTTAGCCAAAAATGTTTGAAAATATTGTCTAATTTTTAATTTCATAATTTGTCTACTTTTCAGAAAATATTTTTCAACTTTTCCAAATATTTTTCAAAAATTTCTGTACTAATAATAATAAGATAAATAATAATAAAAACATACGAAAACGCAACAAAACCGCTTGAACTGAAATGTTGCCATTTGGTCGGAAAAATATTTTGCTCAGCTTTGGAATTAGCGTCGATCGCTCCAGGGCATGGAAACTGTTACGCGAAGAAAAAGGCCTCTTTAGGAAAAACAGCCACGCTTTTGAATTCGCAGAACTTCGGCATTGGCACAGCATTCCTGAATTCGAGAAATTACTTTGAACGAAAAGAAACGATATCAATATCTGTTAAAAAACTGTAAAATAGTTCAAAACTATAGTATAGTTTTTAACGGATATTGCTTCTGATCACTGCTTCTGGAACATTCTAGAAGATGAGTACTAGCTCAAATGAATGCTGAGACTGTGGGCATTCGATTGAGCCATTACTTGTCTTCTAGAATGTTCTAGAAGCTGTGATCAGAACCAATATCTATTTAAAAACTATACTATAGTTTTCAACTATATATTTTTTGTTTTTCATACATATAATTTGACAAAGAACGCGATACAAATTTTGCATTCATTTTTAAAATAGAAATATCGATCGTTTACATTTTAAACTTTTACCAAAGTAATTTACATTTCAAAACTTGCGGAAAGGTAAAATTCCGTTTAAAAAGTAATCTGAAACATTTTTACTATTTTCCAACGCTAACAAACCGAAAAACAATTAATTCTCAAAGTATCAACGTCCGAGACCAAGCAAAAACGATCAAAAGAAATTTTGTTTGAAACAAAACTCGCATCCAAAACGATGGAACACTTCGCCAGAGCTTTGGATTTTGTTTGAATGTGGTTTTTGAGGAAGGAAAAAAATTTGTTCTATCGTTTGATTGGCAGGGGAAGGACATTGAAGGCACCAAGAGAGTTGACATTTTGTGATAGGGCCGAGATAAAGTGTATGTATAGTTTTGTTGCAAGTTTCAATGCTCATCAAAAACTGCGATTTCTGGATTTTACTTGTCCCATGTCCATTTCATGAGAAAGAATTTCCAACGAGCGGTTTGAATATGGTTGAGATGTTCTGACTTCCATTCTATCCTCAAAGTGCCCTATTTTTGGCCAAAAAATGGCAATTTTGCAAAAAATTTCAAATAATGATAGTTTTTGGCCCAAAAAATGGTTTTTTTTGTAAAAACTGAATGTACTTTGCATACTATTTTCCGTCTAGTTAGGTAGGAAAAGTGAACTTAGAAAAATTATGTTGCCTTTAAAAATTGACAAAATCTTGATTTTATTCCAAATACAAAAAATAATGTTCAAATTCGCGCCAAAATTAGCGCTGGGCACTTTGAGGATAGAAGGAAAGTGAGAATTTCTCTTTCACAGGGGTGTGATCTGTGCTTATTTGTAAGATTTGTTCTTATTTTTGTCCAATGTTCTTATTTTGTTCTTATTTCACGAAATATCCATTTCCAAATGGGAATTTTTGAAACACAAGCAACTTTTCCCAAAAAATTTTGCCTGCGGCGCTGTTTTACTTTCATTGATTGTTAATTCAATATTATTTAATTAATTTTTCAGAAAATGATTTTTCAATCAATACTGTCCCCGATGGTTTTTTGGCAAAAATTCTAAAAAAAATTTTTTCGCCAAACATCCAAAGAAATAGCGAAAAATTTTAGACGAAATTTTGAAAATCGTGAGCAAAATTTGCAAGATTTTTTGAAACTTGACCCTATTGATAAAAATTTATAAAAATGGTCTTATTTTTGACCCTGAAATCTAACTTTTTGGGGCAAATGTTCTTATTTTTGGACATGAATCGATCACACCCCTGCTCCTTCATAACTGCCGAATAGATTCAAGAATAGTACACATTTGTCACAAAAAAGGTCCGCTACCCCGTAATCAGCTACTCTAATAATCCCCCAGGGGATTAATTCTATACCGCTTCTTATTAAACTTTATAATAATTCTTAGCTTTAACCTTCTCCATATCATTTATGGGTAGACTTATTAGGGTACATCCGAGTTCTGGAATATCGCTTGGTGTCAAGTATCCTAAATTTTTTAAACTGCTTACGGATTTCTTCCCTGCTCATTTCGAAACGAAAACTTGTTCTGAATATAAACCCAAAAATATATCAGAGCAAACGCTGCACTGCTCCGGATGAGTCATTCAAACTGGCCAGTCCAACTTTTATTAGCGCGGAAAGCGAACCGCTCTGTGCAAATCTAATCAATGTCGTTCATTTCGATTCGATTCGTTGTACCGCTCTCCTCAATTCGCTGTTTTGATTCGATTTCAGACAATTTAAGAGAAGAAAATTAAATGCTCTGTTTTACTTTCTCTTAAAATTTTTATAATCATTTAATTTTGCAATGAAATCTAAAAAACTTATGCCTTCTGATGGACTTTTTGTTATGTGAATTGTACGCCCCCCCCACCCCCGATAACGGTCATTTTGTCCCGCCCCGAATTCCGTCAATAAGTTTGTATGGATTTGGCCCCCGGATAACGCTGATTTTTGTTTGAACCTCGGTTAACGTGGATTTTGGCTGCCGGTGTGAATAATTACAAAAGGGTCCCCCTTTAGTATTGGTTCGGGAGCTGCCGAAGGCGGCGCCGGAGAAATTTTTGGGGAAATTTTTTCATTTTTAGCCAAAATTTAGCTAAAAGTAGCTAAATCGGGTCCTTCTAAGTAGCATGATGGAGTTCCGTCCCCCGCCCACTAGAATCAACCATATTTAGACATTTCCGGACCCAAAAATCGCGAATTCCCCCAAACCCCCGAAAATCCTGGACTTGTCCCGGACCTAACTCCCCGTCGCCGCTTGGGTTTGGGCGAGTGATATATGAATCGCTTCCTCTCGACGAGAGGAAGCGATTGGTACCGGTTTCAAGACGGAGAATTTATGGCTCCATAAAATCCTGGATTTGTCCCAAAGCATGCTACCCGGCGAAACCGTGGGTTCCTTTCCTGGTTTTAGCTAATTTCGATATGTAAGGCTAACTTATTGGCTAAAAAGTACAAAAACACAATTTTTAGGTACTTTTACTCTTGAAAATAGTGGTCCCCCGGATAACGCTTATTTGAGTCCAATCCCGAGACCCGTTGCCATTGGGCATTATTTTCGGAATCTTGTTGGATCTCGGATCTGAGCATCTCGCGCAGCAGTTCCAAGACAAAATAGCATTGGGGTCACTTCGTTTTGCACCCCGTGCCGAAAATGCCCGAAACCGGTGTCAATCGCCTCCATTTCATGAGAGAAGTCCGAAAAACACAAAATTAGGGTGGAGAAATGCAACTAGAGCTTTTTATACCCTGAGGCGTTTTTCGAAATCCATGATACCCCTATGGTTCCAAAAAAATCCAAAAAATTTTTTTTTCGCAATTTTGCCTGAAAACGTCTAATTAGGGGTTTTCGACCACGCTGATCACGAATCCGAAGGAATTTTCAAGATTGGATCACACCATTCCGAGATATCGCCTTAGGCTGCTGTACAGACTCCACCGAACTTAGGCTTGGGGCTTAGGCTGCTGTACAGACTCAACCAAACTTAGGAATTGCATTTTGATGCCTAAATTTGGGAGAGATTAGATGTTCCAAAAGCATATGGGTCGAGCACAGGTGACACGAAAGAAAAAATTGTAGTAGGGGAACGCAGGAGAGCGTCTCGCGCAAGGGTCCTAAGTGAAAAGTAGCTTGGCCTTAAATGCTATGGCTACGCTTCGGTTTGCACCCCGTGCCGAAAATGCCCGAAACCGGTGTCAATCGCCTCCATTTCATGAGAGAAGTCCGAAAAACACAAAATTAGGCTTGGGGCTTAGGCTGCTGTACAGACTCAACCAAACTTAGGCTTGGGGCTTAGGCTGCTGGGCACGCGGGGGTAAGGACTTAGTCTTAGGCTTAGGCTGCTGTGCAGAATCCCGAACTTAGGCTTGGGGCTTAGGCTGCTGTACAGGCTTAGGCTTGGATATATGCCCTGAGGCCATATCTCGGAATGGTGTGATCCAATCTTGAAAATTCCTTCGGATTCGTGATCAGCGTGGTCGAAAACCCCTAATTAGACGTTTTCAGGCAAAATTGCGAAAAAAAAATTTTTTGGATTTTTTTGGAACCATAGGGGTATCATGGATTTCGAAAAACGCCTCAGGGTATAAAAAGCTCTAGTTGCATTTCTCCACCCTAATTTTGTGTTTTTCGGACTTCTCTCATGAAATGGAGGCGATTGACACCGGTTTCGGGCATTTTCGGCACGGGGTGCAAACCGAAGCGTAGCCATAGCATTTAAGGCCAAGCTACTTTTCACTTAGGACCCTTGCGCGAGACGCTCTCCTGCGTTCCCCTACTACAATTTTTTCTTTCGTGTCACCTGTGCTCGACCCATATGCTTTTGGAACATCTAATCTCTCCCAAATTTAGGCATCAAAATGCAATTGCCGAACACGAAAGTCACGAAGGAAGTGCTGAAGTTTGTGAATCGCTGGGACTTGGACAAAATGGAATTGGTGAATCGAAAATTCGCGCAGACGATTCGCATCGATTTCTCTGTGGAGCCGTATCGCCTCTTCCGCAAGCTCATAATTCGACTGATCAATCCGTCTAGAAAATATCGTGGTCCAAAACTGCCGTGCACAGCGCTCTACGAACATCAAATCAAGGAAATGACCTTTGAACAGGTGGCGACTGTTTTCGGGAATCCGAACGTCAGGTGAGTTTAGAGATTTTGAGTTATGCGTAATATTGATTGATTTTTCGGAAAGGCAGATTTTGAATGTACGTTTTTCTGCTATGGAAAAATTAACCTTGATGCGACAGTAATAACAAAATTGATTATGGTCAAGCTCCAGCTCATTTATGCAGTCAATCCTTGTTATAAGCCCCGCCCGATATTACCCCTTCGGTGTAATCCCCTTTGGGCCCGGAACCGATGAAAAATACGAAAGGTTCCCCCATTTTAGCCCCCTTTCCCCGCCCCCTGGAGAAGGTCGGGAGTTCCCCGGTTATAACCTCCCGAGGGGATTATAACGAGGGTTGACTGTATCTCTCAACGTTAGCTCAAAAATACGATAAACAGGAGCAGAAAATTCGCCTTAGTTACCGAAACTGCAAAAATGATATCCGTTTGAGAATAGAATAAGAAATACCTTAAATCCTCTAATTAATCCCCCGGTGGAATTAATATTTCGTCAGGTTCTAGAGGGAATTAAAATTTGGGCGCGCCTTCGGCGCCCGAAAAATTTTGGGACTTTTTGTCAAAATCTTTGGATTTTTGGCAAAATTTTGGAAAATTTAAACCAATTTGGAATTGGGGCCAAAAAATTTTCGCCAAAAATAATTTTTTGGATTTTTGATCGAATTTTCGGCAATTTCTACCAAATTTTTCAAATTTTTTTACCAAATTTTGTAAATAATAGCAAACTTTGCAATAAAAGTTCAAATTTGCGCTAAAAAATTTGAAATTTGGAAAAAATTGGAAAAATACCCATTTTGGGGATTTATTATTTCGTTGAGGGTCCAGAGGGGGGGGGGATTATTTGAGGCGGGATTAATTAGAGGATTTACGGTATACTATTTTGTATGGGCTATGGCCCAATGTATTATTTGGCTGAACTGTAATATTAGCACAATGCATCGGTCAAACCTTCCAGTCAAAACCTTCCCAGCAGCCATCTTTCGCCATAACTTTTTTCTAGAACATTCTAGATGAATAAGTAATGACTCAGATCAGAGCTAAGACTCTAGGCTACATATTGGTATATTTCACGCGGCATCTCGATTCAAGATTCTCGAGATTCAAATCTTTTTGTCTCAAATTTCCGGCTTTTTTTGTGAAAATTCGATAATTTGGGACAAAAAGACTTGAATCTCGAGAATCTTAAATCGAGATGCGGCGTGAAATATACCGATCGGTAGCGCAGAGTCTTAGCTCTGATTTGAGTCAAGCGGAGAAAAGCTATGGCGAAAATGGCTGTGGGGGTTTACCGGGACTCCCATGCATCGGATCCTATTGCATAAAAAAGGGATTGGATAAAAAACAATAAATTGGACAAAAAATTCCAGGATCAAAACCAGATTTATTTCTAGTCTAGCCTGTCTGGTACCACTTTCTATCTCGAATCATTTGCAGATTCGCCTCGACATACATCGCAATCGACGCCGACTACAAAAACCTGGAGTACTTCTTCGACGTCTTTCGCTGGCTCCAGCACCTCTGGGACGGCAAAAGTCTCGTCATCGATATGGATCCACATCGCTCCCACCAGCAATTGCGCTTCTTCGCTACTCTCTTTAATGACAGCATCACAACCACGGCCGGGAATTTGGCTATCATTGATCGCAGCTACAAGTACACTCCTGAATCCGAGTTCTCGCCGTTTATGTATGCGGACACTAATCGATGCCGTCAGGTATATATTTTTGGCATGCTACGTTCAATGATCGATATTAGTCAATAGATCGCGTCAGGACAAACGTACAGAGATTCTACGGGAGCGGGACAGTTAGTCCCGAGATACTTAGTTCCTCGAGTAATAAAAATGCTCCCGGGCCGTTCTAGAAGGCATGATGTACTACAACTGTTCTGCTTCTCGCGCATCTAGGTTTTGGGCTAAACAACCCCTTTAAGGACATATTTTTTCTTAGGCTTTAGGCAAGCATTATATTTAGGCTTGAGCTCCCGAACTATCCTTATAAGAGCATACGTTAGGATTCAGGCAAGGCTTGGGTTAAGCTCCCGAATAAACAAATTTCAAAACAACTTTGACTCAATCTCTACCCCGTATCACAAAACATGGTTACGAAGCGGAATGAAGAGAAAGTAAATTTCTCAAATTACATTCGGCATAATCAATTAAAACAAACGTTTTTCGCTAAAGCGGTACATTCTTTTCCGTTTTGCTTTCTTGGATCTTCTGTAACAGGATCTTCTGTAACAGGATCTTCTTTATCAGGATCATATTCGGGATCATATTCAGGAATTTCCTCGGCACGAAGTTTGCTAATGTGCATCGCCAGGTACATGAAGCCAATAGCCAACAAACACTTGAATGAAAACATGTCGTCGAAATCACTAAAATGTGAGACAGTAAGTAGTTTTTATATGGTTTACTGTTACAGTAAACTATCGCGAGCTGCAACAATTTTACACTTATTAGGGGATAAACACATTTGGCTATGAAGTACGATACTGTCAAGAATGCCAGATCTGAGTGGATACCAAATCGTATAGCGGCCAAAATGATATGATGACATGGCGCTGAGGTTTAACGGAAAGGATGAGTCATTAATGGATTGAGAGGCAATGTTCCGCCTTTTTGAACAGAGATTTATTGATTTATGATGAGAGTGATGATCGGAGAGTAATGTGCATCCGGAAAAATGGAGAATATTCTGGATTGTTTGCCGTTTATACAGGGGGACCCAAAAAAGGAAACGTGTTCAAATGGCTGTGAAATAGCAATAAATAATCGATATTTCACAGCTCGAAAACGAGCGGTCTTTTGTATATTCGTCAGGAAACCTGTACGCGTCTAACAAAAAAAAGATCACCCCGAAATCATGTCGAAAATCTGAGGGGTCAAAAATCGCAAAAATCGGGTTTTTTGCTGTGATTTTTGCAGTAAAACTGAAAAGTTGCGAACCCGAAGCGAATCGTCTCAGACGACCATACCGCTGAAGAAAAATTTGTTCAGTGGGTCGAATACTACCCGGAAAACGAGATTTCATCGTGCAAAAAATTTTAACCATTTTTCGAGTATCGTGTAGTCCCTGATCAGGGCTGGGAGATCGGATCGGAAATATCGGGTTTTTTGGGGTTCGGATCGGATCATTTTTTTTGGCCATTTCCGATCCGATCCAAGCACCCCTAAGAATGCACCCGGCCGCGGATTCAAATTTAAATTCCCGCCGGCCCGATCGGGCGCGGCCGGGAAAAATAGTGAACCATCATTCTAAAATTAGAAAATTTTCGCCTGCGGCGCTATTTAATACAATAAATAAAATTGGTTCCGAATTTTTCCGAGAATAGATAGAATTAAAATGACAGAAATATATGGTGTTCCATAAAAAAGTCTCTATTTTGATGCCATTGTATTTCCTCGATTTTGAAGCGACGCAAAAGAGGCTAATTTTCGCCTGCGGTGCTCTTTTTTCATTATTTCTTCACTGTTTTTCAGTGGTGATTGTCGTTTTCAGTATCAAAAACTACTGATTTTGAGTCAAAAATACCGAAAATAGCAAAATTTTTCACTGCCGCGAAAAATTTTGTCTGTAATAAAGTGTTCTTTCCAACTTTTTCCTTAATTTAGCAAAATAGAGTAAAAAATAGTAAAATTGTACAATTTCGTGAAAAAAAACATTAATTTTGCCATATTTTACCAAAAAATTGCAAATTGCACCCATTTTTGGGCATAAACAGCAAACTTAGATGATTTGGGAAAAATTTTGAAAAACAGCCAAATTTGGTAAAAAATTTTGGATCGGATCGGAAATATCGGGTTTTTTGGGCTCCGGATCGGACCCGCGATCAAAGTTCCCAGCTCTGGTCCTGATGCCGTAGCCATCAGCATCAAAGCTAGTACCGTAATATCAGTTTCCACCTGGTACTACTTTCTGTCATTGTTATGCTTATTGAAAATGGCAGAATGCCAGACAATGGCAGAATTCACTCAGTTTTTCAATGGTATACGAACTAATCCGGGCATATGCCGAGGTCCACTGATAGTTCGGTGAGAAGTGACTTTCAGACTGAAAGTCTCCCAACGATAGGATTCAATCTCTGAAACATTTTTCAATTTCTCCAATAAATTCTCTTATAGCATCTTGTTATTCTGTCGCCAGGATATTTTTGACCCAGTCCACCATTCCCGGTGAACTTGAGCTTTGAAGAGCTCTGGTAAGATAAGAAGAATATCCACGAAGCTTCAAGGATTTCCGTCCTTCGGCCCTCGAAATACCTGGATTTCCGGCTTTGGATAACTCATACCTCGCGCAGCACCAAAGGAAACCGGCACTTATGGGCGGCGTGGTCGTAGAAGTTATATACTTTAAGATGAGCAGCAAATGCTGCACATCAAATTTGGCGGAAATTTGAACTCACGTTTCACGTGAGTAAACACCAAATCTGATATTGCTAACCCCCTCTAAAATACGATTCTAGAGGGGGTTACCAATACCAGATTTGGTGTTTACTCATAAGAAACGTGAGTACGTGAAACGTGAGTTCAAATTTCCGCCAAATTTGATGTGCAGCATTTGCTGCTCATCTTAAAGCATATAACTTCTACGACCACGCCGCCCATATCAACCGCAAGTATCTAGTAATGTCGATCTCGACTTTTGAAAGACAAAGATTTCTGTCTGGTGATATTAAGGCTGACCAAATGAATAGTCCAAATGTCATGGATTTTGCTTGCACATTTTGCTCGCGTTATTTAAAATTTTTGGCTAAAACGGTTTCAGTATGGAGTTTTCTCTCTCATTATAACAGTTCTCTTCGTAATTCCTATTCTGAGTTCCTACTTTTGAAGCTCTGCTTTTATTTACAAAGTTCGAGATTTTGCAGTATCAGTACTGAGAATCTTATTCCCGATATTTGGGTGATTTTCGGTTTTGCGTTGGCAAAGAACTTGCTTCCAAACTTCTTAGAAACATTTCTTCTCTAACAAGAAATATTTTGGCGTTGTGAACAAGCGCCAATATTTGAACGAGCATTAGAAATAAAATTTGGAATTGGTTTCGCCTGTGATCGAGGACATATTTTATTATCTGTCGTTTCATTTATTCTCGTAATACATATTTTTACGTGAAATATTTTTTAAAGAACATTGCCCATCTTGAATATTTGTGATAATCGATTACTTGTCTATTTTGCTGATTAGATTACAGATTGCTTTCATTCCTGACTCGATACTAAATATCAATCATTTCTACGTAAAACAATTTTACTATATATTATTCATTTCCAGGATGACCGAACCTTTGAAGTTCTTCAAAGTGGACCACACAACAATCTATCAGGATGGCTTCTCGTATTCATTCTATCGCGATCTCGATCCTCCAAAGTCAAGTGCCGATCTTCAATTGCATCAGTCATTTCATTGCGCACTCAGAACTCAAGAACAGAACTGCCGAAGCCGATGTCACGTCACCGGAAACTGGCAAATGGACAAGAAAGGAAGCAAATTCATGCTGGGAATTGTCAAGAAAGCCGACCACACGCATGGCCCGGAGTACAGGGGTGAGCGTTATGACTTCCTTATAGAATGTTTCTTGAGTAAAGTACAGGATCTCTCTCATATGACCTAAATGAGTATAGTCTATGCTAATTTTATCTAACTAATCTATACTAAAACATTATTCTTCCATTTTTAGACACAACTCCAAAATTTAAATTCTACAAAAACAACGACGAAAGTCTCCACCGCAATGGCTTTGATTATTCACTCTATCGCGAATTGGATCCACCAAAACAGATCGCAGATTTCCAATGGCATCGGACTTATCGCTGCTCGATGAGCGTCAATGGTCATGAAAATTGTCGAGCCAGAATTTATACCACGGGCCAATGGGAAAAGAACAAGCACGATTTGCAGTATCAGTTGGGGATCTTCAAGAATTGCATTCACAGTCACGGATCAGAGCAGGTTGGTTGGCAGACGCTTAATTATATTAAGCTTTAGACTCGACTGTATTAAGTTCCATGGAAGAAGAAAGATGAAAAATTTAATTACTGTTCTTTTGAAGGTTTCGACAGATGAGAAAGAGAAAGGTGGCGTTAAAGGAATTGCGACGTCTGCGTCCTCCTCGACTCGCGCTAAAGATATGGGTAAGAGAAACCGTTAAATTTCCGTTACCAGGGGGCGATCTATATCAAGTGCCAAGTCTGCCAAGTTTGCCAAGTTACTTGGCATATATTCTCTGGTATTTGTCGCTGCTCTCTCTGTCTCTAACATCAAGGCGGCCGACCGGCCGGCCGGCTGAGTCAGAGAACAAAAGGGAAAACTTGGTGCCAAGTAAAGGGAAAACTTGGTATAGTGCCAAGTAATGTCATAAGTGTATGTTTTTGATACTTTTTGTGAAATTTGATATTACTGTCTCTATAGCAGTTTTTTGTCTAGTTTCAGCTAGTACTTTCAGATTTTTGAAATTTTGTGATTTTTGCACATAAAAATGCACTTTTAAATTGCAATATATGCCAAGTAACTTGGCAGACTTGGCACTTGATATAGATCGCCCCCAGGTCACATTTAATCAAAATCCGACTGTTTAAAACTGTGATTAAACTGGAACATTTTCTGTGATCTTTCTAGTTCTTGGTTTAAGCAAAAAGTTTATATTGTGAATATTTTGGTAAAAATGAGTTTGCTTCTCTCAGACCCCAAACCGTTATGGCAAGTTAGCCGATGTATATGCAGCTAAATATGAGAAAATACTAAATTCTCTCCTAAAAGCTCTCACCAAGTATAAAACCTAATTATCATGACTTGCCTTGATAAGGTAAGTAATGATAATTAGGTTTTATACCTAATTATCTGTTTGTAAGAGTAGCTGGCCTAAAGCCTAGTCATTTTAAGGCAAAAATGTACCGGACTTTGACTTAAGTTATGATAATTGTCCAAAAACATGGTAAAAACACCCACTTGGTAACCAAAATTCTCTCTCGAATTTCCATTCCAATTCAAACCTTCAAAAGTTGCTTTTGGTTTAACGTTGTGACACTAAATTATCTTCCAAAAAGACAATTTTTAGATACGAAGGAACCAATACGATTCTACAAATACAGACAAAAGACCGTTCAACACCATGGATATGTTTATAGTTTTAATAAGATAACCAAGGTACACCCAAAATGGAAGCAAATAATGTGGTGCGGACGAAATATCAACGGTAAACGTACTTGCAATGGGTACATACGGACAACTGGCAAATGGGAAGAAGACGATCGCGGAAGAGAGTACCAATTCGGCATTATCATGAATGAACACGATCATGAGCCATATAAGGTTATTTTATAAAACTATTAATACTGGCAGACACATTTCCAGCTTCAGACATTGGAGCATGGTGTTTTTCGGACAATTGGAGCCGAGCTCCAATTGTCCGAAGCTCCAAATGTGGTGTGCCCTTTAATACTTATACCAAAATTATGAATCATACTCTTGATATAAACTAATGACATAAACTAATCAAAAAAAGTTATTACAAATTTGAATTCGCGCCAAATAGCTGGCGCGTTAGTCACTTTTACAATGAGCATTTACGGCAATACAATGAAAAATAGACACGAATTCAAATTCGAATTTGTAATAACTTTTTTGATTAGTTTAAATGTGATAAAATTAATTTGAATTCGCGCCCAAAAAGCTGAGGCATTAATGATGATAACAGAGAGATTATTAACAACAATAGAAAATAAGCGCGAATTCAAACTGAATTATTCACTTTATGGCAGTAGCTTAAATCAAAATTCCCCCCAAAGTCAACAAATTTTGTTGATAAATAATCCGACAAAGCGAAAAAATTGGGAGCAACACACATATTAATTCGATTTATTCAATGTATTTCAGATTTCATTTCAAGGAAAAGAAAACGATGACGAAAGTAAACTTATAATGTAACCTATTTGTTTCCGCTATATAAATATCTTTAGCACCAGAAGCGGGATTGAAATTCTATCAGTATATGGATAAGAATGTCCATCGCGACGGACATGTGTACTGTTTCGGAGTGCTTCTCAAGAGCAGACCCCCGTGGAAACATCGAATGGTATGCACGCGGAGCGGCAAAACACAGCCTTGCAAGGGTTACATATGGACAACTGGAGTGTGGGAAACTGACGAGCTTCAGAGGCGCTACCAACGCGGTATTCTAAAAGGAGGTCACTCTCACAAAGCATATGAGGTTAGCTGTTTTATTGCGAAGTTGTAAGCGACTAATAAACTTGTTTCAGCAATTCCTCAATCAAGACGACACAGCCTTTGTTGGAAATGGATGTCAAGGTTAGTGATATTCAGATATATGGCAGGAGAATTTGTTTTTTGTGGGAAATCTAGGTATATCACAACGAAACTGATTTCCACTGGCAAAATTCCTTTGGTGTATAACAAAACGTATAGGCATTTCTTAAGCATATTCACAGTAAAATCAAAGTTTGTCTATTTCCAGGCAAATGCGAATTCCTTTTATGGTCATACAGTAGGGCTAAGTGTGGATTTTGATCAGACTTGTGGAAAGTTTAGATTAAATTTAAGTCTAGCTGTAGGTTGCGTTATGATAATGGAAGAGGCTCAGAGTAAACTTGGTTGCTTTCATCTGAACATGCTGACAAATATTATTTTTAAAGTAAGCAAATTTTCAATCTAATATAGAAGCGTATAAAACGAAAAAGGTTACAGATATATAAAACTGCTTAAACCTATAAAATCTGTTTCGAGCCTAAACTATATACAGCTTTTATGGAGAGATCCTAAGCGGATCTCGTCAGTATGGACTTACGACCTGTGTTTAGAGAACTAGTTCACTAAGTTAGTTTATTTAAACTAAGTTTTTTTCTTTAAAAAATTAAACCAAGATACTAAAAAATTACTCATTTTCAGCAATCCTTGGATGAAGACGACGTAGTGATGGTCGAAGGTTGAGTATTGGCGTATGATGCGGTAGGATTCACAAATGTGTAACAATTATTTCCTGCAATGCATTTTCGAACCAATATTTTGCTCAATTTCCTACTCGAATAAAGTTTAATATAGACCTTTCGTTAGCCGTTATACAGTGTCACAAAATATATAGTCAGTATATCATTCAAAAATCCGTTATTTCAATGACTGATTCCTGCTTCAAGAGCCGATGCCAACTTCAACGCTGATTGAAATGGGAAAGGAACGGAAATTTTCTCCATGTTACTTCCGATTGTCAACACGAAAACTGTTAATTTTTTGATTTGTTATGTTTTTCTTTAAAAGCACGGCCATATTATATTTCAGAATTCTTCCATTGAATGTGATTTGCTTCAATGTGGCATAAAATTTATCACAAATCAGTTATACTTTGAATATATTTCTTTCTTCTCGATTTTCATCAATTTGTAATAAAATGTATTACAAATCATTTGTACTTTGAACAGATTTTTGTTCTTTTTTTGAAAAGTGACATCCTCTTGAATGGTCTTGAGCTAGGCTTAATGGGTAATTTAACTATCATGCGCTTTGCCGATAAATGCGTTATCTAAAACATTTATCAATCCGTTTTTCAGAGCTTTAGCATCTCAAGAAATATAGAAAACATAAAAAGTGGTTTTCATCAAACTTTACGAATAGGCTGACTCCAGCCCTGAAGCTATGTGGACACTTTGCGTATAACGGGTGATAACTAATTATTGGCAGTAAATATATTGTATTCAAAAATTATATTTTTGGCGTTACGTTCCGATGTGTCAGTTGTGTTAGTTGTAGCAAATTTTGTCTAGTTTCCGAAAATGTATAACATGTCTGTTCGATAACTGTTTAAAATTTAAGAAGTATGGCATCGAATGAAGACACCCTCAGAATCCGAGTGTACAAGGTTTGGACAGGTGTGTCGCTATAATGTTCAAAATTTTGTCTATTTTGATTTGTGTATAAGATTATGCAAGAAGACTATCAATTTTATGAAAATTTTGATAATTTCTGCAGACACACCTGGTCAAAAATTTTTGATCTCGACCAAAAATTTAAAACCCTGTCTTCTTGCATAGTCTTCTTGCATAATCTTATACACAAATCAAAATAGACAAAATTTTGAACATTATAGCGACACACCTGTCCAAACCTTGTACACTCGGATTCTGAGGGTGTCTTCATTCGATGCCATACTTCTTAAATTTTAAACAGTTATCGAACAGACATGTTATACATTTTCGGAAACTAGACAAAATTTGCTACAACTAACACAACTGACACATCGGAACGTAACGCCAAAATATTTATTTTCAAACACAATGTATTTACTGCCAATAATTAGTTATCACCCGTTAACTGAACCGCTTATAACGATGATCGAGATTACGTGAGTTCAGGATTGAGAAACCTTATCCTGGTTTTTGTCTTTTACTTGTCTCTGTTGGCAAAGCACAGCTCTTTAATATCTTTCCTCTAACAAGAAAAAATTTGGCGTTCTGAACCAGGCATGACACGCGGGAAACCCAAATTTGAACTTCATAATTTTTTTCTCGATTTTTTACAGTGTCCGGCTATTTTCTGATTGTTCCTACCCCACCGGACCGGGGTACGATCTATCGATTGCCGCTATCAAAATAGGGTGTATCGCCACAAAAAATGGGTGGTTTACCCCAGTTTTTCATTATTTCACAATAGGTGTTGCGAAATAACGGAAAAATAGGGTTAAGCACCCATTTTTTGTGGCGATACACCCTATTTTGATAGCGCCAATTGATAGATCGTACCCCGGTCCGGTGGGGTAGGAACAATCAAAAAATAGCCGGACACTGTAAAAAATCGAGAAAAAAATTATGAAGTTCAAATTTGGGTTTCCCGCGCTGTCATGCCTGCCCCTAAGAAGGTGTTTTTTTTCACTTCTTACCCCCTGAAACCTCAACCCCCCGAAATTATTTTCTGGGTATGGGCCTGACATTAGTGCAATGCCAGAGGCGATATCGATTTTTGGAGCCATTTTTGGGGTAGTTTTCAGTGAGTTGGTGGCAATTCTGATATTACTGTACCTATGTCAACTTTTTGTCCAGGTTCCGATGCGTTTTTCAAATTTTTGAATTCGCGGCAAAATCCTTACTTCAGCAAGTTTAAACGATATTACTCAAGAAAACGTGGTGAAAATTTGATCGAATATTGGCGTTTTAGGCGCGAAATAAAAAGTTTCTCTCTCATTATAACAGTTCTCTTCGTAATTCCTATTCTGAGTTCCTACTTTTGAAGCTCTGCTTTTATTTACAAAGTTCGAGATTTTGCAGTATCAGTACTGAGAATCTTATTCCCGATATTTGGGTGATTTTCGGTTTTGCGTTGGCAAAGAACGTGCCTCCAAACTCCTTCTTAGAAACATTTCTTCTCTAACAAGAAATATTTTGGCGTTGTGAACAAGCGCCAATATTTGAACGAACATTAGAAATAAAATTTGGAATTGGTTTCGCCTGTGATCGAGGACATATTTTATTATCTGGCGTTTCATTTACTCTCGTAACAATTAATTTTTACGTGAAATAGATTATTTACGTGTATTATTCTCATATTATTAATTAATATTTAATTAATTTTTATCGGGCTTATTTTGTTGTATACCGTTTCATTTACTTTCCTAATAATTTTTTACGCGCTATATTTTCAAAAAACGTTTTTTATTATTCATTTCCAGGATGACCGAACCTTTGAAGTTCTTCAAAGTGGACCACACAACAATCTATCAGGATGGCTTCTCGTATTCATTCTATCGCGATCTCGATCCTCCAAAGTCAAGTGCCGATCTTCAATTGCATCAGTCATTTCATTGCGCACTCAGAAGTGCTCAAGAACAGAACTGCCGAAGCCGATGTCACGTCACCGGAAACTGGCAAATGGACAAGAAAGGAAGCAAATTCATGCTGGGAATTGTCAAGAAAGCCGACCACACGCATGGCCCGGAGTACAGGGGTTAGTATAATATTTTTGTATTTCTTATCAGGTATTTCCTTCGTAGTTACTTTCTTCACATGAGCGTTATAGTTTTTGCTTTGTGATAAATTTTTTTAAAATTGAAACCAGCGATCGAAATCTCAAACACTATACAACTTGATTCATTTCAGACACGATTCCAAAATTCCGATTCTACAAAAGCAACGATGAAAGTCTCCATCGCAATGGCTTTGATTATTCACTCTATCGCGAATTGGATCCACCAAAACAGATCGCAGATTTCCAATGGCATCAGACTTATCGCTGCTCGATGAGCGATCAAGAAAATTGTCGTGCCAGGATTTATACCACAGGCCAATGGGAAAGAAACAAACGGGGTTTGGAGTATCAGTTGGGGATCTTCAAGAATTGCATTCACAGTCACGGATCAGATCAGGTTGGTTTTAAAGGAATTGGTTTGAATTCTAACAATCACAAGCACAGTTCCAGGAAAGGATTACGAAACGTTTAATGACATGTGCATTTACAGGATTCAAAAGAAGTGGAAAAGGAAAACATCGGCTTCAAAAGGATTGTGGCACCTGTATCCTCCTCTATGCGCACTCAGGATCTCGGTGAGATTAGGCAATTGCTTTCATGTGTTCACATTGTTAGTCTCAGCTCGAGTTGGTTAAAAAATATTGGAATAATATTATGAGTGTTTTGTGATATGGAAAGGCTAAGGTATTTTTTTAGAGACGAAGGAACAAATACGATTTTACAAATACAAACATAACTGCGTTCAGCACAAGGGGTTTGTTTACAGTGATCAAAAAGAAATTAAAAGCGATCCGAAATGGAAATGTCGAATGTACTGTCAGCGTCGAATCGATGGCAAAAGGCATTGCAATGCATACATATGGACAACTGGTAAATGGGAAGAAGACGATTGCGGTAGGGAATATCAAATTGGAATTGTCATGGCCCAACACGATCACGATCCATATCAGGTTGGTTATCAAAACAGAATTCGAAGTTATGATTATCCCGATTTTTACATGACAAAATTCTGGTAGCAAATTAGCTCGCAAAAATATTAGAGCACGAAAAATTTGTCACCAAAATCAACAAATTTCGTACATATAAGGAGAACAAAGTTTTGTAATAAAAATAACTTTCCTACTTATCCAAACAAGCTATATGAAACTTTTATGTAAATATATATTAAAATATGTTTTATTCCAAATGTTTCGATTCAAAATTCATAACTTCTTCTTTCACTTTTATTATCGAAACTTACAGATGGCAATGCAAGGCAAGGATAACGATGACGAAGGTAAAATTCTAAAAAATAGTTCAATAACTTTATTTTGTAAATGAATTTTAGCTCAGGAAAGTGGATTGAAATTTTATCAATACAAAGTTACACGTGTTCATCGCGATGGATTTGTATACCGAAAAGAAAAGAAACTCACAGCTCGCCCGCCTTGGAAACAGCGAATGCAATGCACACATCAACGCAAAGATCAGCCTTGCAAGGGTTCCATATGGGCTACCGGTGAATGGGAAACGGACGATTTTGGACGGCATTACCAGCGCGGTATTCCAAGAGGAGAACATTGCCACAAGGCGTATCCGGTTAGTTTTGATCAGACAAAATTAAAGTGCCATGAAATTCAGTTTAACATTTGGGAAAGTTGATATTGCCTAATTTTGTTCCTGATATAAATCCATACAAAGTGTCTCACAATATTTTTTTAAATAACCAAATTCAAATGTGCCGAAGAAAATTTATATAGCAAATAAAAGCTTAGATTCACTGCTTTGCTTCGGTGTATAACTTTCCTTCAGCATATTTGAATTTGTTTTAAAAAATCTTGAGGCGGTCAGTGTGGGACATCCTGTATAACGAACTAAATTTCAGCAATTCCTCAATGAAGACGACATGGCTTTTGTTGGAGATGGAGGTCCTATGGATGACAAGGTCGGCGATATTTTCTAATGATTCTTCTATAGAAAGACACAGGCTTTCTCTGCGCCCTCCCTTTGCAATGATCTTTTTGGCGCGCCGCACAATAGCACCGAATCGACCCACAAACAACATAAAGCGCTGTCCTCAGCCAACGTTTTCGGTTTAATTACCCAACTTCCAAAATAAGCGAACCCTTTTCGATTTTATAGAACATAATGCCAATTCGGCGGAAATTCCTTTATGTTCAAATGTGAATTAAGATTTCAAATCAATGAAGAATCAATCATGAGAATAGGGAAGAGGCAGTATATATATACATATTTGTACAAAAAATAATTGCCAGGAAAACTTGTTTTTCGGGCTTTCTGGAAAGTTGATTTATATGGTATCAGAATATAGGGTCGTTGCTTTCTTCTGAATTATTATTTCAAAAAAGAAAGTTTTGACTTTAAATTTCTCATTTTCAGCAATCCTCCGACGAAGATGACGCAGTGATGGTCGAAGATTGAGAATCCATGAATGATGATGTAAGATTCTCAATTGTCTAACAATTATATCCTGGATTGAATTTTTGAATAAAAATTTTGCTCAATTCCCTACTCGAATAATATTTTTCCTCCGGAAGACTATATCCGTTAAAAGTTTAATACTGGCTTTAGATATGTTAACCGTTATATCACAAAATTTCAGAGACCAAATCCTGCTTCAAGAGCTGGCTCCAAGTTCAACGCTGATGGAAATTTTCGTTATATTACTTCCGTTTCTCACCACAAATGCCAATCTTCTGATTTGTTATGTTTTTTCTTTGAACACATTGTCAGATTCTGATTTTGAATGAAAAGCCTATAGTAGAAACGAAGCACTTTTATCTTGGAAGTTTGGTCTCACTCATCGTCAAGAATCTTGCTTCCCGTTTAATTTCATCAGTCAATTCAGTCACAATTGCTCAATTTTTCGAATATTAAAAACTTTTCTCATTAAAAAATTTCGATCTTTGCTTCCAAATGTTGCCAATCATCTGTGAAATGAAATTACAAATGTCAATTTATATTATTAATCTTTATTTATTAAAAGAATGTTTTAAAATCTCGCAAACTCTAAAGCTTTACGTAACTTTTTGAAATATTATACGACACAAAAACAAGAAAAGGCCTAGAAATTACACAATAGATTATTATTTATTTTCATCCGGAAGAGTCGGAAAGTTTGTTTGCTTCGAGATCAACTTGTTATCATTTGCGAAGGCAAGTTCGTGATTGCTGGTTGAGTCGGGAGTCAAGCGCGCGTCGCGGCTAGGACTGGCCTCTGAAATAAAAAGTATGAACATAATTTTTAGAAATTCTGGAAGAATCCTGTATTTTTTATTTTCACATTTTTACATTCACTCAACCCTGGAGGCAACTTTGAACATTACACCTACTCTCCATATGCCCAAATATGGGAGATTCATTGTAAATTTCAAATCCCCGCGCGCGTTGTAAAAATGCGCCAAGACAATTCATTTTTTCATT
Organism: Ditylenchus destructor; assembly: GCA_022814885.1. Classification (NCBI taxonomy): domain Eukaryota; kingdom Metazoa; phylum Nematoda; class Chromadorea; order Rhabditida; family Anguinidae; genus Ditylenchus; species Ditylenchus destructor. The sequence continues at coordinate 161,569 of JAKKPZ010000058.1, read as the reverse complement.
TTCTGGGAAATCCAAAGCACTGAAATCGAGATCGCTCGCGCAAACTTGACTGACCTTTTGTTTCCGGCACTGAGTTTTGGGTCGAATCCTGGGCCGTACCGGTGTTTGGTTTCACGGTCACGACCTGCCAATCCTGAAAGACATAATGTTAGATTCCGGATATAATTAACATTATGTCAACAGTCTTGAAACTAACCAGGCTCGGCCTTCTTCTGGTCAACTCCTGCGCGGAAACCTCAGGCTTCTCATCAGTTTTTGCTGCTCTGTTGTGATTTGAAACGGGAGTTGAATACGGGTGAATCGACTTGCAGCGGCGCTTCCGAGCTTCCGCGTGGTCCGTTCTGGAATTGTCCGACGGCCGCTTTCGATCCTGGAAATAAAAATGTATTGGGTTCCTAAGATGTTGCCATTTTTGCCAAATTTGTTTGCCAAATCATTGGCTTAGATTTGGGCCATTACTTATTCTTCTAGAATATTCCAGAAAAATTGGTGATACGTGGTACCTCAGAGATGCTAGATCTCAAACCTAAATCTACCCTAAAGGACAGATCTGCGCTAGAATTGAAGTTGTAAAATGATGACAAATGCAAAAATGACGCGCGCGCGAATTCAAATGGACATTTTGGATTGATTTTTCACTATATATATCCCTAGGATCGTCTCAGACACCCATGGTACCTTTGTAAAAGTTGTTCAGCTCATCGAGCTGTACACGATAGTATACTTTTTACAGGGGATACCATATATGTGTTAACCAACAAAATGTCCATTTGAATTCGCGCGCGAATTTTATGACGCCTCTTGTGCGAATTTCATGACGCATTTTGCATTTGTCGGCACTTGTGTAGTTTTTCATAAAAGCTTTATAAAAACTCACAAATACTTTATTTCTTGTTATATTATGCCTCCCAATATTCCCTGAAATGAAAATTTTTCACAAATTATTTGGCGGGAATTTAAATTTGTACTGATTTAAAATGCCCAATTTTTCCATGAAAATCACTGTTTTTGACCCAAAGTGGCTAATTTTAGGCCATTTTTTGTAGAAAATGTCACAAAATAAAGCTGAAAATCAAATTCCCCGCAAAAGTCTGCCTATATTAGGCATTTTCTACAAAAATGTTGGAAAAATATTTTTTTCGTGTAAATTTCAGCGATGTCGTAGGTCAATTTTGTCCCGGAATTTCCACGAAAAAATTTATTTTTCCAAAACATTTGTCGAAAATGCCTACTATGGTCAGATTTTCATGAGGAATCTGATTTTCAGCTTTATTTTGGCACTTTCTCTTGAAAAAATGGCCATAAAACAGCCATTTTTGGTCAAAAACAGTGATTTTCATAGAAAAATTGGGCATTTTAGATAAACAAAAATTTGAATTCCCGCCAAATGATTTTTGAAAATTTTCATTTCAGGGAATATTGGGAGGCATAATATAACTATTTGATATAAAATCTTAAAAATCTCATAAAGCTTTTATAAAAATCGGAGGTGGGGGCCAAACTACATAAGTGCCGGAAATTACATTATTTGGCTTTTCTGGATGGACAGAGCTCGAAAAGTTGAGGGGGTTAGTTTTTGGCTCAGAACACCCTACCCTTAAAAAAGTTACTTTTTATGATTTTTAATTTTGGCGTTTTTAGGGGCAAAACCAGGTTTTTTGACAAATTTTCGCCAAAATTGGCACTTTTTGGCGTTATGTCAAGAATCCGTTGACTGATCCAGAATCTAGAGACTTTTCCGCACCAGATGCAAAAAACCCCACTGAAAATCGCAAACTGAAAATCGCTAAACATTTTGTTAAAGTTCAAGTTCACAAAAAAGTCCGTTTTTCCGTACAAAATTGCGTAAAAAACGGACTTTTTTGTGAACTTGAAATTTAACAAAATGTTTAGCGATTTTCAGTTTGCGATTTTCAGTGGGGTTTTTTGCATCTGGTGCGGAAAAGTCTCTAGATTCTGGATCAGTCAACGGATTCTTGACATAACGCCAAAAAGTGCCAATTTTGGCGAAAATTTGTCAAAAAACCTGGTTTTGCCCCTAAAAACGCCAAAATTAAAAATCTTAAAAAGTAACATTTTTTATGGGCGGGGAGACCTGGAGCAAAAACAAACCCCCCTCAACTTTTTGAGCTCTATCGATCCAGTAAAGCCAAATAACGTGATTTCTGGATTTTTGTTGAAAAAACACAGGTGAACCTATCATTTCTTAACAGTGGAAAATCGTCACTTTTCACAAAATCGGAAATTTTTCTCGCGATTTCATAACATGCAGGTCTGATTCTTTCTGATATCGTTGGTGGCATCCACAGGTATGATTTAAAAAAGAAAATATGAAATCTCATTTCAAAATTAAAAAGTTATGCCATTTTTTCGAGTGAACCTATCATTTCTTAACGCAGTGTATCAGGGAAAAGACCCTTAAGGTCAAATTTTTGGCTCAATATTCCCTTAGGGTGTAGCCAGGTAAGGGTCAAGCCTAAAGCTTCCCCCAAGGCCTGAAAGCTTAAGCCATAAAAAGTTTGGCTTATTTTAGCCAATTAAAGGCTAAATTTTACATAGCGTGAGGGCATACTACGCTGATTTAAACCCAGATCCGTTTACCTCTATTTGAACACAACGCCAATGCCAAGGGATTTATCAGGGAAAAGACCCTTAAGGTCAAATTTTTGGCTCAATATTCCCTTAGGGTGTAGCCAGGTAAGGGTCAAGCCTAAAGCTTCCCCCAAGGCCTGAAAGCTTAAGCCATAAAAAAGTTTGGCTTATTTTAGCCAATTATAGGCTGAATTTTATTAATATATAGCCTGAGGGTAGAAAATCCACTACGCGGATTTTAAGCAAAAATACAAAATGCTATAAAAAGTTACCTCTGAGCTGGATTCTTTCGAGAAGCATTCCTCCAAAGCTTTTCGGGAAGCCTTCATTGCAGCCTCCAGCATCTTCTTCTTCGTCTCTTCTTCCCACTCGTGCTCTTTCTCTCTAGCCTCTTCCAACTCAGTCTCGAGTTCGTCCACCAATTTTGCGTTCTCTGTATACTCCTTCTCTGCACTCTCCAGCTTTTCCTCGATCTCTTCTATCTTTGCCAGATATGTCATCTCATTCTCTTTGATCTTTGCCGCGAGCTTGGCGTTCTGTTCGGACAAGTCGCTGATCTTGTTCTCGAACACTGCGCGAACTTTTGCACTTTCCTTTTCAGCCTCGGATTTTACCTCGGACAATTCTCGGATCCTGGACTCGCTCTCCTCCTGAGTCTGCTTCAGGATCTCGACCTCAGACATTTTCTTCCTGAATTCTTCTTTCAGCTTCTCGACTTCCGCCTTACCGTTAGAAATCGTTGCCTGTTGCACTTTGTTGCACTCTTCAGATTTCTTGAGCAAGTCTTTCAGACTCAAGGCCTCCGCTTCATAGTTTGTGAGCGTCGCCTGGAGCGTTTTGACGTCGTCACCAAATTTCTGGAGAGATTCCTTCAGCTTATCCCTTTCCAGTCTTTCGGCTTCAGCCTTCTCTTGAGCTTTCTCGACTTCTTGCTCATCCACCTCTTCTTTGATCTTTGCCGCCGCCAGCTTGGAGTTTGCTTCCGACAACTTGCGCACCTTTTCCTCGTACTCTGCGCGAATTTTGGCGACATTCTCGGATTCGGTCTGGGAAAGCGCTCGGATTCCGGCCTCCACTTTGGCCTTGTCCTGGCCCATTTTCTTGAGCTCAGTTTCCATTTCGCTGATCTTTTTCTCGAACTTTTTGAAGTTCTGCGCGGATTTCTGAAGACGTTCTTTGAGATCTTTGTTTTCCAAGTACAGTTCATTGTTTCGGCCCGCAATCGCGTCCTGGGTCTCGACTTCGGAGCGGGTAAGTTTGTTCCGGTCTGCGTTGTAGCGAAGGATTCTTTCGTCTTTCAAGGATTGCTCCGATTCTTTCAGCAGTCTTCGGATTTCCAGGAGCTCTAAAAAGTGATTTTTGATCATTCAATTTAAACGAACAGTTTAAAATGTAGTGGAAATTTTTGACTGAGTCACTTTTCAGTGTCCGATCCGACAAGTTAGGCAACGCTGGGATTGAAAATCGAATAACCATTGAGCTCAGCGCTGCTTGACTTGCCAGATCGGACAATATTACCATATTTGGGCTCAATTAGAGAAAATACGGTAACTTTATTGAAAATCCAACACTATTTCTCTTTCCTTTATTTCTGTAACCAACACCAGAAGCGGGAAAAATTTCTTACCCGCACTGCATTTTTCCAGCTGATTTCCCATTTGGTACTCCAACTTTCGAGACAGCTTCAGATCATTTTCCAGGTCCAAAACGGTCTTTTCGCTTTGCTCATGCTTCTTCCTGAGATCCGTTATTTGCTTTTGGAGATTCTACAATTGAAAGTTTTAATAGGAGCCATTCAGAATTTTTCCACATTTTGGGAGTTTTCACTATATTGGTCATAAATTTGATATTACTGTCTCTATGTCAACTTTTTGTCTAGTTTCCAACGCCGATTCAAATTTTTGAATTCGCGCCAAAAATCGCAATTTATGCCAAGTTATCATCCAACGATCCAGGATTATTGATGAAATCCTTGCGGCAGATTACGGCGCGAATTCAAAAATTTGAAACATTCATTGAAAACTAAACAAAAAAATGACATAAGCACACTGATATCAGATTTATGACCAATACAGTGAAAAGTGGCCAAAAATCAAAAACTTGGTCAAGATCAACCAAAAACGACTTACCTCAACCTGCTCTCCGGATCCTTTCGCAGCCTCCAACTCTTGAGTGAGTTTCTTATTCTTGTCCTGCAGTTCGTCGACCGTCGCCTTATTCACACGAGCCCTTTCCCTCTGTTCTCTCTTCGCATCGGTTTTGATCTCGCTGATTTTGCCCTTTAGCTTTTCGGTTTCTTTGTTGGCCTGCGTTAGCGAATCCGTTGTCTTGGTCAGCATTTCTGTCGTATGTTGCAAAACCTGCTCAGTTTCTTTCCATTTTTGTCGCGAAATTTTCTCGTTTTTTTCCATTTTCTCGACTTTTTCCTAAAATTTGACCAATTTAGCATTTATATTATTTGATATTTCATCTCAGGGACTGTAAGCTGAGGAAAAACTAGTAGTTCATCGGGAAGAGTTCGATTCCGGGCGGAGACATTTATTTTTTTAAGCCAATTTTTGGCCATCTAGCTCGAGTATGATTTAGAAGAGATTAGATCAATTATTCGTGAGGATTCCGAAAATGCAACTTGCTTTTCCATTTTGCCAGAAATTTTGTCCAAAAATGAGTATTTTTGCCAAAAAAATCGATTTTTTGGCCAATTTTCCATTTCTGGAAATAAATTTTCTAATAAATTGGAAAGCGAATTATATTTTCGGAATCCTCAGGAAAATTGGTCAAATCTCCTCTATGTCAGATTTGGCTAGGAGCCTAATTATTGACGCAAAAAATAGATTTCGCCGCCCGGAATCGAACCTTTTCAAAGTCGCTTTCATTGGAAAACTTACCTAAAGTAGATTTTAACCTACTTTAGGTAAAATAAGGTACAATAATAAGATAAGTACTAATAATAAGATATACCCCAAATAAGCCGTTAGATTCAGGTCAGAACATACCTGTAACTCGAACTCCTTCGCCACAGCCAAACTTCTCTCTTTCTTGAAGTGCTGGATTTCCAACTGGTCCACTTTGGCGCGCTCCGTCAGGTCAGTTTTTACAATTTCCGCTAAAGCTAAATTCTTGCGAGATGCCTCCAGCTCTGTTTTGATATTCTCTAGCTGAACGGCCAAGTTGAAGTTGGCATATTCTCTGTCCAGGATCTGTTGCTTGGCGTCCTTCAACTCTGTCTACAAAAAACTTATAATTTTCATTTATGCACAAAATGAAACTTTGGATAATTTTTCGAAACATGAACTTTGACCAAAATTAGATTTGTGTGAAAAACGTATAAAAAGATCAATTTTGGTGCACAATTTTTCTATACAGTCAACCCTGACTTATAGTGCACCTCACGGGGAGCACCTCAGGGTGCACTATAAGTCAGGGTGCACTCTAACCCAGGGTGGCCCAAAAATGGCCAGAAATCAGACAAAAAGTCAAATTTTTAGCTGTTTTTGGCTATTTCTAGACAATCTCTACTATTATAAACAAAATCTAGATATTTTAGCCATATTTTAGACATTTAGACAACTAATAAGTGGACTTACAAAATTTGACCCTTATTTGAAAAATTTTGTGCGAATTTTGGAAAAAGTGCACTTTAACTCAGGGAATTTTATAAGGGTTTCCATACATTTCTGGCCGTTCCAAAAAAAGTGCACTATAAATCAGGGTGCACTCTAAGTCAGGGTTGACTGTATAGTGTATTTCGGTAGGATTTTGAATCAAAACTGCTATTCGCTTTTGATTTCATTCCTTTGCTTCCACGGCTAAATAAAATGCAATATGACTAAAAATGCAATATGAAACTTTGAATATTTTGAGCTGTATTTCGAGAAAAAAGCAACCAAATCTGGAGTAACAAAAGTATTTTCAGCATTTTTTTGTTTCAGTAAAAGAAAAAATTTGTGAATTCACAAATTTCGATAAAATTTTGATCGACCACGAAATGGGTTTACTTTTTTCGGAAAAATTTTGCCTTGTCACCGTTTTTAGTTAGTATCCTTTCTTCACATTCTAATGTGAAGAAATTTTCTCCAAACTTTTTACCAAAAACACCATAAAACTTACAGTTAGCTTTGCTTCGCTCATTTTCAGGCTCATGACCTCTTCCTTCAACTTTTGAATCCTGGGATTGTCATCTCCGCTGGCATTTCTGCTCTCGAGCTCCGCCCTCAATTGTTCTTTCTCCGCCTTCAATTCATTCTCGACATCGATCGCCTGGACCAATGTTTGTGTGAGCTCGTCGACCCTAGCGCTGGCCTTCTGGAACTGGTCCTCTGCTACGCTCAATTGAATCCGGCATTGTTTCAGCTCGGAGTCCAGCTTTTCTCGTTCCCTCTGGGCATAGTTGCTGCTTGTCGTTGGCTCGGCCATCCGGGAGTCTCGCTGAAGCTTCTGAAATGAATGAGAAGTTGAATGAAAAAAATATTTGACAGATTTGAGAGAGTTTCAGGATTTTGTTTCAGGATAACAATGGCTGTAGAGCCGAGAAAATCAGGCATTCTTAACGAAGAAATTCACCCGGAAAAGGTCACGAAAATGCTGTTTGATCAAGTTTTTGACTGAAAAGAAAATTTTTTTCTGCCATTACATTTTTGTTGGCATATAAAATTTAGAGTTCAAAGATCACGTCAAATTTTTAGCTGGAAATATTTTTTGGACTTTTGGATTTCTCGGGCTCTGGATTTCTCTCTGAAATGGCGTTTAAAGCTCAGTTCAAAGACAAAGAACCCCGTGTTTCAACGTAACCCCTTTTGAGAGGGGGGGGGGCTCCCCTAACAGGTACGCGTCACTTGGCCCCCGGGACACTTGGCCCCCGGTATAGAAATGCATTCTAGCGCATTCTGAACTGTTCTGGAACATTCCAGAATCATAGAGCATGTTTAAAAAAATTGTTTCCATCAATCGTGCGCTTAAGCCTAAGTCTAAAGCCTAAGCCTAAGTACTTCATTATGCCCTTATAAGGGTTATTTCGCCTAAAATTTTGGTGTAGCAGCAAAAGACGAATTGATGGAAATTACTTTTAAACCATTCTCTATGATTCTGGAATGTTCCAGAACAGTTCAGAATGCGCTAGAATGCTTTTCTATACCGGGGGCCAAGTGTCCCGGGGGCCAAGTGTCCTGATCCCCCCCTAACAGCCAGCAAGCTGGAAACACGGACAAGTCGACGTGTCTGTTAGGTTCATCGCAGACAGCTCGTGCGGCGGCCTTTTGTGTGGGGCGGGTTGCTTGGGCCCTGTCCTGATGCCGTCTCTGTCTTCGCAGACTGTTAGACAGTCTGCTTCCCATTTGACCGACCCACGAAGGGATGGAGCAGCTGGGTTGGCTGTGTGACGCACCGGGGAATCAAACCCCAGTGGGTTGGTGTGGATGGGGAGAGGGGGAATCGATGTCTCCCCAAGTGGATGTCCCCCAATTGGCTTTTTTAATAAAACCTTTTTTACCCCCAAAATGCAGTTTCTTTACCCTAAAAATGCGTTTTTGCCCTAAAAATGCACCTGGCCTAATTCTGACTTCTATTTTAGGCTATAAAACCGCTATTTTAGACTAAAACAACCCTTATATGGGCATACTGAAGGATTTAGGCTTGCGGCTCGAACAACCTGGGGCAACGAGGATTTAGTCTTAGGCTTAAGCTCCCGAACAACCCTTATAAGGCAAAAAGAACGAAAACATCGAATGCGGAGCAAAAAACTGCATTTTTGGGGCAAAAAACGGTTTTATTAAAAAAGCCAATTGGGGGACATCCACTTGGGGGGACGTCGATTCCCCCAACTATCCCCCCAACTGGGATTCCCCCCAACTGGGGTGATGACGGTACCATTCACCTGTTGGAGTGAGATACAAATTCATGAGCTTACCTGCAGTTCTGTTTGCGCATTCTCGAGCTGTTTTGCAGTTTCTTCGTGGTGTTTCCTTTCAAGCCGGAAGTCTGCCGCACACTTCCTCAGCTGAGCCCGAAGTCCGTTGATTTGCGCCGATTGCGCACCCGTAGCGTCCACTTCGTCGTCGTCTTCGATGAGGATCCGGTTCATCGTGACGTCTTCTAGCTGGTTCTGAAATAATTTTATGACTAATCCGATTTCACATTTGACAATTTTTGAATTCGCGGCTAAATATTTCTGGTTTAGATTTTACAAGGTTGAGGAAAAAGTTTTGGGGGGTTGGCATATCAAACTTTTGGAGTGCCCAGTGCCGCACTCAAAAGGAAGCATACGACAATGTGATAAAATGGAAAATGTAGCTGACGCTTTGGGTGTTATATTTGAATAAAAATTTCATTTTATATGTTTAAATATATTAAAATACAAGTGTCAATCCAAGACCATGAAAATTTTCGAAATTTTACAAAGAATACGCCACCTTGACATTTCCATTTTATTTCAAGGGCTGGAGGAAATACTTTTTTATAATAAAGTGCAAGTATTTGTCTTTTAGTTTATAAAAGTCAAACTCCAAGGAAATGATCATAAGAACGAGAAAAGTTGGTTTATTTCGGGGACCCATTTTTCACTTAAATAGCACTTTTTCTAGTATTCAGATGTCCTTTTCTCTCAAAAATTCTGCTCACCGACAATATCCAATATCACAGTTGTGTAGTATTAAGTCACAGCTACAACCCTGGTCAGGGAAGAAATTTCCATCATACACATGTTTCAGAAATATTTGAGAGTTTGTCCAAAAACCTGGATTTTTGCGTTAAAAAACCAAAATTTCCATGTTTTTTGGACAAATTCTCAAATATTTCTGAAACATGTGAATGACGAAAATTTATTCCCTGAGCAGGTTTGTAGCTGAGACTTAGTACTACTCAACTGTGCAATTGGTTATTATAGCAGTGCACATTTGTGGAAAGAAAAAAGCTTTTGAATACTGGAAAAAGTGCGATTTCAGCGGAAAACGGGTCTCCGAAATAAACAAACTTTTCTCATTCTTATTATTATTTCCTGGAGTTTGTCTTGTATAAAATAAAAGACACATACTTGCAATTTCTTATTCAAAAAATATTTCCTCCGGTCCTTGAAATAAATGGAAATGTCAAGGTGGCGAATTCTTTGTAAAATTATGAAATTTTATATGGCACCCGAGTTCATATGCCCACCCCCCAAAACTTTTTCCTCAAGGTTGTATTGGTATTATCCGAATTCCGGTTAGAAAAGTGTAATCTGATTATTCTTTTTCGGCAATCTTCAAAAGGAAGGACTATTAACCGAGAACAATTGATCGAGACCAAGTAAATAAAATGGACAGTTCACATATACCACTTGTCCAAACGGAGAGGTTGCACTTTTATTTACATAGTCTTGAACCATTGTTATTGTCTACTAAGTTTCCCTTTGAAGATTGCCGAAAAGGGTAATTAGATGTTTACTCTAAACCGCGTGTGTGGTCCACGAGGTCAATTAGAGAGAAGCGAGAAATAATATGGAACCGAAAGAAAAGGTGTGAAAAGTTGACATATTTGGTGACAAATTTGGATGATTCCTTAACGAGCGGGACCTCTGACTGATTGGGTGTTTGCAAATTTTGTCTATTCTTGAATTAGATAACCGCAGGTAGATATCGTTGAAAGCCGAGATCTGGCAAAATCTATTCAGCTACCTATAGGGTCTTCCTTACTTTAGGGGCCCAGAAGTAATGTCCAACGGGCAATGAATCTGTGTGGTCTGCGGGATTAGTTAGAGAAATGCGAGAGATAACGTGAAAGAGGGAGAAAAGAAAAAGTCAGACAAAAGTTGTGGACAGGTGAGCGAAGCGCTAGTGCAAGTGAGTGCAAAAAGTTGCCATTCCGGTGGCAAAAATTTTAGCTGCACTCCTAATGAGCGGGACTCTTGACAGATTCGGGGTTTAACTAATGGGGCTGACCGCCTATTAATTGGCAGGTGATAAAACCAGCTGGTACTTTGCAGGTGCTTCTCGTTGGTTATCAGTGCGAAATACCTTTACGGAAAGGTGCTTGACCACAAAAAAGTGTGTTGGATGCTTCTTTTGTATACGAATTTAGTTCAGGAAGACTTTTTGTATACCTTCTAGGATCTATTCAGTGTAGCCAAGACTTTTTTCTTGCTAAAAATACTTTGTTGGACATTTTTTGTGGTGAAAAGTGCATTTTTATAATAAAATTTGCTAAATTTTGACATAAATTTGAGTTTTTTTGGCGGTAAAATGAATTTGAGACTCATTTTTAAAGGCCATTGATCAAAAATGATTCTTGCTTCAGTGTACCAAAAAATATTGTCCTGGCAATGAGCTGGTGTGATCTGTGACCCTAGTCAGAGAAAGGTGAGAGATAATGTAAAACTGAGATAAAAATGAAAGAGAGAGAAAGGCTCTGTCACATTACGGACGGGATTATGAATTGAGAAGGAAGTGATCTTTGATCCACTAGTTTTAGATGGCCGTAGTTTCGTTCATATTTCTAGGCTCCCAAAATTTTCGGACCTTCATAAAAATCCCGAACTTAAAAATCCGGTTATTCCTCTCAGCGAGTATTCTAGAATAGAGTATCGCAAAGTATCCAATTCCAAATATGAAAAGGGGTAGATAAGACTTTTGGGATGAAAATTGTCTCATAAAGATAGAAAAGTCTTACCGGGTTAATATGTATTCGATCAATAAAGACATAGGTGTGTGATAAGGATTTGACTCAATGGCGCTCTCCTATTATCAAGGGCTCCCGATTTCACAGGCAAACAAAACCATAGGGGGTACCCTATTGATTTTTTGATAAATTTTTCAAAAAAATCAATAGGGTACCCCTATGGTTTCTTTGGCCAAAAAATTTTGTTAGAAAATTTTTTTGGCAAAAAACCATAGGGGGTAGCCTATGGTTTGAAAAATCAATTTCTGAATAGTTTTTCAGAAAATAATTTTTCGAACCATAGGCTCCCCCTATGTTTTTTTTGCCTGTGAAATCGGGAGCCCCTGATAATAGGATAGCGCCGACTCAATTATATATGTGTTGTGTTTAACCTTGATGCAGATGGGCCAACTCCAATTTTCAACCCTTGTCCAAGTTCGAAAAGTCCCTGGTCCTAAGACGAAAATCGGCCTGACAATTGGGTCCGGGTCGACCACGTACGGGCCATAGTTCCCTATCCTGTAAAGGGCACGGGCCCGGGAACCCGAGCAATACCCGCAACAAACCCCCCCAGCCGTTCACGCTTTAACTTTTTACTGGAACATTCTAGAAGGATGGCTAATGGCTTAAATCAGCTAAGACCCTAGGCTACCAATCGGTATATCGCACGCCGGATCTCGATTCAAGGTTCTCGAAATGCAAGTCTTTTTGTCTCGAATTTTCGACCTTTTTTTAATTCGCGAATTAGAGACAAAAAAATTTGAATCTCGAGAATCTTGAATCGAGATGCGGCAAGTAATATACCGATCGATAGCCCAGAGTGTTAGCTCTGATTTAAGCCATTACTTATCCTTCTAGAATGTTCCAGAAAAAAGTTATGGCGAAAAAGGGCTGCGGGGGTTTGACCGGAGTGGGTTTAAAGTTTCCCTGTTTGTAACGCAAATTTGTATATAAAACTTTGCTATCCGAAAATCTTTTGCTCAGCTAATCCATCGCAATTAAAAACATTACTTGTTATTGCCAATCAACTTGTTCACCATTCGTGTAGAATCAAATGATTATACACGAATATGCAAAGTCATGGGTTGCGCTATGGGTGGGCATTGGGCACTGGTTTTGCGCACATCAGCACTTTATTCCTTCCAAAGGAAGGAGTTTTCCAAAGTTTTCTCTGTTCACTGTGAAGGGCAGAAACTATTTTTGTTAGAGGAGAGGTCGGAATAAAGTTATGGCACACTTCTGTCATGTCTTGCGTCCCCAATAAGCGCGGGGGTTTTTGTTTTCCTTGGAAATCTTAAAACTTGGATCAGTTTCAAGTTTGATTATTTTGGTCTATGCTGGTAAGATTTGTAGTACCCGAGTTTTTTAAGTTTTGAAAACATGCATTTTTAAAATACGTCAAAATTTTGGAAATTTAGTCCAAACCTGGCAAAATTTTATCAATTTTCTATGTATTTTTCTTTAAAATGCATGTTTAAAACTTTGCAAGTAAAACGACCCTGAAACGCAAGAATTAGAAATCAAAAAATGTTCGACTTAGATCAAAATAGTCAATTTTGAAATTATCGTTATGCCAATTCAAATTGCCGCCATTCTAGTTCTAAATTTCTAATTTTCATACAGATGCCAGCCGTTGACAGTAATTATCCTATACGATGGAAGAGAAAGACGTGTCGTGGCTAGAGAACAGACCCGGGAGTGAAACGAGGATCAGCCTATCAAAACAACCCTATAAAACACAAGTTCTTCTAGAACAGTCTAGAAAGCTATACTATGAATATGTACAGAGTCAACTATAATGGGTAGTTAACAATAAATGGTTTGTAACCCCCTTCCCCCGAAATTCGGAAGCTAAAAAACCATAGGGTCCCCCTATAGTTCTCAAAAATTTCGAGAAGTTTTTGAAAAATGCATCCCTAAGAATTGCGTTTTTTTTACTTCTCAACCCCCTCAAATCTTTTTTCTGGATACGGACCTGCTTCTGGATATCTATTCCGAGATAATAAAAAAATCCACAAACCCTAAGTTGTATGACTTCTTCCTCGGCGGTTCTGAATCTGATCCTCAGGTCGGCGTTCTCCTCTTCGAGTTCCTTGCTTCGATCTCGGCTTGCTTCAAGTTCGGTCTCGACTCCATTCAGCTCGTTTGTGAGCGCTTTGCATTCACAAATTTCCTGGAAAATGTTTCGAATTAAACAAATTCGAGAATTCCAAAAAAGTCAAACCCCTGAGTCCTGCTCCTTTTGTTGATCTTCCAGTTTTGCCCTGAGGTCATTGTTAGTCTCAATGAGCTTTTTTATGGCGCTGAGATGAGCTTTCAGGTGCGCTTTGGATTGCTCCAGTTCTGCGCGATAATGAGAGCAGCCGGCTTCCCGGAAGTCGTGGTCGTGGCACTGAAATTTTGTCTATAGATAATTAAAAATAGCGACAAGTTGAACAATTTTTTACACAAAAATCCAGAAATATTATTACTTAACTTTATATTTTTATATTTATATTTATTTTTAGACACATTTTCCCAAAGAAAAAGTGGCCCTACAAATTTTTGAGTTTTAATTTTTCATTAGTTTTTCCATATTTTTCGCTTTTTCAATGTTTTCAGTTATATTTTTGAAATTTTGGGTCAAATTTTTTCACATTTTTTCGTTTTAGGTGCAAAATCTTGAAATTTTGCCAAACTCATGTGCACTTTTGCAAGACAATAACGTACTATACAATCACCGGAAGCACTTTCTTGGCCGAGAGTCGACTGCGATTCATTCAAAGTTGAACACGACGGCTGCTGATCGTCACTGAATCCCGAACTTGTTTCGGTGTCTGCCATGAATACACCGATAAGAAAATAGAGCTAAAAGTGCAAAACAGTTAGATTCGAGAAACAGGTATGTTAGGACAATTCGCGCATTTCCATGATTTTTTCTCGGAATGGTAATATTCGAGATTGCGATTCAAAAATTTGACAATTATTCTTTGTGGAGGATCGAATTTCCCAAAGACCACACGCAGAGGCAAAATCGCAACATTTGTATGGAAATTATAAATGGATAAACTTGAAACAAGTAATTGGAATACGAAACATGGTCGGATCGTAATAATTAATCAGAATAATTTGCATATGTTATGATGAGATTCTCGATAGTGCAGAGAATAATGAGATCTCGAAAGGTTGGATTTGGTCAACTTGCGAGCAAACAAAAGGGCCTAGAATGCAACTCTTGATCAAATGTCCTTATTTCGACTGATACTCTCCCCCAAGGTTACCATTTTTGGCATAACTTTTTTCTGGAACATTCTAGAAATATGTGTAATGGCTTAAATTAAAGCTAAAACTCTTGGCTATCGATCGGTATATTGCATGCCGCATCTCGATTCAAGATTCTCGAGATTCAATTTTTTTTGTCACAAATGTTCGATTTTTCACGAAAATTCAAGAGTAAAGATACAAAAAAATTCGAATCTCGAGAATCCTGAATCGATATACGGCATGCAATATAGCGATCGATAGCCAAGAGTCTAAGGTTTAATTTAAGCGATTACACTTTCTAGAATGTTCTAGAGAAAAGTTATGACCAAAAATGGCGAGCTTGGGGGTATTGACTGTACCCCTTTCAAATAGTATTCAAAATTTCCGGAATAACGGTATCCGAGTTCTCGACTCTCAGTAAGTCCGACTACCGTATGTTTATTGAACGGAAGATCTAAATAAATCTAGATGAATATTCTCCTAAAAATTTGGATCTGATTCATGCTTCACTTCTTGCTCGATCCAATCTTCACTCCTCGGATTACTGTGAGGTCTCAGCGGGAAGCGCTGAAGAGGCTGTGCCCGGCTGAGGGGGCTGAGCTGCCCTCCATAAATGGGAAGAGACAAGGACAACTCCGGATACAGTCCTCAAGGCTTTGGCGGTGGGAGTGACCGAAAGTGGGAGGGAAACTGGATTACTTTAATATATTTATGGAAAAGAAGTCGGCTTGGAATGAAAACAGAAAATTCTGGAAGACAACTGAGGATTTGGCCTGAATCGGATTGAAAAATGGGCGGCTTTGGGCTAAAATTTTTATTTACAAAGTCAATTGTTTTATTTACAAGAATTTCAGAATGGACCACAGGAATTTTCAGAGAAAATAAAAAATGCACGTGATTAAATGAGAGGTTTTACGGTATTCGGAGTCGACTCGAAGTGTCTCATTCACAGCAATGTTGGGGATTAAGTAGCACGACAGGTGAGAATGATACGGTAACGGTTTTACAGATGGATACATCTAGTGAGGCACACCTGAGCTAAATTGTTTATTCTTTGTTTGGTGAAGAGAAGAAATTCGATATGAATCATAGTCACAGTCATTGTAATGTGATTCACTGGCAGAATACTAATAGATTCGACACTAGACACTCTCTTTACATTACAAGTACAATATTGAATGCGAGAATGAGCGTTGTGTTTAATAAAGCAACGGAATATAAAATTAGCCAATCGATATGCCGAGGATTTTTGCATTTGGCAACATAATGACCTAAGATAAATTTTTTTGGAACATGGGAATACAGACAAAACCTCGGGAACTTCAGAAAAAAACTTTCCAGAAAATTGTGCCAACATGAACTTTGGCCTATACGAGACTACGGGGCATCCACATGCTTCGGGGCATGGCCGGAGATATAGAAAGTATACTCTGATTACCGTATTTCCTCCAAAATAAGCCCCGGGCTTTTATTTTTCAATGTCCCCAAAAATTTGCCACTTTTTTCTCTAACCTCTCATTTTTACATACGAGAGGAAATTGGTTCCATTTTAGTGCCATTCTCTGGGCAACAAAGGAAGATCCTAGGAGAGCAAGGAATAAAAGGGCACAGAAAAGGTGTTGGCCGAAAGTACACAAAGCGCTCTTCACCTGCGATTGAAACAGTGTGAAAAGAAAACGTTTCTGCAAAAGAGTGGGCTAGGGATTGGTAAAACCTGGTTCTGAACTTTTCCGGAATTCCAAAGTTTTCAAAAATCAGACAGTACAAGGACCAAACGACAATTTTTGGCAGGACAATTTCTGGGTGGTCCCACAATTTCCACAAACGGAACATGGCACAATAAGACTTGTTGCAATTGAAGGTCATTTGGAATCATCTGTCATCATTTAGGATCAACAAACAGATAATTTGCACTTTAGAATGAATTTTTGTCAAAAGCGATCGAAACATTTAAAAAGTTGCGGTCTTTGAGAAAAACTCTGGTGGGAAAGAAATGATGATGGATGCCGAAAGTAGGCCATATTTATTGCAACATTCTTATCAGTGCAGTGGACTTTGATTGCGGATGATTATCTTAATACTCTGGGCTGGACCCACAGCTTAGAAAATGAGACAGCACCCATCGTACTTTTAAATCAGTTTTACGTTTTTAATCAGACTGCACCTCTTTTATCAGCTTTTTTAAATTGGTTAACCAAAAATAATCTGTTTATCATAGAACTAATCAAGAAATCAACTAATAATCGAGAATAAAATACGGAAATTTGATATGAGAATCACAAGCAGAGCATTAGAAGAATTACGTTTTATCACCTACTACCGTAAATCCTCTAATTAGTCCCCCCTCCATTTAGTCCCCCCTCTGGGCCACTTACGAAAAAATAAGTCCCCCTCAATTTAGTCTCCCCAAAAAATGTTTTTTTTTCAATTTTTTCCAAATTTCAAATTTTTCATCAGAATTTATTTCGATTTTTAAAGCGTTTTTCGCTATGTTAACCGTAAATCTGATGTTACTCACTCCATATCAACTTTCTGTCTAGATTTGAACTCATTTTTCATAATTTTTCTAGCTTTTCAATTTTTTACTAAAAAATCCACTTTTTCAACAAAAGTCAACACAAGCACAAGGTATTTGCTTTTTTAACGGTGCTGCACCCATCGTACTTTTAAATCAGTTTTACGTTTTTAATCAGACTGCACCTCTTTTATCAGCTTTTTTAAATTGGTTAACCAAAAATAATAAATAATATTATAGAACTAATCAAGAAATCAACTAATAATCGAGAATAAAATATGGAAATTTGATATGAGAATCACAAGCAGAGCATTAGAAGAATTACGTTTTATCACAGACTATTTCCAGCAATGAGAAGCGGCCCACATAATGCTTGAGGCGATTGAAGTTCAGTAAAAGAAAAGTTTGCACTTTAGGATGCACTTTCCGAGGAAAAATAAAAAATATATCTGAAGAAAATAAAGTGTTCGGTTTTATTTTTGAATAAATTAAAAGGAAAAGTATTACAACTGACGACATCAGATTTTAGGTGTTACAATTTCAATCAATAAATAAGAGTACATTGCATGGTATAATAGTTTAAAATTTTAACTTCAAAATCCAAAAACAAAGAAAACTGTTCAAGAAAATATGAGCGAAACAGTTACGAGATTGCGGAAATACCCTTGGGATATGATGATGATACATCAAAGACTTTCACCTTGATGACCTCATTTCCACCTGATCGATGACCTATTTCGGCAAGTCCACAAGATAAATATTTTTCAGGAAATTCCTGATATTTTAGTAATAAAAATTAAAAACTTATAAAACAACCAAAATTTTTATAATGCCGTCCAGAATTACACAATCGATAGAGATTAGGCTGAAACTATCGAAAATTATTCAGATCGGCAGCACCGTTTTCCCTCCAAGACCACGTCACCAAAAGGGAACCGCAAAATTTGTATGGAAAATCAATGGAACTTTAAACAATTGAGAGGAATATGAAAACTATTAGAATTATAACGGAAAATGTTAGGCAATAGTCCAAAAATTGTGTTCGCTTGTATGGTTGAGTCGAGAAATTTGAGACGGATTCCATTTAAAAAAGAATCAATGAAACAATGAGAAGTCGGCAAATTTTTCCTGGAAAATTTGTAAAATTTTTGCAGTTGAGTCTGAAATTTTTTTCACTTCTTGAATAGAAAAATACCTATAATATTAGTATTTTGCGAAAATAATATAGTCGAGAAAATTAACGAAAAAATGACAGTAATTGTAGAATAACAGTAACAGGATCACAGGGGCGAAGTCGCGACTATATATGGAAATTCAAACGGATTGTACTCGAAGTAAGTGACTGAATTCTGGAAAATAATCGGATTATACCAGATCGGGCTGGCCTAGGCAAGCCAAGGCTCTTGAGTGGAAAAATTTGTAGGACTTGCCCACTTATAGGATTGAGTGGAAATTTCTGACGAATTGTGTTTTATCGCAGAATGGACAGAAATAGGTGGATTGTGTAAATTAACATTTTGTGATAAGGTATCCAAGTGGTCGACCTATGATAACAATACGGATGATTGACGCATTCAATACACAACAAAAATGTAACCAAAAATCGATAAATCGCTTTGAGCACTAGAAATTACGACCAAAGTACAGTCTAACTTCGCTTAACCGGACAGATCGGGACCGGCCGTTTCTGTCCGGATAAGTGAAATCCGGATAAGTGTGTGTCCGGATAAATGTGTATCATGAGCGAATATTCAATAGTAAACTGTCAGTATCGAGATCAGTAGACAGGATCGATCCAAAGTTGTATTGTGGAATATAGCATGAGACGTACAATAACAAACATTCAACCAGCTCGACCATGAACGAAAGCCAGGGGTTTCATAGACTCGGCTCCAAAAATAAGGACATTTGCCCCAAAAACTAAGATTTCGGGGTCAAAAATAAGGACATTTTTATAATTTTTCAAACCATAGGGTCCCCCCTATGGTTTTTTACCAAAAATTTTTTCCAAGTGCATTCTTAGGGGTGCATTTTTTCAAATTTTTAAAATTCGCGCCGAAACTATAATGCCAATATTTTATTCTGCATGAATGAAAAAATAGCGCCGCAGGCGAAAATTTTTCAATTTTAGGCGATATTCATAAAAATTTGCACTATTTTTAAATACTTGGAGAAAAAATGGCATCCAAATAGCGCCGCAGGCGAAAATTTTTAGGAAAAGTTGCTTTTATTTCAAAAATTCCCATTTGGAAATGGATATTTCGTGAAAATAAGAACAAAATAAGGACATTGGCCAAAAATAAGGACAAATCTTAGAAATAAGGACATTTTATTTTTCTAAGATTTGGACCCTCAAAATAAGAACAAATCTTAGAAATAAGGACATATGAAAACCCTGACGAAAGCTCATCCAGCAATCGGGATTATCGATTGCTTGGCAAATAACATCGCTGGATATAATTACGCGTCGTGCAAATGGGAAGCGAGAAGAGACTACATGCGAGACAGTATGAGAAATCAAACAAGACGAGAGACCGAAAATTATGATAGACAAGTCATAGAAATGATTTAGGCAACGGAATGACGCAACTCAGAGGACTGAGATCTCGGACCCGGAGGCTATATTTTAGGAGGACAGCGAAATATATCCTGGAAAATGTGTCTTTGAAAGATATGTGAAGGTAAAGTTGGAAGGGAAGTGGGGAAGGAATGCAGAATGGATTATAGAATGCATGGATTGATTTCATGGATTATAGGAAGCAGCTGTTGGCTTCAGCCAGGGACGCACCCAGGATTTTTTTTTGGGGGGGGGTACGTTTCAGTGGAAATGGCCATTTTGGGGGGGGGTACACTTTTTTGGGTACCCCCAACTTTTGGATTTTGGGGGGGGGGGGTACCGGACCAAATTTTTGCCCAAATTTGCACTGATTTACACTCATTTTCAAAAATTTTCCCATTTGGGGGGGGGGGGGGTACGTACCCCCGGTACCCCCCCCCTGGGTGCGTTAGTGGCTTCAGCTGGAACAGTTTTGGCGCGAACTAAGCGGGTGTCCGAATTGAGTGGACGTCTTAGAATCGGGTCTTGGAATCAAATTGAGAAATGAAAAGAAAACATTCTTGGCACCAAGATGACAAAAATCTCTGTCCTTATCAAAACTTTTTTGTTTTCTTGTCTTGTGACAAGAAATGAAAAATTGTTTTTCACCATATTTTGCCAAAAATTACCTTAGGAGACCCTATGATTCACGAAAAAAATTGCAAAAATCTTTTCTTGTAAAAAAGTATGCAGACGTGAAGAAGTCAAACGTGGATATTTGAGAGGTTTTTGGTAATATATAGTTAAAGTCGGCTCGAAAATGGGGTGTTTGAGATAAAGTGCATTTTCGATGAAAAAAACTGTAAATATGAAAAAGTCTGAAAAGTGCATCGGAATCTAGAGAAAAAGTTGATATAGAGACAGTAACGTCAAATTTAGCAAAAAGTATCAAAATACTTGCACTTTCGAAATTCTTGACGCTTCCGCATGAAGTATTTTTGTCTTCTCATGTTTTTAACCTGTCATTTTAGTGACATGATAACAAGATCTTGGCAACAAGAATTTTTGATTAGGACGAAAATGACAAGAAAACGCTGTTTTCTTGTAATATCGTCATGTCAAAATTTTGTCATCTCCGTTTTGATAAGGACCAGGACGACAAGATCTTATCATCTTGTCATTTGATAATGACTGATTTCTTGTTATAGTGTCACAAGAGTAACAATCTTGTCAACTTGTCACATGAGAAAGAATCTTTCGCTTGTCATTTGATAAGAATCGCCCACAGCTCAACCAAACTGTCCAATACTAGGGCTGTGCAATGCTAACCTTTCCTAACCTTTGCTAACCCATGAAAAGGGAGTTTAGCATGCTAACCCAGAAGGTTAGCATGCTAACCCACATTGTTTGTGCAATACCAGAAACGAAGAGGAGACACAAGAGACGTGAGACAAAGAGAGCGTTTTATTGGGGCGCCGCACACTAGCTCTTTATTGGCATGATCCTGAGGTAGGTGCCAGAGAAAGAGAGACACGATTAGATAGTGGGAAATAACCGACTTTCCTCTGAATTAATCCGGAGTGGGTTAGCATGCTAACCTTCTGGATTAGCATGCTAACCTCCCTTCTATTTCAAAGGTTAGGATTGGGGTTAGCATTGGGGCGGTTAGCAAAGGGTAGGAAAGGTTAGCATTGCACAGCCCTATCCAATACTCATCTATAGGAAGCAAGTATACAGGCAAAAGATCAAATTTTCGATAAACCAAAGCAAAAAGTTGCACAACTGTGCAATACATTGGACCCCGTTAGGTGCTGGCCATCCCCCTTAGAGAAACAGATTATTCTGTACATACAAACAATCGAACAGGAGAAGATGTCCAAAGAAGTCTGAAGACTAATGTAATGCATTTGCCTTTCACTGCCATCGGCTTCGGCCTGACAAATATGCTAAAGGGCATCCGGACAAAGGACCAGGACACAGCTGTGGGAAGGGCGAAAGCGCGTGACGCAAGCAGAGGACACAGCACAGGCCTAGAGCGTCAGACAAAAGAGAAGATCAATGGGATAGGGAAAGGGGAAGTAACTGTCAGGCCATTGCGCCTTGACCCGAAGAAAAGGGTTTCGGGCTGTGAGCACAGTAATTTTTCAGGATTAAAAGATCTAGAGGCAATCTTCCATATTGCCTCGGAAATTTTTGAAAATGGTGACAAATTACAGGACCACACATATCGAATTGCCCTCGTGGCATGTGTGACTAAAAGGGGCTTAGGATTCAGGGCAGGGACTTTAGTCACGTATGAAAGAGAAAAGTGAAAAGTGACTAAAGAGAAAATTGAAAAACTTGACTAGAAAGTTGAAGTTTTTAAGCGTAAAGAAATGTCTGGCTCTTTACCATTTCATAATTTCTTTCTGAAATGTTTTCTTTGTGCTTTTCAACTTTAGATACTGCGTCTTTGTTCATTTTTGTCTGTCTATTTAAACCGAAAGAGAACTAATTTCCAATCATTTCCCAAAAATAACAAAACTATCAGTTTCAACTCTAGAATAAATACGACAATCGAAAACTAAGAAAAGTTATCTCACAAAAGCGAAGATCGGCCTTCACATTTTTGTGCAAAGTTTGGAGTGAAAAGTGAAAGTTCCTTTGTTCTCGCTTGATGCTGATGTATACACATCAACATCTCTCTTATTGAGCTGACAGATAAGGAGACGAAAAGGATGAACGCAGACACTTTTTATAACTGTAAAGAGCATTCCGTTTTCGCCTACAGTTTATCGGAGACGTCTATCGGGGAAGATCTGGACGACCCAATTCATTAGCAAATAACTGTATTCTCGATAAGTGAATTCCGGAAATTTGTAAGGAAAAATCAGAGTTTGAACAGACAGAGGGACGTTTTTATTTTTAACGAAATTGTCGCCGATTTTTGGAGTTTTTTTAACCCGGTAGGAATGTTGAAGGAAAGATAGTCAAAAAAACGGAGATCAAAGAGACCGAATATTCCCTAAGGGCATATATTTTGATTGGTCATTTATCTATCGCAACTTCGTCTGAACACGTCATCTATTACAACTTTTTCATGAGATATTAAGAATTTCATAACGTAAAATGAGGCAATTAAAATTTGGCTCGTGACAAACTCGAGCAAAAATTTGCAACAAAAAGATAAGGCTCTCTGGTCTCGAATTAATCGGGGAGCCTGAGCGGGCCTCGATTCGCGTTCATTAGAGCAAATGAAATGTTTGAGGATGGAAGAGAGAGAGAGAAAGAAGGAGAGAGAGAGAAAGAGAGTGACAGCCATTTTTTGGTCATTGGAACAAACTCGCTCTCGCTTGTTCACTATAGCCTAGTTTCTTCTCTCCTTAATTCAATTCTCACTTCGCTGGCCGCCTCCGAAAGAGAAAAGGACAAAAAGTGGTATCGATTTTTGCGATTGCTTCGCCTTTCGCTCATTCCAATTTCCTATCAAAAACGACTGCGGAAAAGGAAACAAATCAAAGATGTTGAAAGGGGAGCAGGACACTTCGAGCAGGACACTTCATCCCCAGGGACACTTCATCCTTAGGGACACTTCGTCCCCAGTGAAACTTCATCCCCAGGGACACTTCATCCTTAGGGACACTTCGTCCCCAGTATATAAAACTTAACTCACACTTAAGCTTTGAATGATAACTTAAAATGTTCCAGGCCTAGGTTCTAGAAGCATTTTTACGTAAGGGGATGAAGTGCCCCTGAGGACGAAGTGCCCGGGGGCGAACTCTCGGTTAAAACGAGAAAGAAGAAGAGAAAATTAATCGCAAAAATAAATATTTTGGCGCCAAAAATATTTCAAAGATGATGGTTAAAGTATGAATCCATGTAGAATTATTTTAACTTTTATCTGGCCAAAAAAAGTTTCGGGGCCCAGAGATCAAATGTTTGTGGGGGAAATCCAACTTAGGCTTCATCTTTTAAACAATTTTATAGCGGAGAAATGAGTAAAAATTTTGGAGATCGGAAATGGGTAAAAAATTGGAAAAAGAAACATTTCTATGGCTCATCTCTGGATCAAGGCAATGACTTTTACACTTTGGAATTTGCATCAAATATGAATGAAATGGTCAATACCAATAAATTGTGTGTTAGGATGGAGGTAGGTAAGGCTTTGTGGGAGTCAGTGTCACGCGACAAAGCATTGAGCCGAGCTAATTATGGGTGGCATTTGATATTTCCGTCTCAAGACTGAAAAATGACCGCTAGACTCGTAGATTGAAAAGGGACCTAAAAGGCAATTAAAAGTACAAGTGAGGTTTAAAACTTTCATTTCTCGGAATATTCTCTCAATATTCCAGTCAAGAATCCTTGCAGAATTTTGTTTGAAATTAGACAGCGGTTTAGGATTAAATGATCTATTGCCTAGACGACACCCTAATCCTGCACCGGACAGCCACGCCTTCTCTCAAGACTTCTCTCAGGATTGCTCTTTGGTGGATTAGTTTTTTCTTATCAGAGACGTGTTCGAGAAATTTTCATACAAAAACCCAAATCGAGAAGACTTGTAAAATTGTACTTGAACCAGAATGTTCGAGAACGCAAGTATTGGAATGGAAAATACCGGTAAATTTATCAAAAATCTAACAGTTTTCTAAAATTACCAAAAAATTAAAAAAATGTAATCCTGCGAAAAATCCCGGGTTATTCCCTGACAAGTCAGGTAAATTTAAAGACAAGGCTTCTTTAATACTCTTGAAAAAAAATTGAATCATGGAATATTTTCTATGCAAAAAATTGATTGACAGCATTCCCACGAGAATAAAAGTACAAAAAATGTTTCACAAATATGCAAAATATTGCACAAAATAAGAGAAATGACAAATTAAAATAATTTGCATTTGCACTGAAAATGCGACAATGCAAGGACCAAATGCTCGTTCTCAGGCCAAAGACAACCGTCCCGGAATAGCTCGGGCTGGCAGAAGAGAGCAGAGTCCAACATCAATTTATTAAAAGCGCGAGCAAATGTTCGCTGTTGACAGACAGCCATTTTTCGGGACTCTCCTTCTCTAACTCTCCCTCTCTCTGTCTTTCTCTCTCTCACCTCCTCTAGCTCTCTCTCTAACTCTCTCTGTCTAATGAACGCACTCTCCGCTTCTGGGTGGTCCAAATGGAGGGGACGGCTGAAGGGAAGCCTTGTCGCGGCGGCTCGTGAAGAGAACTCTATATCGATTTTGAGGCGAGGGGCTGGCTGGTTGTGCTGCTGCTCTCGACTTTGGAACAATTCTCGATCGGAATATGTGTGGAAAAGCAGAGAAGAATTGATAACGGTGATGCAAAAATGTGTACAGATACTGCGGAAAAGTAGGCGATCAAAGATTACAATTTTGATCTAAAATATAGTTTACGAGGCTTAATAATCCTGCTAAATTCCCTTAAGCCATTGAAAAATGTTGCCGTTGTTTTCAAAACCAGCGAGAATAGGCAAAACAATAATTGGGGCGCCGAGCGAAGTCTGAATGCATTTGCCTATAGAGGGGTCAGCGGGCTCCGGGTTTTGGGTGACAGTCTTCGGCGGCTCGAAAAACCCGGATCAATCCGCCTTCGGCGGATTGGATCCTACCCATGTTTGATAAATTTCAAAAATTACAATTCCAGGAAAAATATTAACTTCCCCCAGGAACTTCCCCAAATTGAACAACATTCTGCAGTAATACTCCTTCTTAACCACAAAAAAGATTAGGTAACCTGACCCCATATACCGAGTCTAGGTAAACCCCCCCCCGGTAAAAACCCCCCGCTCGCCATTTTTGCCATAACTTTTTACTGGAACCTTCTAGAAGGATGAGTAATAGCTTAAATGGAAGATAAGACTCTGGGCTACAAATCGGTATATTACTTGCCACATCTCGATTCAAGATTCTCGAGATTTAATTATTTTTGTCTCAAATTTTCGAATTTTCAAAAAAAATTGAAATTTTGAGACAAAAATAATTAAATCTCGAGAATCTTGAATCGAGATGTGGCAAGTAATATACCGATTTGTAGCCCAGAGTCTTAGCTTCCATTTAAGCTATTACTCATCCTTCTAGAAGGTTCCAGTAAAAAGTTATGGCAAAAATGGCGAGCGGGGGGGGGGTTTACCGGGGGGGGTTTACCCATTCCCCCATATACCATGACTCATAACTTGAGAAAACTTCAATCCCGGGAAAAAACTAACAACTTTCCCCCAGGAACTCAACCAAACTGAACAACTTTTCCTAAGTATCAACACTCCCTAACGACAAAAAATTTTTGGTCACATGATGTCATGTAAGGTTACATGACATGACTCATTAACTACCGTAGGATCGACAACATAATTTTTTTCCGGCGGGAACCCACCATTTTTCGCCAAAATAAGGGGCGTATCATAAACAAAAAATACCCGAACTCGGGGGGCACCGAGAGTTGGTGGTGCCCCCAGACGACTGACAATAGCCGCACGGTATTAATGGCATGTGATTCAAATTAAGGTTGGGTCCCACCACGATCTCATATGTCGGGAAATATCATTCCCGATTCAACATTATTAATATTCTTTGTAAATTCATTGGCTATTCATATTTTTTGTATACATCCGGTGATGATTATTACTTTGTAACAAATCCTTTTCCCAATTTTGCCATTATCATTCATTAACGATTCTCTATAATTTTCGGATCTTTCGCTATCGCTATATAAATTTGTGGAGCAATCAATTTTCTTTGTATAATATTTTGATTACAATAAAATCTTTTAACATAAAGATTTGATAAAATCAGGTACCGCATCGGTAGATTTCCTGACATGGTCCAGCAACCCGGAGTCGATTCTCCATCATCTATTGACAACAAACTTTATTAAATTTGTTGTTTAATCCCAGTTTTGATTCATTGTTGGGGTAATCTAACACTCAAAGCTTATTTCCGCGGACCATTCCGCTATATTGTATAACCGGCCTAATCCGGAATTGTTTGATCTGTGTCATCCATATTTCAAAATTTGTGACTAGTTGATTCAGATACTTTTGTGATCTTAGCTGGGCCAATCCAGCAATTGTGAAATTTTGATAGCAGCTGCTACAGAATTTAGTCGGGCTAATCCGATACTGGTTCAATCTATTCCAGGTGAATCTGGAATTCAGTCACAGTAAATCCAAAACTCATAAATTTGCGAATCATGTCAGACCAGATAAAAGCTGGATTAGTCCCTCACACTACAGCTTTAACCAGGGGTGGACGAGCGGACCGACCCCTGAGCCGGACCGGACCGGACCGACCCCCCCCCGGTCCGGTCCGTTTTCGGACCGGACCGGGCACGACGAAAATTTTTTTTAAAGGTGCCTAATTTGGTGCAAATTTTTGAGAAATTTTCGAAAAAAATTACCGAAATTATATATTAAACATTACCTCAACACTGAAAATTTTCATCTCCAACCTCACATATTAAAAACTTTTTTCTTTGATCTTTACATTGTTTCTTAGAGATTTTTAAAAATTTTTCGCCTGCGGCGCGATTTTATCCTTCAGTTTTTGCCGTAATTTTAGACAGCGGCGCAATTTAAGATGCAAATTTCAAGCATAATTTATAAACAATAATGATTTCATAGACACCGTATATACTAGTACTAATCATTGTGCCGCAGGCGAAAATTAAAAATAAATATGCTGTTTGCCAAATTTTTTGCGAAAATTTTTGAAAAATTTTGTGAGGTTGGAGAAAATTTCCTTTGAAAATTTTCAATGTTGAGGCAAAATATTCAAAATTTTTCGCTCGGCCGCGCCCTATCGGGCACGGCCGAGTGCATTCTTGAAGGCGCAGATAAAATTAGCCAATTTTGGTTACTCGAATTTTTCCGACAGAATTTGCCCCGGTTATAAAATTTTATGATAATTTTTTTCTGAAAGTAGAGGGAATTTTGACAAAGCAAGTCAAATTTTTTCAAAAATGTTCTACCTTAAAATTTTTGTGACATATTACACCTATTGAATATTTGAGACTTCTGAATATTTGAGGCATTTACACTTTACGCTAATTTTGAAAAATTATCACAATTTCACCAGAAAATGTGACTTTTTATGACAAGTTGGCAAAAATTCAAGGAAAAGTACTACAACTTGCAAATTAAGCCTAAGACTGCAAAAAATGTTCTAATTAAGCTTAAAATGCCGAAAACTAATAAAAACTACAATTTTTAAGAAATTTGACCTCGGAAAATTTTTTCAGATTTTTTGAGAAAAATTTACTTCCGGTCCGGTCCGCGGTCCGGACCGACCCCTTGCCTGGTCCGGACCGGACCGGGCACGAGGTCGGTCCGGTCCGGTCCGGTCCGGACCGGGTAAAAAGTCGGTCCGCGTCCACCCTTGGCTTTAACTGCTTTTTAGTTTACCTTTTTTACTTTTTTCCTTTACGATTTCCTGACCGTATTATACCGTATTATTTTGATCGAGAAAGTTTCTGTTATGAAATTTTGATCATCTATTATAGTATTAGGATTGGGGTAACGTTTTTTCCGTGCACTCAAAATCGCTCTAAATCGCTATATAGAGCCCGGGCTTTTTTTCTTACGGACTAAGTAGACTATAAGGAAGGCCTTGAACCAATTTTTAGACCGATTTGATATCTAAATTTAGACAAAAGTGTATTTCTGAGGGCATTTTTGAGGGTCCAAAGCCCATCTTTCTCTGTATACCATTTTTGACGGCCCGATTTTTAGGGTAATAGTGATTTTGGAACGAAAATGTTAGGCTTGAAGGGGGACTCGAACCACCCGACCAACGCTAAGGCCGCGCTGCTCTACCACTGAGCTAACTTTTTGCGGGGAATCCGAATTTGAGGTCGAAATTTAGCTAAAATGTACCTAAATTTAGACAAAATTTAGACTCCCGAACAAATAGAAGGCTGCGCCCGGCCGAGCGGCGCGAAGCGCCGCGAGGGCGGGCCAGCCGATCGAGGCCCGCAGGGCCGAGGTAAGGGGCGCTGGGCATACTGCTTGAGAGCCGAAGGCCCGAAATAGTCTCATGCTGCTCTACTCCCGAACAACCCTTACTCCCGAACAAGGGACTCTAAATATCGTCTGATATAATAATTATCGTCTGATTGATAAACAGCACAAAAAACCCGTTTTTGGACAGTTTTACGCCGTAAAAAGGGACTCTAAATATAACGCCGATTTTGTCCGGTCCCGAGGCGCCGTTATAAAGAGAGTCGACTGTAGTACCTTACAAGGAGAACCCCACCAGGAATTTTTCGGGGGCACCGCTATTTTTCCTTTCTTTTTTGATCAATTTTTCTGGATTGGTTTAATAATTTCAACATGAAAAACGTCATTCAATGAAAGCGAACTGATTTCCTTTGTCTTCATGATCTCGGTAAATGGACGGTCCAATGTCCAGCAGCGAATTCATCGAGAAAATTGATTATCCAACGCAAGTTTTTAAAGAGAACGATGACCTTATTCAACTTATAGCAGGGGTTTCATAGACTCGGCTCCAAAAATAAGGACATTTGCCCCAAAAACTAAGATTTCGGGGTCAAAAATAAGGACATTTTTATAATTTTTTCAAACCATAGGGTCCCCCTATGGTTTTTTAGCAAAAATTTTTTCCAAGTGCATTCTTAGGGGTGCATTTTTTCAAATTTTAAAAATTCGCGCCGAAACTATAATGCCAATATTTTATTCTGCATGAATGAAAAAATAGCGCATTTGGAGGAGAAATGGCAACCAAATAGCGCCGCAGGCGAAAATTTTTAGGAAAAGTTGCTTTTATTTCAAAAATTCCCATTTGGAAATGGATATTGCGTGAAATAAGGACAAAATAAGAACATTGGCCAAAAATAAGGACAAATCTTAGAAATAAGGACATTTTATTTTTCTAATATTTGGACCCTCAAAATAAGGACAAATCTTAGAAATAAGGACATATGAAACCCCTGACTTATAGCAACTTTTTTGCTGCCGTTTGAGTCAGCCGTGCCCAGCTGTTGTTTACAGCACCGGCGTCCTGAACGGAAGTTCCTGAGCCAAGTACGCCATTCACTCAAATTCGTATTCGTTTGCGCGCATAAAATTGAGGATTGACATTTCCGTTATATCATTTGCACTTTTGTTCGATTGCTTTCAACTCCGAGATTTACTTTTTATGACAAATAAGACAATAAATTTAGACGAATAACGCCCGCTGAAATGGAAATCGACGCTCTCGAAGTGCAAATCGATCCTCGTTCAAGAGATCCAACGGAACTGTGGAACCGTTATTTGTCTAAAGAAAGAATTTGCAGACCCATACCAGCGCTCAGGTAATTTTTTGCCATTTTTTTGATTGGCTACCATTTTTGGGTCTAAAAATATTTCCGGCAAAAGATATTATGAAAATAATCTGGTGACAAATGAAAATATTTTGTTTGCGTTAAAAAGTGGTGCCAAAAATGGAAAGTGGTCATTTTACTGTCCACTGACATTTTTAGAATAAACTTTTTTCTGATACATTCTGGAAGAATGAGTAATGGCTCAAAATTGTCAACAATTGTCACTAAAGTTTCAACAAAATCTAAATTTTTCAGCCTGGACACTCCGGTTCGCGACGACGCCGTAAGATTTGTCTGTGTGTCCGACACTCATGAGGATCTGGCTAGCCTTCTAGCTAGCAAGCTGGTACCACGCAGAATAGCTAACTCTGTCCCACAGCGATACATTCCCCCAGGCGATGTGTTCGTTCATTGCGGAGATTTCACTCATATCGGCGAAAAGGCGGCAGTACTGAAGTTTAATAAGCAAATTGGTATCTTTGAAAATTTTTGAAAATATTTATCCTATATTTTCAGGCGAGCTTCCGCACAAGCACAAAATTGTGATCGCCGGAAACCACGAGATCGGCTTCGAGGATTCGGAGGACTTTGCGGCGAAGATTGAGAGAAATTTTAAGAGGTTTACGCGTTATTGCGACATTCAGCCGGAACTCTACAAATTGCTGACCAATTGCACTTACCTCCAGAATTCCTTCACCGAGGTAAAATTTAGAACGTAAACTATTAGGTGGTTCCAAATTTTGAATCATGCTTAACACCAGGTGTACACACGTGGGGATTTGCAGAGGGTTCCAGAGGAGGTTGGCCATAACTTTTTTTTATTTCAACACTATGGGTAGTTGATATCATCTTCAAAAATGTAGGCAGCAAGTGTCTAGTTTAAAAAGTCCACTTTTTGAGACCTGCGTTAAAAACTTTTTGCACATTCCCTACATGGAATTCCGAGTGGAGCATTTTGAGCTATCATGCTTCCAAAAAGGAGCTGATGCCGAAAAGTTTTCTTTGTAGACCAAAAAAGCGGAAAAAATGACATTTTTGGCCAAAAGTCCACTTTTTTGAATGACTGCCTAAATTTTTTTGCACCATTCCTCTAATTGCACCATCTGGAGTCGATTGACACCAAAGTTAGACCAATATCGAACAAAAAATTTTTTGGGTACACACAATCACTCCTTACTATAAAATATGAGGAGTAAAATTTTTTCTACGATATTTAGAAACTAGGGGAACCGGTAAAACCCCCCCCCCCGGTAAACCCCCCCCGCTCGCCATTTTTGCCATAACTTTTTACTGGAACCTTCTATAAGGATGAGTAATAGCTTAAATGGAAGCTAAGACTCTGGGCTACAAATCGGTATATTACTTGCCACATCTCGATTCAAGATTCTCGAGATTTAATTATTTTTGTCTCAAAATTTCAACTTTTTTTGCAAATTCGAGAATTTGAGACAAATCCCCACGTGTGTACACCTGGTGTTAAGCATGATTCAAAATTTTTACCGGGCATTTTTAAGCTATTACTCATCCTTCTAGAAGGTTCCAGTAAAAAGTTATGGCAAAAATGGCCGCGGGGGGTTTTTACCGGGGGGGGGGTTTACCTACACTCAGAAACTAGGCACTTGCCTCTACATTTTTGAAAAAAAATCCTCTAAACCTAATATGGAAATAAAAAGTTATTGTCAATCTCCTCTGTAATCCCACGGCAAACCCCCACGTGTGTACAACTAGTGCAAGTCTATACTTAAATCATGCTTTTACTTCAAGTTTGAAAATGACTGATCTGTTCTTTATTGCGTCACTTTCGTCTGGCGCAGAATTTGGTATTTCGAAATGATTCGCAGAGAAATTTCCTTTGTAAATACCAAATTCTGCGCCAAGAGATACAGGGTGTTCATTTTATTTTTATAAATTGTTTTCAAAAAAATTAAATTTGAATTGGCGGCAAGTATATATGAGTCATAGCTCATTTCGTAGCTAACACATTACCATTTATTATTAAAAAAGATCTCGACATAATGACGTCACCACGCCGATATATGACCGTTTCAAGTTGCAAGAAAAATTTCGAAAATGGTGACGTCATTATGTCGAGATCTTTTTTAATAATAAATGGTAATGTGTTAGCTACAAAATGAGCTATGACTCATATATATTTGCCGCCAATTCAAATTTAATTTTTTTGTAAACAATGTATACAAATAAAATGAACACCCTGTATTTTGCAATAACAACACAGCCAGTTATTTTCCAACGTGAAGATTAAGCCTAAGCCTTAATTAATAGGTGTGCTTGTGCAAGCACAAGCACTTTTTATTAATAGGTCGTCTGGAAAGTTCCTTGACTACATGTATAAACCAACTTTGCTATTATGAATTTCAAAAACCGTATTTTCTCTAATTGAAGCCCCGGGGCTTATATTATTTCAATCCCCCAAATTTGGGCAAAATTTTTCTCTAACCTCTCAGTTTTACACACTATTTCTCTTTCTCTAGGGGGCGTCTATTTCAAGGGGCTTCTATTATAGGGGGGGGGCCAATATTAGAGAAAATACGGTAACCGGTATCTAAGGTTTTGGATTTGCTGAGACCAAAAATTGGTTAACGTTTTTCCTAGCGCAATTTTCACGGTTTCATCTTCAAACATCAGTTTCAAACCTTTACCGTTACAGTACTGTTTCCTTCAGGTCTATGGAATCCGCATTTACGGGTCGCCGTATCAAGAAACAAAAGGATGGGAATTTTATCGCACGAGAGGCGAGTCGATCCTCGAAGAATGGCTCAAAATACCGACTTACAATTCCGCAACTCCAATCGACGTGCTGCTGACTCACAGTCCACCTTTGGGCCACAACGATATTGGATATGTAAGTCTTTGGTTCATATTCAGTTTGTCGAAAGTATTTGATTAAGCTAGCCTCACAATGGGATATTTGACCATGGAAGTCAATCCTCTCAAAAGGCTGTGCAATATGTGAGGATTATGTGAAAGTTGGTCCCACCACGATCATGCAGTTTAGCCCTTTACAAGGGGGCTAGATCAAATCTGATATTGTTGACCCCATCTAAAATCGTATTTTAAGGGGATTAGCATAATCAGTTTTGAGCTAACCCCCTTGTAAAGGGCTAAACTGCATGATCGTGGTGGGACCAACTTTCACATAATCCTCACATATTGCACAGCCTTTTGAGAGGATTGACTTCCATGTATTTGACGCGTGATGAAAAATGATGACAATTATTTTTCATTGGATTTTATTCGGACTATTGAAAATCCGTAAAAGTGATAGGAAACTATGTAAAGGCCCACGGTAAAAGCACCCCCACGCTCGCCATTTTCGCCATAACTTTTTTCTGGAACATTCTAGAAGGATGAGTAATGGCTTAAATCAGAGCTAAGACTCTGGGCTATCGATTGGTATATTACACGCCAGGTATCGATACAAGGTTCTCGAGATTCGATTCTTTATGTCTCAAGTCCATCGAATGTTCAAAAAAAGTTGAAATTTTGAGACAAAAAGACTTGAATCTCGAGAACCTTGTATTGAGAGCCGGTGCGCAATATTCGAAAATTTGATAGGAGAAAATTGTTGTATACAGAAGTGAATAATTGAATAAGTTCTGTCTGTAATTGGAATACGATTCTTGAGACAATAATTATTCATATTCTCGAGATTAAACATTTTGAATTAAGTATTTCTGTTTTTGACATCAGACCTAAACTTATAAAATTTATAATAATGATAATCTGTCGAACCTAAGCCTAAAAAGTATGTCCTTAGACTTTAAGTACAGCCCAATACCCCTTGAAGTATCCCTTGGACGGCAATGTCCAAGTAAATTATGCCTCTCGAGGTTACTGTTATTTCTCTCTCCAGTATAAACATTTTACAGATACAAAC
The DNA here is from genome assembly GCA_022814885.1 of Ditylenchus destructor. NCBI lineage: Eukaryota > Metazoa > Nematoda > Chromadorea > Rhabditida > Anguinidae > Ditylenchus > Ditylenchus destructor. The sequence goes on along the minus strand of JAKKPZ010000058.1, from coordinate 127,858 downwards.
TTTCTGTTCTCGAATCAGAAAAACTAATCTTTTCTAGAATTTTATGAGAAACTATTCCATTTTTGGCCTAAAGTTTAAGTTTTCAGTACTCCGAACGTCTCGGATGCGCCGAACTGCTGAATGTCGTGGAGAAACGTGTGCGACCAAAGTTCCACGTTTTCGGCCACATCCATGAGAATAACGGAATAACGACCAACGACGTAACAACTTTCATCAACGCTTCGATTTGCAACAATGACAACAAGTCCGTGGACTCGCCCATCATTTTTGACATTCCTCTTCCGGAAGGACAATCGAAGAACTGAAGAATATGAATGATCTCGAATTTATGTGTCGAAAAATGGCAACTATCATTGTTGTTTAAATATGCACAATTTTCAATAAATTATTAGTCAAGAGTACAACGAACAGAGTTGAACAAGGTGGAGATAAGAATAATACATGGCACAAGAAAAATTTGCCCTAATTGGATTCAAAATCCAAGACCGGAAGAAGAGAGTAGAATCTTCTGGATTCGGCGCCACTAGCATAAAACTTTCTTCTCAGCAAAAATTAAGACTAAAATGTTGCATTTTAGACCAAAAAAGAATTTTTGGCCAAAAAAGGCCCGTCCCAGAAAAAAATTTCGGGGGCGGGGGTTGAGAAGCGAAAAAAACGCATTCTTAGAGTGCTTTTTTCAAAATTTTCTCGAAAATTTTGAAAACCATTGGGTGATCATATGTTTTTTAGCATCCAAATTTCGGGGGGGGGGGGTACAACCCCCTAGTTACGGGCCTGATTTTTGGGCCTAAAAGGTCGAATGCATCAAAATCACCATAAAATCTGAATCAGCGGGTCGAAAATCGCAGGCGCAAAATTGTTACAAATTATGACATTATAATCTAAAATAATGAAACTGATTATACTTTTTTGTAAGTCTGTCGATCCACGATCGTATGCGTCTCAATTTTTCCTCGCTTCAAGATTTCCATTGTCTTCTCGTTGTGAATCGGTTTCTCTAGCGCTGGGAGTTCAACCTCCTTTGATAGCTGGAGGCGAAAAGGTGCTGGGCTGGTGTCCGTTTGAAAACGCTATACATTTTTTTTGTAAACTTGCATGTCTTCATATTTTAAAAATTTGATGCAAATTTGAATTTTTATAGAAAATTTCCATAATTGTCCGAAATTTTTGCAAATTTTTCTAAAAATTGGCCAAAATTTGGTAAAAACATTTAACATTTTTGGAATTCCAATATAAAAATGATCAAAATTGTTAAAAAATGACAAAAAGTTTTGAAATATGAGTAAAATTGTGAATAATTTCTGCTTTTTCGATAATTTTCCCAAACAAAACCAACTTTGACGAGTTTCTCGACAAAGGCCTCGACTCCACCGTCAATAAACTCCGGCCGCAGGGCCAGAAAAGCGCGTCCTTGGCCCACTCTGGATTTGTTCACTGGTCGGTGCAAAAAGTCGATCAGTTCCTCTGGATTCAATCGAATGTCGTCTTCGGCGTCGCCGAGGATAGCGAGTTCGCAGTCGAGAACGCCTTCGCTGATCGCCTTGTTAAGAACGCCTGAGGATATGCCCTTATCTTGCATAAAGGCCAATGATTCTGGGACTAACGTGTTTCTGAAAAGGCGTTTATTTTTGTCTCTTGTTGTTTCCTCCCTGGATTTGACATTGCTATGCAGTTTTTCCCCGTTTATCCGGACTGAATTGGAAAAATTCTGGACATAAGGGTGCCCCTATTGATTTGAAAATTTTGCTATTTTTGGCCGATTTTTCGCCAAAATTCCGAATTTTCGGGCAAAAATTTGAATTTTTTTATAAATTTTGCTGTTTTCAACCCACTTTTTATAACGTGGTCAAAATTTTTCAAAAATTGGCCGAAAATAGCAAAATTATTTAAAAAAATTTATATTTGCGCCAAAAATTTAGAATTTTTAACCGAAAATTCGGTTATCCGGACTAAATTGTCCGGACAGGATTTTTTCATTTTTTTCCATACAAATTTCCCTCGTTAGAATATTGCGGGTACAATAAATGATTAGTAGTCAAATAATTGGGGCAGAAATTTCATTCAAAAAATTCTTCGGAAATTTTATCAAATTACAAAAATTTGGAAAAAATTAAAAATAACTCACCTAAACAGGTGCAAGCATTACTAAAGCTATCGAGATATACTATCAAAACAACTCGCCTAAACAGATCCAGGATGTCGTCGTCCGACAGCGGCGTAAAGTCACATTGTCCGAGTCGGATTTTTCCAGAAAAGAGGTTTCTGCCCGCCGAAGTCAAAATGTTGACAAATTCGTGGCTGAACGAAACGGCAAAAAATTGAACTCGGGTAATTCTGTAACGGTAAGTGTAGAGTAGTTCGACCAAAGAATCGTAATCGCCCTGAATATAAATATAGAATTATAGTCAAAATTGACCAAATTCATCCGGAAAACAAATTCCGCATAGCTTAAATTCCGGATTTTTCAAAAATTTGGCTGAATTTGAATGGGCGGGCAAAAATTTTACGTGTCAACCATCCTGTGGCACCATTCTGTACCATAAACTTCTAGAAGCTCCTAGAATTTTTCATTTTAAAAATAAACGTCCCTACCGATGTGCGAGGAGGTCTAATTACAGGGTAGAGTATTCCCTCGTTTATCCGGACAGATCGGGACCGGCCGATTCTGTCCGGAAAAGTGAGATAACGAGGAAAATTTGTATGGAAAAAATCCTTTCAGGCCAATTTAGTCCGGATAACCGAATTTTCGGTTAAAAATTTGATATTTTTGGCCCGAATTAGAATTTTTTTAAATTATTTCGCAATTTTTGGCATATTTTTTAAAAATTTTTGACAAATTTATAAAAAGTGGTTAAAGACCGAAAAATTTTTGGAAAAATTCAAATTTTTGACCAAAAATTCGGAATTTTTGATGAAATTTTTGGTAAAATCCTTAAAATTTTCAAATCAATAAGAGTACCCTTTAGTCCCAAATTTTCCCAATTCAGTCCGGATAAACGAGGGAAGTCCGGATAAATGAGGAAAACTTGTATTGAAAAAATCCTTTCCGGCAAAAAACCGTCCGGATTAGCGAGGGTCCGGATAAGTGTAGGTCCGGATAAACGAGGGAATACTGTATACGGTAACTCGTGTTAGAAATACTAAACATCGCTTCCGGAAAACATTTTCCGGGATCAGTGCAAAGAACTTATTCTCACAATTCGGGAATAGTAATGTAATACTTCTAGAGAATACTCACCTCATATACTTTGCCATCTCCAGAGGTGGCTTCAAAGCCCATTGGATGGATGAACAATTCCGTAATTCGAGAGTCTCCGGTGGGAATGCCTGGAGGTGCTGAGCCGGCAAATGATTCGGCGTATTTGTATGCTCCGTCGAAATATCCGGAGGCTGTTTCCATGTTGCCAATACTTTTCTGATCCTTTCCGATAAGGAGCAATTCTTCAGCTCGGTAGAGAAGATCTTGGTCTTGTACCGCCGCGGGCACTTCATCGTCTGGCTCCTAAATCGTTTTTTTCTAGGACACCGAAAAAGGCAAAAGAAAGATTTGGCACCAAAATTGGCTGGTCCCAAGGCGAAAAATGGTGCATTCTCGGCTAAATATCAGATCTCTCGTCACATGTCTCGTCACAAAAAATTTTTTCTATGCTTAATATGAAAGTAACTTGGGGAAGTTGCTTATTAGGGTCGACTTATATGACGCAGAAAAAAGGGCCGGTGGATTTGACCATTGTATCGCGAGTTACGGGACTGAGTATCCCCAGTGGGAGGGAGCGGCGCTAACACAGGGAAGGAGCCGATGCGCAGGCGAGTGTAGAAGAGTAAACAGCCTCAATGCCTCCCTCTCTTTACGCAATCGTAAACATGTTTACGTAAACACCGTGTGGAAAGGAGAAGCGAGGGGGAAGGAACCAATGCGTTGAATTTTGGGTAGGGGACCCACTGAAACCATCCCGTTGAATTTTGGGCAGGGGACCCACTGATTCACCCTTCACTCGCGCCGCCGATAGGCAGCGCCCCCTGCTAGTAACGAGCTAATAGCGCAATATTTGATGAAACAAGGTGATGAAATCGCCTTTTTGGTTCACTTTTTGCTTTGTTGGCCATAAATCTGATGTTACTGATTATATATCAACTTTATTTCTTGTTTCTTGTACAGTTTCAAATTTTTGAATTTGCGCCTAAAAATTAATATTAAAATCATTCAGTTTATTTCATTAAAACGACTGTCTGAAAACCATATAGTTAACATAACGAGCAGTGATGTCATGTGCCGCATTAGCTCAGTTGGTTAGAGCGTCGGTCTAATAAGCCGAAGGTCAAAAGTTCAACCCTTTTATGCGGCAGGCAATTTTTTTCATTCAACGCTTTTTGTTTTATTCATTTCTGTATTGGAATAAGTTTCGATAAAGTACAAAAATATGTCATAAAGTAGTCTAATTTTGCGTGATACTTTTTCCGTGCAAAAACAGCCTCGTGCAAAAAATATAATGCCTTTTTGGACCACTTTTTACTATGTTGGCCTGATGTTACTCATACGGGAATGGGTAAAACCCCCCCCCCGGTAAACCCCCTCCCCGCTCGCCATTTTTGCCATAACTTTTTACTGGAACCTTCTAGAAGGATGAGTAATGGCTCAAATCAGAGCTAAGACTCTGGGCTACAAATCGGTGTATTACTTATCGCATCTCAATTCAAGATTCTCGAGATTCAAGTATTTTTGTCTCAAATTTTCAACTTTTTTTGAAAATTCGAAAATTTGAGACAAAAATAATTAAATCTCGAGAATCTTGAATTGAGATGTGGCAAGTAATATACCGATTTGTAGCCCAGAGTCTTAGCTTCCATTTAAGCTATTACTCATCCTTCTAGAAGGTTCCAGTAAAAAGTTATGGCAAAAATGGCGAGCGGGGAGGGGGTTTACCGGGGGGGGTTTTACCTAGACTCTACTCATACTATGTCAAGTTTGTCTCTAGTTTATAATGGCACAATACGATTTCTTCAAGTTTGCCATTTTTTTACCAAAAACTGCCAATTTCATCAAACTTTGATGAAAAATTGATGAAAATTGACGAAAATGGCACTTTTTGGTAAAAAATTGCAAACTTGAAGAAATCGTATTGTGCCATTATAATCCAGAGATAAAGTTGACATAGCATGAGTAACATTAGGTTTATGGGCAACATAGTAAAAAGTGGTAGAAAAAAGGTATTTTCTTTTTTGCACGAAACATTTTTGCACGGAAAAAAGTATCACGGTCTAATTTTGTGCTCAAACTTTGCAACTTTACACGTTTTTGAGCTGAAAATCATTGGAAAATACGAGTCAGAGAATTCTTCCGGAAATATGAGGGGTGAATCTTGACAAGCAAATTTTCTATCTAGTTTTGAATTGAAGTACTGCATCCCTGTAAGGGAGACGCCCCAAAGTAAAAAAGAACAGTTCTTATTTTATCTTAACATATTGAGATTTTTATTGGAATAAGTGATTTTATTTGAACAAATTTTATTATAAAAAAGTATACATGAAAAATATTCACTTTTGCTCCATTTTCACATAAAAATGTTGCGATACAAAAATTAGTCACCTGTTTATTCATCCCGGCGGTGTATTTGGCGTGCGGGGCTTCACCGTCATGTTCATCTCCGTGTTCATTTTCAGGACTATGTTCAGTACTACCGCTCACAATAAAAATAACCGACAATAGTAGAAAAAATTCGAGAGTAAAAGAAAAATCGGACATTTTTCGCTCAATTTGGGAAAATAACTGACAAATAAACAACAAATATTTTCCTCGAGAAATGGCTGGCAGATGCTGGGCATCGATGTAAGCAAGGTAATGTTCGCTGTTGACAGACACAGCCATTTTTCGGGACTCTCTTTCTCTAACTCTCTCGCTCTCTCCCTCCTTCTCTAACTCTCTCTCTGTCTCTCTAATGAACGCACTCTCAACTTCTGGGTGGTCCAACTGAAGGGAATGGCTGAAGAGAAGCCCTATCGCGGCGGCTCGTGAAGGGAACTCTATATCGATTTTGAGGCGAGGGGCTGTCTGTTGTGCTGCTGCTCTCGACTATTGTACAGTCATACCTTGTTAAGGCCCGGGCCCAGGAGCACTTAAGCGGGGAAAACTTTACCCAAAAATGGGCTTATCCTGGGCTCAGGCCCGTAACTAGGGGAGGTTGGGGGTTGTAACCCCCCCCCCCCCGAAATTCGGAGGCTAAAAAAACATAAGGTCCCTCTATGGTTTTCAGAATTTTCGAGAAAATTTTTAAAAATGCACTCCTATGAACGCGTTTTTTTTTTCGCTTCTCAGCTCCCTGAAATCCCAACCCCCCGCCCCTGAAATTTTTTTCTGGCTGCCGGGGCTCCTTAACGAGGTTTGCCTGTAGAAGATAGAAATACCTGTAGAAAAGGTGAGTTGATAACGTCAGCGTAAAATTTATTACTTATTTATCACAAAATAAAAAAGTTCCATTGAAACTGTTACGATAATTTAATCGATTAACTGTCAACTTCAATCCGAATCTCTTCAAGAGTTGCCATTTGTTTCCCATCCTCGTCAAAATTCTCGCTGTCCAGCCATTTTTGAATTGCCGCCTTCAAATGCGGCCATTCCTTGTCGATGATCGAGAACCAGGCGGTGTCGCGGTTCTCGCCTTTGACGACCGCATCGTCTGCTTTTCACGTGGTCCACGTGACATTTGCACTCCAGGCGACGGTAGCCGAGCTGGTCGAAAACGTGGCACATGAACAGGTATTGAGCTTCTGTGGCAGCTGGGGTTCGCGAGATCATAGGGCCCCAGAAAGTGTTGCCGGTTTCGATCTGGAAAGAGAAAAAATTTGAGAAATGGAAAAATTTTTTTAATTTTTTTAACCCCTATATAATAAGCGGCGACCGCGAACAGGTCTGTATGTATGAATATTGTCAACCGGTTCTGGACGTTCCCGTCGTTAGCCAGGTGCGTGTGATAGCTCATTCGATTCCCCTGAATGTGCGAGTGTGGGAAACTTGTCAGAACCAAAATTTGAATATTTTAATTCGCGCCAAAACGCAAAAACGTGTTTTTAACGGTTTTGTCCCTGGGAAGTGATGTTTTTATGTTCCCAATCTATTTGTGAGACAACTATGGGCAACTTATCTTTTTACACTTTTCGATTTGGCGCATTTTTGAAAATTTTTTTGACAGTAGCCACTTTTTGGCCAAAAATGCCATTTTTGATGCAAGGTGCCTATGGATCTGATTTTTTGCTCCCGGGGGTTTTCGAATGCGCTGATCACGAATCTGATGTCAGATTCGAGATTTGTTCTCACGAGGTCGTGTTATTCTCACCAGGTCTCTCATGAGGTCAGAACTTTCCCGGGCGGGATGTTACTTGGTATAAAATAGTTTTTCAGACTCTAATAAGGTCCTCCATCTACAGTTTTTACCCTAGCGCGGCGTAGGCTGCATCGCTTTCCCTAGTCCCCAAACACTAAAGGGCAAATGTCTGTAGACTGTTAGTGCGGAACGCTCAGATCTCGCGATCCAGACGATAGCCAGAGGCGAGTGATAGCTCAATCGATAGGTCTCGAAAAGTTAGGATGGGGAAACCAAAAATTTTCAAAATTTGAATATTTGAATTCGCGCCAAAACCCAAAAACGTGTTTTTAAGGGTTTTGGCTATGGGAAGTGATGTTTTTTATGTTCCCAATCGATTTCTGAGGCGATTCTGGACAACTTTGCTTTTTACACTTTTTGATTTGGCGCATTTTTGAAAAAAAGCCACTTTTTGGCCAAAAAATCGGGTTTTTTGATGCAAGCTGTCTACGGGTCTGAATTTTGGCACCCGGGGTTTATCGATGGTGCTGATCACGAATCTGACGTCAGAATTTGAATTTGAAATTTGAATTCGCGCCAAAACGAAAAACGTGTTTTTAAGGCTTTGGGTCGTGGGAAGTGGTGTTAACTCGGCTCCGACGTGAACTTAACCCTACAGGGCGGCGCGGAGCGCCGCCCTGTGGTTGGTTTATCGAGGCCGCCGAAGGCGGCCGAGATCTTCACGAACCCAACCCAGTACTGATTCTCACGTCTGGGTCGTAGCGAGCGAAGCGAGCGGAGACCCAGCATGACTCACGCAATGTAAAGGAGCGCTACAAATAAGTGTGGATTTGTGGGTTTGTGGGTCGTTTTGGGGTCCGAGCGGCGCGAAGCGCCGCGAGGACCCCAAAACGACCCACAAACCCACAAATCCACACTTATTTGTAGCGTTCCCACCAACAATAAGTAGGTAAATCACGCTTAGGAACAACCTAATCTGACCGCTGATGGCGGTGCGCGAAGCGATGTAGAACCCAATCTGACGCTGTGCACACTCCCGCTTCCAAGTGAAATTGCGCCGCGAAGCGGCGCCATTTCACTTGTTTTTTTATTATTCTGCAAATATATGACAAAAATTAACATTTTTGTCAGGTAGTTGTTACGAATTTTTGCGGAAATTAGAAAAATTAATGCAAAAAGAATTGTGAATAACACTTTAAAATGTAATAAAAGAAAAATTTGGCTAAAATGGTCATTTTAGGCCAAAAAATGCAATTTTTAGTGCCTTACCACTCCATTTTCTGGATCAATCCTTAGAAGCGCCTGCCGACCACCAACTTTGCCTGTGGCATTGTCGATTACTGCAAAGAAGAGCGGGTCTTTGCTAGTCTCACTTTTCTCTATCCATTTATCGAATTCTGATCTGCTGTTAGGTGGGTGGTCGAGCAAATAACGGAATAATTCCTGGGCGTTGTTAACGGTGGATGCCTGAAGTTTTAGTAAATTAAGTTTTAACGCCTCAGACTTTTGGTAATTTATAAAAATTGGAACTTGTTTAAAAAAAGGAAATTTGAAAAATTTTGGAAGAATCCAATGAGCAAAATAAATTAAAAATCAAAATGCCGTAATTTCACAGAAAATTCTAGAAAGATAAATATCAAGAACCATCTAGTATCAATTCTTCCAAATATGGAAACTTTAAGGGGTCTAGAAAGTCTTCCAGGGCTTTTTGCTAACGTTCAAAATTATAGTTTATCAAAATTTATATTTTTCCGAATTTTTCTTTTCTGACATTTTTAGCTTTTACAAAATTTAAGTAAACCTGCCTCATAAAGCTCATTCCCGTGTTTCTCAGCCTCCAGCGGCTCCAATGTTACGTATTGTCCAGTCAATATTTTTCGCTCTGGCATTGGCCTTCTTGTCCAATTTTTTACCAATCCTGAGCCAGTTCTCGTATAAGAACCAATAGAAGAAGAATCAATGGAATAAAAATGCCTGAGGCCGATCGGAAAATGTTTGACAAATAATTTTATCTTTGCCATATTTCTGGAAAAATACATATGGATTAATTTTTTGACACTAATTCATGCACTCTGTGTGCGTGCAATTTGTGGTCCACACTTTGTTTTCTGACTCTCTATGGGCAGGCCCGTAACGAGGGGGGTTGTAACCCCCCTCCCCCGAAATTCGGAAGCTAAAAAACCATAGGGTCCCCTATGGTTTTCAAAATTTTCGAGAAAAAGTTTGAAAAATGCACCCCTAAGAATGTGTTTTTCACTTCTCAACCCCCTGAAATCTCAACGCCTTCCGAAATTTTTTTCTGGGTACGGCCCTGTCTATGGAGCATCAGTCAATGTGAGATATTGTCTATAGCTTGAGGGCATTAGCGAGTTGCCATAAAAGGTACAAACAATAAAATAACGAGCAAAGACGCGAGAGCGGAAATTTACACCGCAGTCATATCGAATGAATCGATAATCCAATACACTGTTCACTTTGTCTCTATCCCTCTCTCACGCTCTCTCTCTTAAGGAAGTGTCAATTAGCAACGGGTGCACGTGAACTTTAGTTTGTTATCGCTGACCATTGCTCTGTTCCATTTCTTTTCTGCATTGGAACAGAGAACAATTATGTCAACCCAATCGTTTACGAAAAGCTTATTCATGTCACAAATTTGGCATGAGGCGTATGAATGCGAGAAATGCGATTTTGTGCTCAGAAAATTCAAACAAATGCAAAAAAAGTTTTGAGAGCTGATGCTTCCGCGCAAATTTTTCCAAAATTTTCACTTTTTCGCTTTAGAGGTTTGGCTTTCGGGATTTCCTCTTAATAAGCCCTCTCGCCTACGTTTGTCTTCCTTAAGCCTAATCAGCACGTCCTCAGACTATAACCCGGGCCAATACCCCCGAATGTATCCCTTGATGCAAAGTGGGGATAACGCCTTTTTAGAGAAAAGAGCCTAATTTCTTCTCAGTACGTTGAGCTCCTTGATACGACACGTTTTTGTACAAAAAATTGAATAAATAAATTTATTTTGCTCGTTAAAAGTTACAGTATTGATCCTAACAAATAATATCAATAAGCTTTTCATTATAAATGATCAAGTTCTTTTGAATTGGCGCCAAATTCTTGAATGGCTTTTAGTCACATTCGATTCGAACAACAATAGCAATTTGCTACAGTATATCGATCAAAGATCAAAGCGACAAAATAACGAATAACATCCTAAAAACTCAATCCAGAATATGAAATCCATAATTGCGCTCGATCAAAGCAGTCTCGACCCTTACGATATCGTCTTCCAAATATCGCTGAATGGCGGACAAATTGCGCATTGCTTGCGAGTTTTGAAGTCGGGATCGGACAGAGCCACCGAATTTCGTCAAATTTGACGTGTTTGAACGATGACTCATGCGATTGTTTCTGAAAATGTTTTTTTATTAGAATGCACTTTTAAGTCGAGAAATCTCAAATCAATCAATAATTACCTGGACTGCGATCGCGCGCGACTGATTGAAGTGCTCACAGTGCGATTGCCAACGGACCCCTCGGAAGAGACGTCGGATTCACTGTCAGAGTTCAAAGGGAGCTCATTCGAGATGCTTCTATAACAGAGAGATCAAAGATCGTTTGTCTAGATAACAGATCAATGCTTTTTTTTGGCTGTTGAGGGTCCTTTTTCGTCCATTTTATCCCATTAAATGGGCAGAACGCCAGAAAACTGTATTGCTGTATACCCAATGCCAAAACTGATTTTGGATTCTGTAACGGTGTCACTCTCCTAAACCGGCGATAGGAGTTCGAATCTCGGTTGGGACCAACTATTTTGTCCACTTTATTTTAACTTTTTTGATAATTTTCTGATAATTTTTAGTCATTTGGACGACCGAAATATTTTTTTTTCCATTTGCAAATGAGTAAACTTTTGGCATTAAACCTAAAAATTATAAATTTATAAATTTTAGAGATGACATAAAATATGCCCGAAGGCAATTGGGAGCGCAAGAGGTTCAAATGGCAGCGAAGGAAAAAATTGACAAGGCCAAAAGAAACGTCGAACAGGCCGCGGCTGCGCATAAAGCGGCTTTGGAGGCAATCGAAAAGATGTTGTGGAATCTCATAATATTCATATGCCCTTTATTTTCTAGACATTTCTGGAACCTACTTGGACGATACTCGTGAACTTGGACGTGAGTTCTTTCGCCGATCCTCAGGATAGCTCCTTCCTGTCTGGTTTCTACTAACGACTGGCACACGGTTCCAGTCTTGGTTATACCCTATCTTGGTCGAGGCTGCCGAAACATTGGTTCGATCAATCACCGGAGCTGACTCACTTTCTGGATTTGCCGGCTTTCGGATTTCGTTAAAATTTTCGTCGCGTGTCATTTCATGACTGTCTAAAATTGTTGTGGTTTCATATTTTCATATTTTCATTGTTAAATTGTTTTGTTTTATATGCCCAGGAGGAAATGCTAAGAGAAATTTGGTAAATTTCCAATTTTTTAAACAAGTTCTAAAAATGAGAAACTGAAAAGTAAAGATTGGGTTTTCCAATTTTTTAAAAATTACCGTTAATGGGCTTTGTCGCTCTGCGCATCCGATTTTCAGTCTTCTCCTTTTCGATTACTTCCAAAGCCGCTTTACGCGCAGCCGCGGCCTGTTCGACGTTTCTTTTGGCCTTGTCAATTTTTTCCTTCGCCGCCATTTGAACTTCTTGCGCTCCCAATTGCCTTTGGGCATATTTTATGTCATCTCTGAAATTTTTAATTTTAGGTTTAACGCCAAATGTTTACTCGTTTGCAAATGGAATTATTTTAGTTTTTATGAAAAATTACTTTCAAAATTTTTTTCGGTGGTGCAAATTACTAAAAATTATCAGAAAATTGTCAAAAAAGCAAAAATAAAGTGGACAAAATAGTTGGTCCCAACCGAGATTCGAACTCGGATCGCCGGTTTAGGAGACCGACGCCTTATCCATTAGGCCATTGGGACCCGATGAACTTTCGGAGTGCTGGCTTGTTTTATACTCGCTGAACAATACTCTGACTATTTTTCAAAGCACTTGGAAACTTTTTGAAGAGAGAAATTTGATCGATTTTAAGGAAAGAAAGCATTCGTTATCGTTTTATCTTTTTCCAATGCGAAATTATTTATTTGTGTTCAGTGAGCACAAAATCTGCTGGAATAAAAATTGTTCAAATTATTAATCTCAAGTAGTAATATAATTAGTGCGGGTTGGAAAGCTAGCTTGGAATAAAGAGCGCGCTTCGCGCGCTCTTTATTCCAAGCTAGCAGCCAGTATATCAGTAAGCATAAGACTATATCAGCGGTCAGCGGGTACCGGGTTGTGGCGGCCGGCTTCGCCGGCCGCCACAACCCGGGGCGAGTCTAGGTAAAAATACCCGGTAAAATCCCCCACGGCCATTTGTTGCCATAACTTTTTTCTGGAACATTCTAGAAGGATGTGTAATGGCTTAAATCAGAGCTAAGACTCTGGGCTATCGACTGGTATATCGCATGCCGGATCTCGATTCAAGATTTTGGAGATTCAAGTAAAACTGGGTCATGTCATGTAAGCTTGGGATAAGGGCATTTTTAGACACTAATATGCGACTCACGTAAGACGCTCTCTTTGACTCTGCTCCCAATCTCTCAGATTCTTGAGGCGTTTTCGGTGTTCACTGTCCTCCATTTGCTTGAGTAATCCCATTTTATACTCAATTTTTTTGACCGCACCGGTGAATTGATCCCGGCTATTGAAGAAAGGCTCGCAGCCCGACAGACGATTGGAATACAACACGTCTGAGGTTCGAGAAAAAGCCATTGTACTGTTTTCGGACCTCTCGACACTAAAATTTTACTTGCGAAATTTGCATCGGAAAACAATTCATTGACCAAAATTTATTGCTGGAATCGCGGCGGTTTGAAAGGGGTCATATCGGAGAAATGTCTCGGGGCAATTACAGGAAGAAATGAAGCCACTGGATCTACTGCCATAAATGGTTATAGTAAAATTTATATGTTTTCATTTTTGACAAATTTTCAATCACCTGGCATGCCATTACCTGGAGGCAAGACAGGTAATGGCCAATACCAGAAAAATGTTTTCTTCCGTTTTTACCAAAATCTTGATTATGATTCCAGACATTCACCTGTTTATAGTGCATTCGTCTGTCAAACAAAGGAAAGAACAATGTGTCATGTAACAAACACAAAGGAGGTCGGAAAACAATCCTTATTAGGTAAACAAGTGCATGGTAGTTCCTGGAATCCGGAAGCGATACCGAAAACAACACAATATTCAGCTTTGGGATGGGGGCGTGTATTGAATAATAACAGTGTTTTTTCTCTTCCGTGTTTACCAAACTCTTGAGTCAAGAGTCTGGACTATGTTTCCAGACATTCACTTGTTTATAATGGATTCGTCTCTCAAACAAAGGATAGAACAATGAATCACGTAACAAAAACATGATGTTCCTGGAATACGGAGGCAATACCGAAAACAATTTTAGTCTTAAGTCTTCTTGTCTAGCTATTATGTTTACTGGAAAAATTACCTCAAATTTGACAAGAAAAAGGACAAGGGCGACCAGAAATGGCTCAAAGGGCATTGAGGAGGGATGACATTTTGGACTTAAAACCAAGAAAAATAGGACAATATCTGAACAAAAATAGGCCCACAATCTCATACCTGGCTAGTAAATTTTTAGGGCTACTATGACATACAGTAGTCCTAAACCAAAGAAAAACTAAGTTTTCGATAAAAATATCTGACAAAAACAGATTGAAAATGTTTCCACAAAATTTCTAAAATTGAGGAATTCGAATGACAAAATTGTTTACATTCCATTTATGTCACCGTTTATATAAACAGTTTGGACGCGTATATTTCATAACCAAAAGTTCATAACAAAAGGCTTACCCAATAAAATTCTCAGAGGACTAAAAACTAAGTTTCGAAGAAATTTAGTATAGGATACGGTATTTGTATGGGCCCAATAGCCCCGAAATACCCCTTTGAGGAATACATAGGGGAAGTGTACAAATTCCGAAAAGGCACACGCCCTATTTGCCTAAACCCCGTTTGCCTAAACCCTGTTTGCCTAAAAATATTTGCCTAAACCCTGTTTGCCTAAACCCCGTTTGCCTAAACCCTGTTTGCCTAAACCCTGTTTGCCTAAACCCCGTTTGCCTAAACCCCGTTTGCCTAAACCCTGTTTGCCTAAACCCTGTTTGCCTAAAAATATTTGCCTAAACCCTGGTTGCCTAAACCCCGTTTGCCTAAACCCTGTTTGCCTAAACCCTGTTTGCCTAAACCCCGTTTGCCTAAACCCTGTTTGCCTAAACCCCGTTTGCCTAAACCCTGTTTGCCTAAACCCTGTTTGCCTAAAAATATTTGCCTAAACCCTGTTTGCCTAAACCCTGTTTGCCTAAACCCCGTTTGCCTAAACCCTGTTTGCCTAAACCCCGTTTGCCTAAACCCTGTTTGCCTAAACCCTGTTTGCCTAAACCCCGTTTGCCTAAACCCTGTTTGCCTAAACCCCGTTTGCCTAAAGTATACCGTGGAGATAAATGGCTTTTTTGTTAAAACAAGGGAAATTTGTTAAAAAAAATACCTTCTAGTGGTAACAAATTGCGGGAAATTCAAATTTTTGCCCTTTTTTTGAAAAATCGCTCTTATTGACAAAAAATGTTTTCTAGTAATAATATCACCTGCCTACGGGTAAAAATGAACCTGATTGTTAGGTACATCAGAATCTCGTTTGAATTGATGAATTTACTAGCACCTTCGGTGCTAGTAAAAAAATAAATAGGGTATGGATTTGTGGGTTTTTTTATGAAAAACGGTTATTGTTCTTGAAACCGCTGACGCGGCTTAGCCTGCTTCTAGACCAAACTCGGTTTTCTGTCTGGGTCTGTGTGCAAGGATATCCAGGAAGCTTAATGTGAGAGCATACGGGCTATCCCAGGTAAATCTGGGAGTATACGGGATATCCCAGGTAAGCCTGGGAGTATACGGGCTATCCCAGGTAAACCGGGATATCTGCCTATCCTCGGCTCTGCCGCACCTGATTTCGGTGCCAATCGCAGTCACAGCGAAAGTTATGAGAAGTGGTTGGTCCGGGTTATTTGGTTTCTATTATAGGGGAACTCGATGACTAATTAGGGGTTTTCGGATGCGCTGAGCATGAATTCGAAAAAAACTTCAAGATTGGTGACATCCTGTGCTTTTTAGACCCTTAGATGCCTTGGCATCTAAGGTTGCATTTTGGCCAAAGGACTAGCAAATTTGTAGGAATTTTAAAAGGCATGTCCAATAACGGAATACGTAGCCGTTTTCCTCCTGTAAATCCAGGCATACCGCGCGGGGGTGCACGCACGCACCTCATAATCGAGATATGAGGTATGCCCATATAAGGTAAAGCGTGCGTGCCCTTATAAGGGTTGTTCGGGAGCTTAAGCCCAAACCTAAGTCCTGGTTGTGCGTGCGCAGCAAGCCGCAAGCCTAAGAGTATGCCCTTAGAAGGGTTGTTTTAGCCTAAAGTGAGAGAGTATGGCACTGGGCATGAGAAACAGAGAAAAAACTATCTCAGACTCCCTTTTTTCCGACTTCCTTTTTGCGACTCCCTTTTTTCCGTGTACCTCTAAGATCCCTCACATTCCAAGGGGAAGGTCGGGCGCTCCGCGAAAAAGGTAAACATGACAAAAATAAGCACCCCTAAGAATGCAATTTTGGTGAAAAAGGTAAACACGACAAAATTCTCTGACTCTCTGACTTAATGGTGTGGTCTTTTTCGCTGAAAAAGGTAAACATGACAAAATTTTATTCTAAATTTTGTCTAAATTTGGTACATTTTAGGAAAATTTAGATCTCAAATTCGGATTCCCCCAAAAAGTTACCCTAATTTAGGTACATTTAAAAATTAAGCGCCGTAATATTAAGATATACACAGCAATGTTAATATGAACTTGCTATTATGCATCCTTGAACGTAGTGTGTCAACTGTAAAAAAATAAACCTGATTGTTAGGTACATCAGAATCAGAGAATTAGGGGTTTTTCAATCCCTGAGGGCATCCCAGCGCACGTATCTTGAAAATTTCCGTATTTTGTATTGTAAAAATAGCGAAAATCAAGAAAAAATCCGTATTTGAGTATTGTAGATGCACTCTAACACTGATTTTACTGGCAAAAGTCGCCCAACTAGCTCACAATTGATTGAAAATTTGAATTTCCCGCAATTTGTTACCACTAGAAGGTATTTTTTTAACAAATTTCCCTTGTTTTAACAAAAAAGCCATTTATCTCCACGGTATACTTTAGGCAAACGGGGTTTAGGCAAATAGGGCGCACGCCTTCCGAAAATTGGATTATTTTTTCTACTACTTACTAATTTCAGGATCCACAGAGAAATTCCAAATTTGGAATCAGACCGCAAAAATATGTCTTGGTCTTCCAACTCGAGAACGAACCGGAAACCTTCTAAAGTTTACCCTAAGGCCATATAAATAGGGAACGCCCGAAATATTCTATGCAGACCGTCCAGCCATATATTATGCGTCCGAAAGCGTGGAGAACAAAAAACTATAACCATCCTTTGTTAAGCGGGAAAACGCTTCGAGACTGAGACCAAATTACACACAAGCACGGATGTGTTTTCTCTTTGGTCTTTCTTGGCCCCGCAAATGTTTCGAGCTTGAACTCTAAGCGTCATATTTTTGGACTTTAAGCAAACACTTTAAATATTCTCCGGAAAAGTGAGATTTTTTATGGAATAAATTAAGTCTAACAAGATCTTGCTACTTGAAACTACAGTACCCCTCTATTTTGGAGTACTGATGACTGGGTTCTGAACAAGGGTCGATGCACAAGACCAACAAACTACACTCAGTCTTGAGCAAGAAAACACATAATAGGGCCGCCCAAGTTAGAGCCCCTACCAAAGTGCACTCATTTTGTGGTTGGCAACAGTGCTTGTGCTTGTACTGATTTGAACAATCGGCTCCGCTTTCAAAAGTACCTCCTTAATTTTTGATTGCCTCCGGCCATATTTTGTTTAAACGGTGTAAGTAATGTATGCAAGAAATGTTGAATTTACTTCCTTCAACCTAGCGAAAGTAAATTATGTATTCAGGTACACTCTGTACCTATTTGCATGCAAAGAACAATGGAAGTTTCAAGTGGGCGTAGATAATAGGTTGAAAGTTGTGCAGAGAAAAAAATAGAAGAACATTAGAAGAAGAACAACACAACGTTAGAAGAACAAGATTCACTATACAGTCGTCCCTCTCTAATCCGGCAGTTTTTCTTTCGTTTCACTAGGGTGTGCCGGATTAGAGAGGGTGCATTCTATTTCATAGGCGTGATTATACTGTCTGCATCACACTATTTTCTGTCTATGCTGCCCCAAACCGAAAGTTCCCTTCTATCCAGTTTTGGCCACTGTGTTATTCATTCGTTTTCTTTGTGTCTAGAAAAGTGGATCGTCAACACTCGCCTCTGAAACTAATCACGCTATTACCAACTAGCCAATTTGGTCAGTTGGTAATAGCGTGATTAGTTTCAGAGGCGAGTGTTGACGATCCACTTTTCTAGACACAAAGAAAACGAATGAATAACACAGTGGCCAAAACTGGATAGAAGGGAACTTTCGGTTTGGGGCAGCATAGACAGAAAATAGTGTGATGCAGACAGTATAATCACGCCTATGAAATAGAATGCACCCTCTCTAATCCGGCACACCCTAGTGAAACGAAAGAAAAACTGCCGGATTAGAGAGGGACGACTCTATTGGATTCAGGGGTCAATTGGAGACCTGTCACGACAAATACATATCCAGAAATCTTCCAAAAAATTGTCAATTGTATGGACGAAAGAAAATTCTTGAGAATGAGAAGAAAAAATATTAATTCGCTAGTAGTTTTATAAAAGTTCCTTCATAATTTTAATAAGGTATTTTGCAAAGGGGCTTCGATTCCAGGATTTTCTGGGAACTGACATCTCAATATTGACATGCATAGCAAACATTTTATACGCTATTTTTATAAATATTTATAGGTATGACTTTTGAACGCCTTAGGCAGACTTTTGTGCAACTGAAACAATTTCAGGAGGCCTTTCTCAATTGTTTTTTTTGCAGAAACGACACCTTACTCGCCCGGATATCTGCCCCGATGCTAGAGTTATTATAGGAGAATCCTGGATTTAGTATGATAACGTGGCGATATAAGGATTTTTGGCCATACTAAGTGGTGGTTTTTATGTTCCGAAGAAATTCCTGGAATCTTTCCGGACCACTTTGCTTTCTACATTTCGGATTTTGTACCAAGGGTTAATTTGTATGGGAAAAGGCCATTTTTGTCCAAAATGACATTTTTCGAACCAATGAATCTACAGGGCTAATTTTTTTTGCATAGGGGTTTCCAATGCGCTGAGTCCGCATTTGACGTCAGATTCGGAATAGGTTCTCACGGGGTCGTGGTATTCTCAGGAGCTCTCTCACGAGCTCATCACCCCAATTTTACTATACGGGGACTGTAGCATCTGGGCGCCCATATACCCAATATGGCCCGATGCCAGAGTTATGATCGGGAGAATCCTGGATTTTAAGGATAAAGAGGCAGGGCACAGATTTCGGTGCAAAGCCAGAGCGCTTCACTTTTGTATATAAACTAAAGTGCTTCTCTAACTGTGCTGTAAAATCCCAAATTTTTAGCTCCCAGTTATCGATTTCCTGAAAATCCTGGCTCCAACATCCATTCATTGTTTACTTTACGCACTCCCAATTTGTTTGCTCTTGTTTTTACTGTTAGGATTTAAATGTGTATTGAACTTTGCTCACTCATTTTTTCACTCGACTTAGAAATTCTCACGTCAGAGTGACGTACGAGCTCCACATTGCATTTAAAACTCGCGCAAATTTCGCGGAACCATTTCACGTTAAGTCATTTTTGAGTTATTTTTTGGCTATGTCGGATAAGTTTTTTCAAATTTTTGGCCAAAATCGTTTCCTCATACGAAATTAAAAATGGCTTTGGCTAAAACTGAATAAAAACGATATCTGTCCAAAAATATGAGTTTTTTTACTACAATTTTTTAATTTACCCAATGTTTTGATATTTTATTTTGTTTGAGTTAAAAAGACTCGGCGAAAATTTCCTATTTTTCTGGAATATTTTTTCTGAAATTGTCCCAAATTGCGCTCACAGTGTCCCAAAGACAACTAGACATGAGAAAGAAGAGAATAAGAAATAGAACAGAAATTCCTGTGTTAGAAATATAGAAGACAGACAATAGAGAGTGTGTGTGTGTCCATTTCCATTTTGCCGTGGATACGTAAATGAGTTGACGCGCGAACTGCTCTCCTTCTTTCATGTTGTCTCTCACCTCCGTCTGTTCGTCGACGACCATATATATATGGAGCGGCGATGAAATCAATCAATTGAATCGATTCACTATTTTTGCGCGTCAACGCGCAGAAAATTTCTGCGTCGACGAAAAATTCTGCCAGAAAGCAGACGTCGACATGCAGAGAGGAAAAGAGACAACGTGAAAGAAGGAGAGCAGAGAACGCACCGTTTTTGTATGACTGTCTCCTTCTCTATCCGTCAGCGTTTTCATTCTATTTCTAATTTTCTGCTTCTTTTCTATTTTAATTGATAAGTAAAAATATTTTTCAAGCAGTGTACCATATATTTTATAGTACATTGACGGACATGCTTCGCGTAATGTCCGTCATTTTACTGTTATTCCATTATGAATTTTGTAAAGGTGGCCCCACAGTAGCGCAATATTTGATGAAACAGGATGATGAAATCGCCTTTTTTCGGCCACTTTTTGCTATGTTGGCCGTAAATCTGATGTTACTGATTATATATCAACTTTTTCTCTAGTTTTTAATGGTTTTTCAAAATTTTTCAAATTTGCGATTTTTTCATCAAAAATGCCAATTTTACCAAATTTGATGAAATTGTCTGACTCAGAAAACAGCCGACTGAATTTTTTTCGCGATCTTATAGTTGACATAACGAGCAGTGATGTCATGTGCCGCATTAGCTCAGTTGGTTAGAGCGTCGGTCTAATAAGCCGAAGGTCAAAAGTTCAACCCTTTTATGCGGCAGACAATTTTTTTCATTCAACGTTTTTTATTTTATTGATTTTTGGAAAGAAATGTGTTTACGATTGACCCATGAATTTAAAATTGGTACTTTTCTTAAACAGCTTTTCAAAATTTTATCATAAAAATTATTGCATTGCTCATTCAAAATGGTCTTTTTGAAAATTAGATTGAAGTGTTCATTCCGATTTAATCAAGCTTTCATCAATTTTGATGGAATCGACATTTTTGATGAAAAAATGACAAATTTGCGAAATTTTGAAGACTATTAATAACTAGAGAAAAAGTTGACATATAA
This sequence comes from Ditylenchus destructor, assembly GCA_022814885.1. Taxonomy (NCBI): domain Eukaryota; kingdom Metazoa; phylum Nematoda; class Chromadorea; order Rhabditida; family Anguinidae; genus Ditylenchus; species Ditylenchus destructor. The sequence goes on along the minus strand of JAKKPZ010000058.1, from coordinate 107,145 downwards.
CGAGTGACATAAAATTTATGGCCAACATAGCAAAAAGTGCCAAAAATAGGCAATTTCATCACCTGTTACATCAAATATTGCGCTAATATAACAATCGGCCCATTACAGAATATTTATTTTGCAGAAAATTATTTCCACGAAAATTAATGCAATAATTCAATGCAACATTTCCGTCGCACCAAGGATATTCTTCCTTGGTGCATAATCCGGCTTGTTTTGCAACTTTGCATAGTTTCGGGATGTCTCGCCCGTGACTTTGATGACACAATCCTGAATGAGGATACATATTCCGTTAATTGCTCGGTGCCAAATTGCGAGGGCCCGCTCTCTGAAATTTTCTGTTCCGGGCCGCTGGTGCAAGCCAATTGGTTTTTTGAACTGCCAGAGTGTCCGGTCTTGTATTCGAAAATGAGACTCAAATTCGAACCGGAAGTTGTGATCAAGAATTTTTATCGGTATGTGATTTTTTATCATTTTTGGTAGCAAATTTTATGGAATTGAGGATTTTAGACTGCAAAGACCGTTGCACAAAGTTCAGTTCAAAGAGTTTTGTGAGAAAAACTTTGAAAATGTCTCATACTTGAAGCCGGCGCATTTGCCGGACTGGAAAAGAGTGCCGACAATGTTCGCCGAAATTAGTGATCCGAGAATGAGGTACATTTGTGGTACTTATTTTATATTTTTTGTATACCGCATTTTCTGTATTATAGCTAATCTATATTTTAGAGTCCCCTGTATTGGACCTCCTGTAGGGATATTGAATAAATAAAGCCTCTTCTTATTATAGAGTCAATAAAATATGTTTTACCCAAATTTTTTTCCATATTTCAAATTTTTTGGCGCGAACGTTAAAAGAAATTTGCCATTTCTACTAAACTTTACAAAATTTTAGAAAAATATTGAAAAATCATCCCACGTTTTGGTCAAAAATGGAAAAATACAAATTTCTGCCAAAAATGTCCGCCCAAAATGGTTTTTTCACGTATTTTCCAAAATTTCAAATTTTGTGGCCTGAATTTGACTTTTTTTATGCAAATTTTGCAATTTTTTACCTAACTTTGAATAATTTAAGCAAAACTTTAATCACAAGAAGATACCGAAAATTCAATCAAAATACAAATTTACTAGCGAAGTGAGGGCCGCTTCGCGGCCCTCACTTCGCTAGTAAGCGGTTAGCGTGCACAGCGGCGCTTCGCGCACCGCCATCAGCGGTCAGATTGGGTTGTTCGGGAGTAGAGCAGCATGAGACTATTTCGGGCCTTCGGCCCTCAAGCAGCTGTTGTTCGGGAGTATATGTTATAAGTTCCCTCACATTCCAAGGGGGAAGGTCGGGCGCTCCGCGCCCGACCACAGGACTGGCTCATCTGAAAATTCAGATGAGCAAAAACCTTGCCTTCCAGAAAAAGCGTGACAGGAAAAGACCTTACATACGGGAACAGGAACCCCTAAGAATGCCTTCCATGAGAAAAAATGACCTTTGGAAAATTTTGTCTAAAAAATTTAGTCTAAATTTAGTCTATATTTGTCCAAAAACATACTCAGCTCGTCTATACGAACATTTTAAGCTATCACTTGGCCAGATATACCCGCCAGAAGGGGTCTAACGGCCATGTTCGCACGGACGCACTGACAGCTTTAGCTTACTGGGGGGATGCAATAAACTATTGGGCGCTAATTCGAAAGTTCTCCGGCGCTGCGCTTTGTGCTTGTGTACACAAGCACAAGCTCTAACAAATTAATCCTCCCCTGTATTACCCAATTCTAACCTTACTATGATACCCCTTTAATCAATTTTTTACAGTAAGCTTGCTCTCGAACTTCACAACATTTGGCCAGAATTGAGCAGAGAATTCATACCGGATGTTCATGAGAACAATGACAGGTACCCAGTTTTGCCGGTACCGAACCGTTTCATCGCTCCTGGAGGACAATTCCAAGTGTACTTTTATTGGGATACGTATTGGATTTTGAAAGGTAATAACTGTACAATTGCCTGATTGAAACTTTTTAAACGCCCATTTTTTATAATTGGATTTCAGGACTGTTGTTTTCCGAAATGTACGACACAGCCAGAGGCGTGTTAGACAACTTCGCATTCCTTATGAAGCATAAAGGATTCATCCCGAACTCTGGCGATATACAGTGAGTTTGATTTGGAGACCGTTAAGTTTTTGCTAAAATTTTGCAATTTTTACCAAATTTTGAAAATTTCGGTAAAATACTGAAAAATGTACCAAAAATTTCAGAAAATTCTGTCAAACAGCTAAAAAATTCAAATTTTTAACGAAAATTTATTGGCGGCAATTCAAAATTGATTTAAAATTTCACAGATTCTGATATATCCTTGGTTGCAATGTAAAGAGTTCAGAATATTCTTGTACAAAATATTCCAGGTTATCCGGCCGAAGTCAGCCGCCTCTCTTCACGCAAATGATTTGGGATTTCTACAACAACTACGACAAGGATCAAAAGTCGTTTCTGGAAGAATTTTTGCCGCTAGCTGAGAAAGAGATGGACTGGTGGCAGGATAAACGGGCCGTCAGCGTTACCAAAAATGGCAGCGATAATGATTCTGGAATGGGAGGAGAAGCCGCATTCAGTCTTTACCAATACCGCGTAAGTAAATTTGTAGTGGCAAGGTTTTTTAGTACATACATCCCTTGAAAACTTCGAAACTGAGAATTTGTTTGAATTCGCGGTCGACGGCAGAAAATGCCAAATCTGTTATAGAACATTCTAGAAGAGCGAGTAATGGCTCAATCGAAAGCCTACAGTCTGAGCATTAATTTGAGCCATTTATCATCCTTCTAGAATGTTCCAGACTAGCTTTGTCATTTTCTGGCCGAAAGATTTTTCTGCAAAAAAATGCTGTGAACTTGATAGCCATAATGTTCTAGCAAAATTTGGCAACAATGCCAGTGGGATGATATATGCCATTCAAATTAGTCACCATTCTGACTGTTTAAAAGTGCAAGTTTAGGCAGAAACTAACTGTCCGACTACTCTTGGTGACTATCAGCAGGGTATGGAAAGCGGTAAAGATCCCGAATTCTACTGGTCTTCCACGGCGAGCGCTTGTGAATCGGGATGGGATTTCAGCACTAGATGGTTTGACATGGAAGGCGAAAATTCAGGTGAGTGATGTCAAAAATGTGAGCAAAGCTAAAAATTTTTTTCTTTTGGTGCAAAAATTTGAAAAATTGATACATTTTGAGAAAAAAGCATTCGAAATCGAAATTTAACTGGAGTAAAATGATGACAAGTAGAAAAGAGATTAGTAAGATAGCGGCAATTTGAAAAGTATAAAATTTTTTGGCGCGAATTTGAATTTCTATTAGCAATAAATTTTTTAAAATTTTAATATATATTGCGAAATACCCCAAACATTGGTAAAAATTGGGTCAAAATTTCCATACATTTACCAGGTTTTGGTGACCGTTAATTAAAACTTGCCGGGGTAAACTACTATAGTGAAAAGTTTGGATCCTGGCCCATTTTTCCCGAAGACCTGAATTAAAAAATATTTAAAATGAAACTACAAACAATCGCAATATTTGTTAACCAACTTTAGTAAACATCAAAGGCTTGCGCACTAATTTGATCGTTCCGGTTGACCTCAACGTATTTATGGCATTAAACTTCCGCGCACTATCAAAATTATATGGCGACGGCTTAGGAAACAAACGGTAAATATTTTCCGTTATTTTGCCTTTAAATTTGCATTTCGAATTTAGAAAATCGCAAAAATACTCGAAAATGGCCGACAAACTTCAGGATGCGATCCAGGAAGTGCTTTTCGACGAGAGCGCCGGAGTATGGTTTGACTACGATATAGAGACAAAGGAGTTGCGAAAAATGTTCTTCCCCAGCAATATATTCCCGTTATTGCTGAACACGACGACGGCGGAAGGATGTGAAAGGGTTGTGGGCTATTTGAAGGATTTGGACGTGTTCAAATATAAGGGCAAGTCTTCAGGATTTGGCATTATACCGACTCCTCGGTTGTAAAAAACATTCTGTGTAGTGGCCTAGTTGTTCTAGAACGCTTTAAGAAAAAAAATCTCCAAATCATCCCTAAAACAGTCTTCTAGAAAACACTTTCAAAGCATTTTATGGCTTAAAATGGCTTGGGTGACTACCGCAACCCTGTAATTAGGCCATCCTTGCCCGTCACGACGATCGGTGGGCTTTATTTTTAAAATGAAAAAATTCTAGAAGTTTCTAAACATTTTTGGTAGAGGAAGGTTGCCAAGATCCAGGACTACCTTCTGGACCAAAAACTCTCAGACAAAATCTCCGGATCCATAGGACGGGAACACTACCGTTTCAAACAATATGAAACAGGGAAAAACACTCCCGAGCGTGTCCTATTTCCTAAGGGCATATTAACCAAAATGGACTCTGGTGCCAAGGAAAAGGTGCTTTAAAAGTTTTCGGATGCGCAGAATCCAAAATAATTTTCAAGATTAATGATCACATGACCACAAATTCTAGGTGGAATACCTTCTAGTTTGGAGGGACGTTCCAAGGAACAATGGGATTTTCCGAATGGCTGGGCTCCGATAACCCATCTCTTTGTTATGAGTCTTCTTCAATGTCCCCAAACGGAGGCTCAAGAACGTGCAAAGAAAGTGGCCGATGGATTCTTGACAACAATGTACAACGGGTTACTCAATCCAATCAAAGGCCTTGTAAGTTTATTTTGGGTAAAAATTCCATAGGACATCCGCGGCTTCGCCGCGGACCACGCCCCAAATCCAGGATTTTCCGGATTTCCGGAAGCCATAACTTCCGGCAGAAGCAATCTTTGTCGGCGAGACCGGTACCAATCGTCTTGTCTCGCCGAGAGGAAGCGATTGACGTATCATACGCCCGGATCCGAGCTGCGTAGCGAAACTTGCCCTTTTACGTGACTCACGTAAGTCACGTTTTCACGTTTGTCACCCCCAATTCTGACATTGACAACCCCCTCCCCACCTAAAATCATGGGTTTTGGGGGGGGGGGGTTCCGGCGAGTTTGGGACCCGTAAACAACGGACACAGTGCGCCTTAGAGGAACTCGATGTACTAAAATATGGTATGCTGTGATTTCAGACACATTTTCCGATTTTGGCGCGAATTCAAAATTTAAATTTTCATATTTTGAACTAAAATTAAAATAAAACTATTCAGCCTGCTCAAGTATGGGAGAAATACGACGTGCGATTTGACAATGGCAGATCGGGATTCGGCGGGGGATACCCCGTCCAAGCCGGCTTCGGATGGACCAACGGTGCGGCATTGGATTTCATTCGCTACTTTTATGCGACGCCAAGTCCGCAGCGTCAAGACTAATGCAGTATGAGTGTGAGAACGGTATTCAACCAAGCAAACCGTACTCTTATGCAAGTACTGAGCCTCTTGAACCTATTCCAAGCCAGTGGGGAAGGATTCATTGTCAAATTACTTTGCTATGCTTGGCAATTTCAATGTATTACCTGAATAAAAATTACCGCTTATATCCATATAAAGTTTAAACTTAACCGACAAACAAATCTAAAAGACAAGTTAAGCCACTGTCCGGAGCGTCCGGCACATCAAATCAGCTCCAGGGACGAGTAGGGTGGTGTTGGAGAGGACTTTTCTAGACCAGGCTCGTACCCAGAAAAAAATTTCGGGGGGCCGTTGAGATTTCAGGGGGTTGAGAAGTGAAAAAACACATTCTTAGGGGCCATTTTTCAAAATTTTCTCGAAAATTTTGTAAACCATAGGGGGATCTCGAGAATCTTGAATCGAGATGTGGCAAGTAATATACCGATTTGTAGCCCATTTGTAGTGCCCTAGGCCCATGGACATCTTTACTGAGCTATTTCCCTGCTGGAGGCAAACAGTTTTGACATCAAAGGAAATGCGCCGTTTGATCGATGTCGGCGCGTGTGTCCTACACTCAAATTCGATTTGACAGACACGACTCCAACCATAGTGGTATGTCACATATGCACATCGCCATGTTCAATATGTGTCTTTTACTCTGACTGTATCCTAGTTTTACCTGAACTCTTACCTTATCATCCAGGTAGGGTGAAGAGGACTGCCTGATGAGGACGGCCATAGATGGTCGTATGATGGGAACTTGTATCGAAGTATTTTCTTGCCCTGAGCTCAATTTTTACCTAAAATTTACCTGAGTTACCTGAAGTTTCCGTTGTGTTTATTTGAATTCATTCCAGGCAAAATTTTTAACGCAACTTTTGAACTTTACAAAGGTTTCCTTTGAAGGATTTCCTAAATTTTGCCCATTTTCAGATTATGTCTGCCAATATTCGATTTATAACAGCAGTTTTGGTAGCAATATTTCTGCTTATTCTACCTGATGGTTTTATATGCCCTCGGAACAGTTATCGACCTCGACGCATCTACGGCACGGGACGTTGGGTAAGTGTTTTTTGTATTATCAAACAATTTTGGAGCCTGATTCACTAACTTAGCAAAAAATTGAAGTAAAGTTCGTACCTCAGAATCTTGGTATAAACAAATCGAGAGCAGAGGATTTCATTCCAATTTTGATACCTAGAAACTAAAATTAGGACAAATCCCTTTGAAACTGATTATTTTATCTCAAGATAGGACATGAGCGAACGTCCAAAGTTCTCAATAGCAAAGCGTCCAAAGTTTTATTCTGGAAACTTCCATAAAAATTATGACATATTTTTTTCTCTAATGAAAATTTTGCAGGACCTCGAACCGACCTCTGCTGTCGCTTATTGGTCAAGAGTAAGTAGCCGGACTGGTCAAATAATCTACCTGAATTCCAAACGCGAGATAATCAAAAACTACCACCCAAATATAGAAATTCAACCTGTGTCACCCGAGGTGACACCGCAATCCTCTCACGATACAGAATACGTATATGAAACTCCAAATCACTAGTGCATAATATTGTATGTTTGTTATAAGTGCATCCAAACCTATAGCCGAAACTGGTACTGATCTCTTGATAGCCCTAAGTACCTGTTAGTTCCTACCTTCTGCACTTGGGCTAGATTTCAAGATTTTTCATACCTTTTGACTCAGAGATAAGACCAGGTTTTTGGTATATGCTTAAGTCTGCACTTGGATAAGTAAGCCACCAGCTTAAGATCTTAAACTAAAGTTTAAACCAAGATTAGGCTTGGTTTTAACTTGAGGACTTTTTAAGATCTCAAAATTAGGCTTCAGACTAAAAACTAGGCTGCAAAATTAGATTGCGCTTAGGATCTTAAGCCTAAGCTTAAGTATAAAAAGTTAAGGTCAAGTTTCAGGATTGAAAATTCCGCTTAGTCCTGAAGATAAATTCATACAAGACCTTGGGTTTCGGGATTCAAATCAATGTATATCGTTACCTATGTTTTTATTACCTTTAAATTTTATATCACATGGCTTGTCAGAAAAGTTTATATATTCGAGAGTTGTCACATTGTCGCTTTATTGTAAGTTTTGATATTTCTCTTGTTTGTATTCCTGAAAATTAGACCAGCTAAAAATTTCTTGTTTATTGTTTATACGCCTTTCATTATTTCTTACTTCCTCTTCTGTCCTCAGGTCATATCGAGCTATCAATAAAAGACTAAACTCGAATCAATCACGAAAAAACGGTCAACAACTGCAAGCAAAGTGTTTACGACCATTTGGAATTTTATTGATTTCCTAAGGCTGCTATTATTTCTGAGCTAAAAACTCATCCAACGTTTTGCCCGAGTCGATAAGCAGCTGGATCGAATTTTCTGGAATCGATGCTTCTGTATCAGTTTTCTGAAACTTTTTTGTGTACAATTTTTCTTCAGATTTTTCGAAAAGTGCCAGCTTTTTTCAAAAACTGACATATAGGAACTAAACATTTACGTAAAAAATTTGTTTTGAGTGGCGTAAAACAATTTTTCCTAAAAACTGAAGTTATTTTCAAAATTTTGAATTTTTCTAACATTTTCAAAATTTCCAAAGTATAACCTTATAGAATTTTTTTTTTATATTTTAAGCATTATTGATTTTATTGCCATCTATTTTATATTTCTAAAATTATTTAAAAACATGAAAAGAAATGTAGGATCATATTAAGAATTTTGTAATTTGATGCGTTTTATATTTATAATTAATTTTATACATTTTTTGATTGTTTACTTTAATTTTTTGAAAATTCCAAAAACCGTTTCTCCAATTTTTTCAAATTCAAAGTTACAAACAAATTTTCGGAATATTTCAACAACTTTCACCTTTTTGCTATTTCTACCTTCGTATAACCCTCTAACGCTTTGTTTTGATCCATAAACAACTGACTCAAACGGCCAGCCGGCAGAGAATTTCGGAGCATTTCTTTCTTTTTTCTGTGCTATAAAAAAGAAAGCCAATCCAGAAAGAGAGTTCTGATCCTGAAAGTAAAAGTGAGAGCATGCGAGAGTGATGAGAGCCGAAAAGTGACGAGATCCAATCTCTTTGGGTTAAAGTTGGAAAGGGGGAAACATTGCGGGAACAGGTGCCATATGTTTTTCTGATGCGAGAACTCGTGTTAGAAAGCAATTTCGGGGGTGGTTTTCTTGGGCCAGCGGCATTTTAGAGGTTAGGAATGTGGAGCTTTGTTATCGGGTTCATTATTTGGAGAAAGTCTCAATTTTATCAGGTGTTTTTTTACCTTTGAGTTATAGATTTTTAGATTGAAGTTTACATTATTCTCTAAAATACCCCCTGAGGGGTCATTTTCCGTTCCTAGTCGGGATTTCCGTTCCAAACTCGGATTACTGGTAGAATTTACTTGACTTTGAATTACCTTCAAGACTTCGGGGTTAACGGAAACCCGTTAGATATCATGCATTCAAACTTTAGAGGCAAAAATTAGTTTTAAAGACCCAAAAATTGCTTGAGAGATCAATTTCAAATCAATTCCAAATTTTTGAGCTGGTTTCAAATTTCCATGAGCTGAGGAATTTTTGCACTTTTAACACTGTTGCGGTTAAAGTTGTATAGTTTGGGTCTCTTTTTAACTCGGACTTATTACGTGTATCTATATGACCAATACCCGAATAAATTCCCTAGCAGACAAAATTTTGTGGATGGATTCTTCCAGAATTTTATCCCAAGATTCCACCTTAGTCTTCTATGTAATTCGAAATTAGGATGAGCTTTTCCGAACATCTACAGCAGAAAATAAATTTTTGTCCAGAAATGTCACAAATTTGTGGAGAAAACTGCAAAAATTTTTAGGTTTTGATCCTATCTGAGCACCGAAGATGAACTTAATGCCACAGATCTTTTTTTTGCTTTACCCAGATTTACCGCTATTCTAGTGCAAGTTCAGGATTTATTTATTCAAGTCTAAATGTCATTCGAAACTATCAACGTCCGGCTGACTCGCAGCAATCCCAAAATCCCCTGGGGCTATTCCGTGAACCGAGCACCAAATGGCGACATTTTTGTCTCCTCCGTCGAAGCGAACAGCATGGCCGAGAAATCCGGGATCAAACAAGGCGACATCCTCCAGGAGTTTTATGACGCGCCAATTCAAAAAAACGCGAATCTGAGTTCGATCAATGGTCGAGTTCAAAGTTCAAACGAGGTCACGATGGTCCTTAAAAGGTTAATTTAAGCCTTTTTTAGCCGAAATTCTGAAGGATTGATCGAATGATCTTTGATCTTTTAGATTTGTAACTGAGATGCCAAAAATGCAGTGGAATTTGAGAGAAGGATCCAATAATGAAATTATTGTGGACCATATGGACGAAAACGGACGCGTGATTGGGCATAGCGATCAGGTAGATTCTGGAAGAATTTTGTTAGTATAGCAAAGCATTGGGTCCGGATTATAGGAATCTCATTCCAGGATATTCAAATTCATTCACGACATTCCACTAGACATTAGTAATTTTTGAAAATTTTTCATTATTTGACAAAACAGGAGCAAAACTAAATGTCGGATCCGAAATTTTTGGATTAGGCTAAAAAATTTCAGGATCCTGATCCAGAAAAGCTTGAATTTTTTAAAACCAAAGCAAATTTTTTACTTATTGATGTTTGGTCTCTTATTATCTTACCTTAACACCGGCGCACGGTAAAACCCCCGGTAAAAACTTCCAACCTTGCCATTTTGGTCATAACTTTTTTCTAGAACATTCTAGAAAGTGTAATGGCTTAAATTAAAGCTAAAACTCTTGGTTATCGATCGGTATATTGCATGCCGCATCTCGATTCAAGATTCTCGAGATTCAATTTTTTTGTCTCTTTACTCGTGAATTTTCGTGAAAATTCGAACATTTGATACAAAAAAATTGAATCTCAAGAATCTTGAATCGAGATGCGGCATGCAATATACCGATCGATAGCCAATGGCCTTATCTTGAATTTAAGCCATTACACACATTTCTAGAATGTTCCAGAAAAAAGTTATGACCAAAAATGGCGAGCCTGGGTTTTTACCGGGGGGAGGGGGGCTACCGTACCCCTCAACACCACCCCCTCTTCCCGTTATTCTACCACAAACTGTCTCAAAATACAGGTATGCTCTTTAGAACACCCCCGGCTACATCACATCATTCAAGATTGACGGCCCAGTCTACGATCCTCAAAATCTCTTCCAAACCACAAACATTTCGCGCTCCAACTACAGCTCCAGCGGCTATGGATCCATGCCGAGATCGACCGGCCAGAGTTTTAACCAAAACATCCAGAATTCACCTGCGCAAGCTGTGACTCAGCAGACCCAAAATCAGTCAAATTGGGCTAACGGTAATGTTCGGCGCCAATATGAAACTTCGAGAACTTACTCAAACAATGAGAGCACGAATCATCCTGGGTTCTGTCAGATCCAGAAAATACCTGGTCAAAACCAGTTGGGCCAAAATCAAGGATGGAGAGCGGGAAGTGGAAACATTGTGGGCCGAAGAGACATTAGTATGCCGGCAAGGGTTCCTCAGAGTATGAATGGAAGTACAGCGGAAAGACAGACCATGAATGGTAGGTTAAAAAGATACACCTGTTATTGGTACTCTAATAGAAGCCCTGATTACATGAAAAATGGGAACCGGTCAACCCCAGATCAAAGCCCCTCCCCCGCCATTTTCGCCATAACTTTTTTCTGGAACATTATAGAAGGATGAGTCATGTCTCAAATCAGAGCTAAGACTTTGGGCTACAGATCGGTATATTGCATACCAAACTCGATTCAAGGTTCTCGAGATTCAAGTCATTTCGTCTCAAATTCTTGAATTTTCAAAAAGACGAAAGTTTGAGACAAAAAGACATGAATCTCGATAACCTTGAATCGAGATCCGGCGTACAATATACCGATCGGTAGCCCAGTGCCTTAGCTCTGATTTGAGCCATTACTCATCCTTCTAGAATGTTCCAGAAAAAAGTTATGGCGAAAATGGCAGCGGGAGGCTTTGATCTGGGGTTGACCGGGTCCCATTTTTTCATACATATTGACATTACTGCTGACGTTTCTCACGTATCTTTATCAAAAACGGGGACACATCCGAGGGGAATGTTCTAGAGGGATATCATCCAGAAAAAAGATCCTTTCCCTTAACGATCTTATGAGAAATTGTTTAAAATTCCTTTCTCTGGCAAAGTCTGTGAGAACCGATGATTCATATACAAACAATTTCTGTACGTTGCTATTTTTGCACTTTTAGATATGTCTAATTGGACTAATGGAAATGGTCAGCGCCAATACGAAACTACGAGGATTACCTCAGGTGGTGAGAGATCAGATCAATCAGGTTTCGCTCAGAACCAGCTCAGCCAAAATCAAGGATGGGGAGCGGCAAATGGCAACATTGTGGGCCGAAGGGACATCAGCATGCCGAACAGGGTTCCTCAGAATGTGAGCGCGTATACGATGGACAGACAGAGCGGAAATGGTAAGTTAATTGTAGATAAAGCTTAAGCTTGGTTTTAAGAATAGTCTTTAGTTTAAGCTTAAGCTAAGTAAGGTAAGGGTAAGTTGCCAATTGCTAAGGTTACGGGTAAATTCGGGATTTTCATCGAAAAGTGGTAGCTTAAGGCCTAGCTTAAGCTTAAATCTAAAGTCGGAATGGTAGGACTTGGCCTGAATCTGGACTTGATCATAGAAACTAGATATTTGGTCTATAAGCTTAGATCCAGCTTAAGCTTAGTTTTAATCATAGTCTTAAGTTTAAGCTTAATCTATTTGGTCACTAAGTTTAGAGCTTGTTCTCTAAGCTTAGATCCAGCTTAGGCTTGGTTTCAATCAGTCTTAAGTTTAAGCTTAACCTATTTGGTCACTAAGTTTAGAGCTTGTTCTCTAAGCTTAGATCCAGCTTAAGCTGGGTATCAAACAGTCTTAAGTTTAAGCTTAAGCTAATGGTTTTAAGCTAAAGTTTAGTTTTATACCTAGCCCTAGCTTTTGGCTTAAGTGTAAGCTTACTAGTGCCAAGACCAATACTAATTACACAGGTAAATCAGACCATGTATGACAGATATACACCTCTATATGATCATAGATCACTGATTAATCGCACTATTATTACAGGCGCTGAAAGAAACATAAAGCAAGGTCCCGCCCAAGTTCAGGCCCAAGTCCCACCTCAAGGCGTCCTTTACAACGACGCTTCTCGAGGCCGATCCAATGTTATTAAACCATATAACGGTGCGCCCCAATACAATGCCCAAATGCAACATCAGAATGCACTTTCAAACGCACCTGTTCAACAAAACGTCCGAAACCTGGCCAAATATCCAGGTGGTCAAATACCTGGAGCCGCAAATTACAGCCAGCCGATCACTGTGGACACTAGCCATTGGTATGGCAGTGGTCAATACCCAGGTGATTCACCTGGACATTATGGCAACTATGGAGGTGCGTCTGCTCCGATGAGTGCAAATACGCGGAGGATTGGAAGGGCGACTCTCAATACTGGAGAGAATGTTCGAGAGTGCTGCAAAAGGTCACAAAGTGCGGCTCCGTATGGCGGTGAGTTTTGAGTCAAGTTTTGGCGGGGATTTGAAATTTTCAAATTTGTTTAAAAATATTTTAAGACAGCAAATAACTAATTTGGACTTTATAGGTCATCGAGTGTACTATACCCGATATTCACCTCGGACATACCGAGAACTGTCGCCTGAGGCTACGATCATGCACTTGACTCATCATTTGCAGTACAATTCGCCTCTTAATCTCTACTCGCCACAATCCGCTACTGAGGCCTATCGGCAACAAACCGGAAAGGAATTGCACATTGAGTGAGTTCCGTTATCATTATCTTTTACGGTTATTTGGAAAAGTTTTGGTAAAAATTTATGGCCAAAAAGCTAAAAATGGAAAAAATAGAACATTCCGAAATCTGAGGTTGAAATTTTGAAAAATTCAAAACGGAAAAAATTAAGATGAAATTTAAACTTTGGATCTCTTCTCTGTAAATTTCCCCGGACGACCCATATCTAGTTTCTGCTTAAGGGGGATTGAATTAAGAGGAATTCCCCAATGGGAAATGTCGTCTGAGAAAATTTCCTTACCTGACAGGTATTACCAAGGGAAATGTATCTTTCTCTGAGGGCATTTCTCGATGGAAATTCCTCGAGATAATTTCCTCGCTGAGGTCAGTGGGGGTAATTTCAGTAATCAGAGGATTTACCGCTATAAAACATTGCTAGGGAATTTTGCATATAACAACATTTTTACCAGAAATTATTAAAAATTTTCAGGGGTGCACTCCCGGCCCAATCACAGCGACCGGCTTACATGGACTCGGCCACACGTCGATTAATAATGGAGGAGGAGGCCGGTATTGGTCGCTATCCGCATCAATCGCCCCAATCGATCAGTTTTAAAAGACTCGCGCAAGCTGTCGGAACGCCGATTGACTAATTTTTTTAAAATTGACAAAAAGTTGGCTAGAAAATATTTTTTGTGAGTAATGAATAAAAAATTGTGAAGCAGTGTATGATTATTACGTTAAGAGAGTCATAATTTAGAAAAGTAGCCATAATTTTGAGAGGAGAAAAATTCTAAAAATTTGGGAAATGGACATAAATGTTAGACTTTTCCTTGCAAAATTCGACTAGAATCGTTAATTAGCCACTCCCTAAATTTGTCCTGGATCTCGATTTTGATCTCGTAATTATTTCTGGATTTTGACGGGTGCTGCTCAGGAATGTAAAGAAATAAGTTTCGGTCTTCCAGAAAAAATACAATTCTTGCTGTTCTTTTGGAAGTTTCAGAATTGGCAAAACCTCAGGACGTTTGGTCTTGAGCTGGAAGAGAACATTGAAAAGACTGATAAAGCCTTACTCTTCGGTTACAATGCGACGTTTCCGTCGACGGAAAATAGAGAGTGTGGAAAGGAAGAGTTTTCCGTCGGCCATAGATAAAAGGCCGACGTCGACGGAAAACGTTGACGTTTCTTGAAGGAAATGACGAAAAATGACGATTATGAGCTATGTTTACCGCCATTTTTCACCCAGTTTTTCGGGATTTTTCTCGAATCTGATATTGGTCCTCCCATGCCAACTTTGCGTCAAGATTCCGAATATATAATTTATTCGCAAATTTCAACATTTTTTCTCTCCAAATTTTTCCTTCGAGCGAAGGAAGCCCGATGTTTTCCGTCGACGGAAAATGAGAGAGAGAGGGCCTACGTTGTCTCTTTGAAGAGACGACGATTAAAATTTTATTTTAACCATAGGGAGGGTATCATGGATTTGACTTCCGAAACTTTTGAAACCCTGGAAAACACTTTTTCTGGTCAATTTTGATGCGCTGAGCACGAATCTAAAGTTAGTTTTTTTGTTGAGTCTCAAAAAAATGTTTTTTCCTAGTCAATACGATCGGATTTGGATGCATATACTGTAAATCAGTCAGATCGTGGCGGGACCCAATCTGTTTAACTCGCTAGATGGGAGATGCTGATAAATCGAAAATGAAATTTCTATTTGGATGGCCCAATAAATTGACTTAAATTTTTCAATCCTCATAGTGAAGTTCAATGAGTTCAAATAATATTTATACATGTATTTATTTATATCCAATTCATCATTTCATACAAAAATGCAACATTGGATCAGAAATGGACAGAAAATTGAAATGTAATGCTTATTTTGAGCGGCACGTGTCACTCGCAGCCTAAATTGTAGTAAATCAATAGTCTCCATTTAAAGAATTATATCTCCAAAACTCGTGTTTTAGATCGTTTTCTCGGAGCGATACGCATAAAATTTTGATCTGACATTTTGATCTGGTCGTTAAAAAACTTACAACATTGGCAGCACTGTTCCTCTACGCCGCCGTCAGCGTTGCGCTTGAAAGCGTACGTGGTCGGAAGTGAATGATGAGCATGCTCACCGGTGCGTGGAACGGTCTTACTAGTACGCGTTTCTAAACGAAAGTTTCAGAATAGGATCAATTCACTGTAAAGGCCGGCAAGAAGGAAGACCCGCGGCCTTCGCCGCGAATCTCGGATTTCGCGCACCTTTAATTTTTTCCTCAGCCGATTTCCGGTTGGGTAATAGTTTATTTTGCTTGGTTCGTTGAGAGCTGTCGTTTCAGGTATAACTCGACCAGGGATGTGCGCCGCTAAGAAAGTAACCCCTTGAAAAAAGTTCGTACCTTCTAGAACTTTCTAGAAGGTCCCTACGAAAATTCTGACCACGGGTTCGGACTCAGCGGGGTAGATTTACTATGTAGGGATAAGGTTTCAGCCCAATCCGAGAAAAAAAATTTTCGGGAACATAACGGTTTTAGTTTTTGATGTAGAATACGATATTTGTATGATGGGCAATGGGTCCGAAGTATCTCTTTAGACGATAAGGAGAAGGTGGGTCACAACTTTAAAACGTTTTATAGGTGACTTAATGAAATATCTGGATTAAGTCTAATCAAATGTTAAAATGGAAGATCTTTATTCTTATTTATTGAACAAGAAACTCTTACCATCATAATTGAGCTCAACGTATTGCACTCCCTGATTCTTGGCATCCTTTGAGGTGCGAGCCGCCAGCAAGAACTTGTCATTGAGACCGTTCAGGATCAAATAATTGCCGACTTCCTGAAGAAATGCCTCATCTCGCCAAGGAGAGAGATCAACGTCTTTGTCGAGGCCTGAATTCGAAATGTTGCAATACAAACGTATGTTTTTATTGATTGTGTTTTTAGAAATGATGGTTTTATTTATTTTTTGTTTGGAGATTGTTTTAGAAGGCTTCGGGTACCACGGGGTAATAAATTCCTAAAAATTTGAAATCAACACTAAAAACCCCCCAGGATATATATACGAAAAATTGGAACACACTGTCTCATAAAAAATCCCAAAAATTTTAATTTTGGGAATTTTTGCCCCTTACCATCAGGGTACTTCCGGGTGCAGGAATATTTTTTGTTACTAACTTTTCAGGGGCTGTCAAATGACACCTCATTTGCCCTGGAGGTGTTCTGAAAGGGGAGATAAGCCGTGCTGTATTTGTATGGTAGCTACAGAATCGATCGAAATACTATAAAGATTTTAAAATTTTGGAAACTAATAAATACAAACCGAAGGCCACAGGCGACCATTTGCCATCCTTGGAGCAATAGAACGAAACGGGGTGAGCATTCTTTTCGTGGATTTCCTCCAGGAGCGCCGGCTTCGCAATGCGATTCTCGCCGACTTGCTCCTCCAGCATGGCTTCATTCGGCGCCAAATCAAAGTGACGATGTTGAATCATGAGGCAGGCGTCATCCTGGTGGTTGTACCTAAAAAATGTATTGAACTTTTTTTACTCTAATGTATGACTCTCCCTCTTTCTCTTTTAGTCTCTCTTTTTCTCTGCATCTGACTATATTTATCAACCAAATTTCAGACCTCCAACCAAAGTCATAAAGATCTTGGCTTATGAATCAAAATTTTAAAAGCTAGTCCCCATATTTTATACCCTCAATGCTGTAAAAGTTTGAATGTTTTGAATTCGCGGACAACGCCAGAAAATGCCACAAGTGTTCTGGAACATTCTAGAAGGATGGGTAATGACTCAATCGAAAGCCCAGAGCCTGAGTATTAATTTGAGCCAATACTTACCCTTCTCGAATGTTCTAGAACAGAATGGCAGTTTGGCTGCAATCCAAACCCATTCTGACTTTTGAAGCATTGAGAATAACGTTGTAATGTCGGCAATGAAACTTACTTGAGCACAATTTCTCCGATGCCTTTGACCATCTCATTGTCGACTTGCTTCCAGACTTCCTTCAGATCACCCAGCGATTGGTAGACGTCGGGTTGATACTCGTAAAGCAACATTTTGGATGTTGATGATTCGAGAAACAATTGAGGCAACTTCACTAAAATAGGCTCATGTTAACGAAAATTGAATGCGAGCGAAAGTTTGTAAATACCGTTTATTAAAATGTATCAAATTTGCGAGGAAATGTAAGCGTAAATGAGTCGACTAAAAGGCAGAAATATGCCACTAGCAATAAACATAGAGATACAAGACCGTGTATCAGTTGGCAGTCCAATGAAATTTCAGACTTAGCTCACACTTAAGCTGTGAGTGATAGCTTAAAATAATCCCTAGGCTTAGGCAAACAACCTAAGCTAATTATTGCACAAGGTTTTAGCTTAAGCTTGAACTTAAGCTTAAGGCCCTAAACAATATAGGCTTCAAACAAACGGTACATGTATTATGTGACTGATTCTTAGTTCACTTCGTCCTGTTTCACTTCTTACAAGAAAAAAGTTTTTCGGAAAGCTTTGACGTACGATTCTGCGATATGAAGCAAATCACCGAATACTGGATTCTTAAGAGAATGGTTAGAGATAAGGAAACCTCTAGACAATGATCATAGATACCAACCAAAGAACCAAGAAATGAAGATAGGCTTTGGGGCACTTCAAAAACTGGCGCAAACTGAGAAGCGTGGGAAATGTTCTATCCTTAAGAATGAGAAAAGTACAGTTAGAATCTGTGCTAACGGTATTTTAAAAATATAATGCTTCACGATCGAAAACTGATCACTAACACTGACTGAGAAGCGAAAGAGTTGGCTTTATGTACCCAGTTTTGGGCCTACTTTAGCAGTAATATTGAAGCGTATAAAACGCAGAAGGTTATAAACTGTTAAATCTATAAAAGCTGTTTCAGAACCTTTCTATATACAGCTTTTATGTACAAATCGTAGGCGGTTCATCATCAGTATAGACCTACGATCTGTGCTTAGTGAAATATTTATTATGTACGAAAACAGATGGTTAAATTTTGTTTGGTATTGACTAAGGACTAGTGTTGTTTTGTCTTAATGACTTTTTTGAGAGAAGTGAAAAATCCATGAAAAGGTGCTCTTAAACCGTACCTTATTTGCTATCTTCGAACGATCTTCAGAACTGTTCTTGTCATTTTTGCGCTTTCTGGATCCATTTTGCTTCGTAGAATCTGCTTTTTCGGACATTGTTTTTGCGGTTTTCTTGATGTGAAGAGATTGTGCGGCCTCAAACTAGGGTAACTAAACCATTCGGCTCCTCCTGTTGAGTTCTACCGAATGACCCCTTACTCGCCCCAAACTGAGTTAGGCTGTCTGGGTTCATTTTTGACACTTAGAGTCGACCCAAAGCCCATTTCTACATAAGATTTATTGGGAAATTTACCCGCCAAATCGACGACTTATGTTCAGTACATTTTTACAAAACAAATTTGTTAAATCCTTGTATTTCAGTGACGCAATCAACTTTCAAGTGCCGGCTACAAATTCAGTGCAGAAGTAAAAGAGACGCAAATAAGCCTCTTCCAGAAACATCACGTAATGTTTACTGCTAAAGTTTGCTAAATTTGTTTGCAAGTTTCCAAAACAAATGCCTATCAAATCTAAAAGGTGAAAGAATTCTGACAATGTATATGGCAAATTTTATGAACATTTTTAACAAAAAAATACAATAACGGTTTGTTGATATATGGATGTAACGTAACATGCGATTTGTCTTCTGCACTGAATTTGTAGCCGGCACTTGAAAGTTGATTGCGTCACTGAAATACAAGGATTTAACAAATTTGTTTTGTAAAAATGTACTGAACATAAGTCGTCGATTTGGCGGGTAAATTTCCCAATAAATCTTATGTAGAAATGGGCTTTGGGTCGACTCTAAGTGTCAAAAATGAACCCAGACAGCCTAACTCAGTTTGGGGCGAGTAGGGGGTCATTCGGTAGAACTCAACAGGAGGAGCCGAATGACTCTCATTCACTCTACTGCCTGTTCCCTGATAGGATGGCGGTTTCTTCACTATTTCAAATTTCAAATTCAGGCGCGAAAGTGGGAAAAGATATGAAGAAAACGACGAAATAGTGTGTATTCGGGGTTATCGCGGTGGGACAACGATTTTCGGCGCGAGCAAAGGAAATGGCAAAAACCGCCATCCTATCAGGGAAGAGGCAGTATATGGGGCGAGTCAACAAATCATGATTCGTGGATAAGTTTTTTAGCAGCTTAGGCTCAGTCTGGGTCGGAGTGAGACGGAGACCAATATGGAGTAGACAGCTCGGTTATTGACAACATTTTGTCCCAAAAATGGGAAATCAGTCCAGGAAAGTAATTTTTATTCGCTCTTTTATATCTTCGCTCATCACTCACCAATTCTCAATCTCCGATCATCACAACGTTATCTTCATCCAAGGATGGCTGTAAATGAGGAATTTAATAAGAAAATTAAAATAAATGAGACTACAAGGTCGCAGATCCCAGGAAAATTAATTTTCCTATAGCAAAAATGAAACACAAGAGTCACTATCAAAAGACCACTAACCTTGTCATCCATAGGACCCCCACTTCCAACAAAGGCTGTGTCATCTTCATTGAGGAATTGCTGAAGTATAAATTTTGTTACAAGCAAACTATTTCAAATTTTACTGTGAAGGTGCAAGCAACTATTTTGAATTTTACATTTATTTCTAATTATACGATAAACATAGACTAGAACATAAATTCGAAAATAACAAACTTCATACGCTTTGTGAGAGTGACCTCCTTTTAGAATGCCACGTTGGAAATGCCGTCCAAGCTCGTCAATTTCCCACATTCCAGTTGTCCATATGTAACCATTGCAATGAAGATTTTTGTTATTCCGGGTGCATGTCATTCGGTGTTTCCATGGAGGACTACGCCTGAGATTTTCTTTGAAACAGTATGTATGTCCGTCGCGGTGAACATTCTTATCCATAAATTTATAGAACTTCAATCCCGCCTCCGGTGCTAAAATTATACATGAATGAAACACCGAGAACGAAAGCCAATGATGACTATATTAAAGCTTACTTTCATCATCGTTGTCTTTTCCTTGAAATGAAATCTGAAAATTCTAATTAATAATCCGAATACATCTGCACAATTTATTTTTCCATTATCAAGAATTTGTCTGCCAGCGTTTTTGTTGACTGTGGAGACATTTTGAGCGTTATATCAAAATAAGGTTAGTAATTTCTGTGAAGCTATTATTGCTGTTTTGATAATCACCTGATGCGGCTCATGATCGTGTTCACCCATGACAATCCCAATTTGGAATTCCCTCCCGCGATCGTCTTTGTCCCATTTGCCATTGGTCCATATATATCCATTGCAAGTCCGTTTACCATTGATTTGTCGATTACACATCATCCGATGTTTCCATTGCGGGTGGCGTTTCACATCTTTCTGATGACTGTAAACAAATCCATTGTGTTGAACCGTCGTTTGTCTGTATTTGTAGAATCGTATTTGTTCCAATTTATCTAAAACTTTTAGATGTAATCTCTATACATTTTTCCAGCAGAATGCGTTTTGGTTATTATCATCATTAAAAATTTCTGAAATTTTGAAAATTGACTAAAAATTTTTATGAAATCAGTTTTTAGAACTATGGGATATACCAAAAAAAAAGATTAGATAAAATTAAAATATGACCTAATTGTAAGCGAAAACTTGGTTTAGAGGCTTAAAGTATATGCTTTGGTACGAATTACAAAGCATATGCATAGATGTGGGTACGAGTTAGCAGATTCGGTAAAAGAAATTTAAAGTTTATACATACCGAGATCTTTAGTGTGATTCGAGGAGGATGCAATTTCCACAATGCTGTTTTGGTTCTTGTTATCTTCTTCATTTGAGTCCTATAAAAGTATACGTTATATAATAATATTATAATCGTTTTCCTTACAAGGATCTTAGCTAACTTTAAACCATTTTCCTAGAAACTTAAATTTTTTCAACCAACCTGATCCGATCCGTGACTGTGAATGCAATTCTTGAAGATCCCCAACTGATACTCCAAATCGCGCTTGTTTCTTTCCCATTGTCCGGTGGTATAAATCGTGGCTCGACAATTTTCATGACCATTGACGCTCATCGAGCAGCGATAAGTCTGATGCCATTGGAGATCTGCGATCTGTTTTGGTGGATCCAATTCGCGATAGAGCGAATAATCAAAGCCATTGCGGTGGAGACTTTCATCGTCGCTTTTGTAGAATCTAAATTTTGGAGTTGTGTCTGAAATGATCGAATAAATTGGTAGAACATTTTTGAGGATTTGCGTTTTTTCACTTTCTTTAGTAAAAATTTGATCGAATACAATCAAGAATCAAAATCAAATGCCTGGTTATGATTAAAACCTCGCGCTGAGGATAATAGTTACTTATTTTATTTTACTCATGGACTAATCTACAAAAAAATGGTGCTTGTTCTTGTGAAATCGATATCACAAGCGATATAAAGTAAGTATAAAAATTGAATTCGCGCCTTATCCATTCAAAACTACAAGCTCTCTATGTCGTGCTATCAAACTAAATTTGTGATAATTTTTATACTTACTTTATATCTATTTATATCTACTTGATATCTATTTTACTCATAGACAATTCTATAAAAACTTCTCTAAAGCTCATCCCTGTACTCTACTAAAAATATATATAGCTTATACTATACTCATTTAGAATATGAGAGACACCGTATTTTACTCATGGATCATTCTATAAGTCTGTAATATAATATCGCTCACTCTATAAGAAACTTGTATAATACTAACCCCTGTACTCCGGGCCATGCGTGTGGTCGGCTTTCTTGACAATTCCCAGCATGAATTTGCTTCCTTTCTTGTCCATTTGCCAGTTTCCGGTGACGTGACATCGGCTTCGGCAGTTCTGTTCTTGAGCACTTCTGAGTGCGCAATGAAATGACTGATGCAATTGAAGATCGGCACTTGACTTTGGAGGATCGAGATCGCGATGGAATGAATACGAGAAGCCATCCTGATAGATTGTTGTGTGGTCCACTTTGAAGAACTTTAAAGGTTCGCTCATCCTGGAAATAATAGATAGTACACGTCAAAGGAAACATTTAACGCAAGTTTTATTCATAAAGTCAAGAACAAGATCGTGATTAAAAGCCGAGTAGGGTATGGATTGTACTCACTACTATGTAAAAAAGTTTTATTATGAAATTTTTCGATGGAAATTGTTCCGGAAATTTCTCGATTGAACTTAAGATAAACACTATAGATGGCTTTAAGATACACAAATAAACTTTAGTAATCTAGTTTTTAGTAAAAATTTACAAACGCGTTATAGAACAAAAAATTTTCAGTCCCAAGCCGCTAGTTACGAAAGTAAACGAGACGGCGGATGACAAAATATGCCCGAGAACACAGAACAAAATTGATTCCAAATTTTATTTCAAATTACAATTTGAAATAACGCGCTTGGTTCACAACGCCAAACATTTTGTTGTTGGAGAGGAAAGGCTTTTAAGAGCTCTGCTTTGCCAACACTAAATCAGAAAAGCCAATAGTCGGCTCTATGACTCTCTATGACTTTCCACTTGCTCTGACCTCGATCTTTCTGATACAAGCCCGAGATTAAAGTTTGAAATTCGAAATTGGAATACGAAACATTTGATTAATGAAGGGTAAATACCACTTGGCGCCGTTTGTATGATGAAGGTGCTACAGCAGAGAGTCAGAAAGAACTTTACGTGCCATCAGCCTTAGGATCGACCCTTAGGCTTAGGCAAAACCCTAAGATTTATAGGCTTTAAGCATTGATAGCACGTAAGCTTCGTATGCGTCTCTAACCTTTTGGGAGGCGAGAGAGCGTTGCTAGAGATAGGCAGAAATAGTCTTTTAGTCTCCAAGTGGGGTGTGGTCATTAATGAATAGTTGCTTAGACGGTAAAACGAGAGCTTTCAAATGAAAATAAGCGGATCATTACTCAAAGTATTATAACAAGTTTTTATACAAAGGATCATTCAATTATAGAATTCCCACAATATAGGAGTGCATTTTCAAATCATGACATGAAAGAAAAAATTTGTGTTGACATCTGAAGAAACATAATGAGAAATTTGTCGTCTGCACTTGGATTGAACTTGAAACTGACGGAAAAGGAATGGACTTTGGAAAAAATTGTAGCCGGCACTTGAAATGGGATTCTGTCACTGAAATAAATAAATTGCGTAAAGTAAATCTTTGGAATGATATGGTGAAAAAAATTATTTTGTGTATTTGAAACTATCTAGAGTTAAAAAAAACTTATTTTTATAGGAAAAAGTAAAACACAGGGATTCGCTTTAACATGCAGTTTCTTTTAGAAAATAAAACTTCCTGAAAATTAGGAAAAAATCTGCTTTTCTAAGACATATCAGTTCATTCTACGGCATACTCATGAAAACGAAACATAGTTTAGAAAAAATACGACTGACCTTGTCATCCGTAGGACCTCCAACATGGGTTGCGTCATCCTCATTGAGAAATTGCTGAAAGTCTGTAAAGTTGAAATGCAATGTTAAGTTTGCAAATAACTAACCTCATACGCTTCGTGAGAATGACCTCCTCTTAGAATACCGCGTTGATAGACCCTACCAAGCGTGTCCGTCTCCCATGCACCTGTAGTCCATATGGAACCGTCGCAACGATTTTTGGTGTGCTGACTGCACATCATTCTATTTTTCCAAGGTGGACGGCTCTTCAGATATTTTTGGAAGCAATACACATATCTGTCACGATAAACCATTTATTCCTTATACTGATAAAATTTTTGGCCAGCTTCAGTCACTAAAATTCTTTCATGACAAAAAGCACTGGTGTGTAATTAAATCTGTCATCATCTTACCGTCATCGTCGTTATCTTTTCCTTGGAAAGAAATCTGTAAATGTATTAGATTTTTTGTGGCTTTTCTATTTTACAGAAGATAGTGATATGACAAAACGAACGTGACATGATTTTAAAGAAAACTATGATCATTCTAAAATGTTACAGACTCGAAATTTATTTTGTATACAAATATTTCTGCTGATCACAAATGACCAGAATCAAAATTGACAAAATACGACGGCTGAGGTTAGAGGTCGGCCAAACCGTTTTACCGATACCGAGACCGATACCGATACCGATATATCGGTCGAACCGATATTTTCAGAAAATTGAAGAACCGATACCGAGACCGATATATCGGTATCGGTATCGGTTTTTACCGATATTTTCAAATTTTACCAAAAATGAGTCAAATTTGTCAAAAAATTTGCATTTTTGCCCTTATTTTATCATTTTTCGGGTTTTGGTTCATTCTTCTGCACTTTTTGGTTATTTTTTCATGTTTTTGTTCATTTTTTAGAATTTAGTCATGTTTTTGTTCATTTTTTCGCAATTTTGATCAATTTTTGCTGTTTCTGTTGGCCCGGGGTTTCTAACCGGAAAATCGAGAATCCGGAAATTTGCCGATTTCATCTATATAGGGGTTTTTTGATGTGGGGAACCCAAATTCGAGGTCAGATTTTAGGTGGTCCCGCCACGAAAATTGGGAAAACCGCTATTTTCTTCAAAAAATGGCCATTTTTGGTCAAAAATGGCCCAAAAATGCCTATTTTTGGGCCCAAAACCAATTGCAGATTCGGGATCTGCGCATCAAAATATCCCTAAAAGCATGTTTTCCGAAAAATCCGAAAAAATTTGATTTTTTGACCATAGGGGGAATTCGTAGAACGGTAAATTCGTAGAACGCCATATTCGTAGAACGGTAAATTCGAACTTGAGATGAAAAACTGCAAAAAAATTTACTTTTTGACGCGTTACGTTAAAACTAACTGCAGATTCGGAATCAGCGCATCGAATTACCCCTAAAAACACTCATTGCAGAAGAATCACAAATCTGCAATTGGTGAAATGGTGAAAAATGAAAATTTTGGCCAAAATTTCACAAAATATTGACCAAAATATTAACCAAAATAGCGCCGCAGGCGAAATTTTTGTAAAAAATATGGCTTAGTTTGGTAAAAATTTCAATGAAAATTCTGACTATTTTACGATATTCTCGTAAAATTTTCGAACCGATACCGATATAAAAATATCGGTATCGGTGGCCTGTTTTACCGATACCGATATATCGGTCGAACCGATATTTTCAGAAAATTGAAAAACCGGTACCGATATAACCGATATTATCGGCGATATATCGGTATCGGCCGACCTCTAGCTGAGGTACATAACGTTTATATAGTCATTAAGATTTTTGAGAACTAACCTGATACGGTTCGTGATCGTGTTGATCCATGACAATCCGAATTTGGAATTCCCTCCCGCGATCGTCTTCTTCCCATTTGCCAGTTGTCCATATGTATCCAGTACAATTCTGTTTGCCATTGATTTGCCTCTTACATTTCGTCCGACATCTCCATTTCGAGTGACATTTTCTTTCTGCAGGATCACTATAAACAAATCCGTTGTATTGCACGCACGTCTCTTTGAATCTGTAGAATTTGATTTGTTCCCTGTTCTCTAAAAATTCGGAATTAGTCTTTGAACATTTTCCAAAATATGAATTTTGAAGATTTGTATTCAGAATTTAAAAAAATGTATTTTTAAATACTAGAGGTGATCCGAATAATTTAAAGTTACGGCGTTTCTAATGCATTGAGAATTATTTAATCCTTAGACTTGTCGATAGAAAAATCGCCTCCCAAAATTATGAAAATCCCTCTGAAACACACCAACAACTGAATTGAATCTCATACAAATTTAGTGTTCATTGTTACCTTGATCTTCAGTGCGAATCGAGGTCGATGCAGACACCGCAATTTTATTTTCGCCCTTGTTTTCCTTATCTTCTCTATTTGAGTCCTGTAAAAGAATGTGTCATTAATTGCTATGGAACTAAAAATTATTAAAACCAGTTTCTTTCAACCAACCTGCTATAATCTGATTTTCATACAACTTAACGAACTGAAAACCAATTCATTCAAACCAACCTGTTCTGATCCGTGACTGTGATTGCAATTCTTGAATATCCCCAACTGATACTGCAAGTCGCGCTTGTTCTTTTCCCATTGGCCCGTGGTATAAATGCTGGCTTGACAATTTTCCTGATCACTCATCGAGCAGCGATAAGTCTGATGCCATTGGAGATCTGCGATCTGTTTTGGTGGATCCAATTCGCGATAGAGCGAATAATCAAAGCCATTGCGGTGGAGACTTTCATCGTCGCTTTTGTAGAATCTAAATTTTGGAGTTGTGTCTGAAATGATCGAATAAATTGGTAGAAAATTTTTAAGTATTTCATTTGGCAAGTTTATATTTCACTTCACAGAGATTTATTAGATCTTCTGTAAAGATTTGTGATATCTACAAGGCGTACTCGAATAACTGCCGTACGATTTCATAGTGACTCTATCAATTTCAATCGCCGAGTACAAATGTGCTGAAGAAAGTTATATACCAAATCGGAGCAGGGAACCTGAACTTTGATTTGGTATATAACATTCTTTTGCACATTTGAATTTGGCGTAAAATATAGAGAAATAAAAAGAGAAATTTATATTTACTCATAGACAATTCTACAAAAATATAACGCTCACCCCTGTACTCCGGGCCATGCGTGTGGTCGGCTTTCTTGACAATTCCCAGCATGAATTTGCTTCCTTTCTTGTCCATTTGCCAGTTTCCGGTGATGTGACATCGGCTTCGGCAGTTCTGTTCTTGAGTTCTGAGTGCGCAATGAAATGACTGATGCAATTGAAGATCGGCACTTGACTTTGGAGGATCGAGATCGCGATAGAATAAATACGAGAAGCCATCCTGATAGATTGTTGTGTGGTCCACTTTGAAGAACTTTAAAGGTTCGGTCATCCTGGAAATAATAGATAGTACACGTCAAAAGAATTGCCTACGCTTAACTCTAAGCGTTCTTACAGCCTCAGGACCAGAGATTAGTCATATCATAAAGGGAGCAACTAGAAAATCATTACTTGCGGTGCTGACTAATATTGGAAACATCATGGCCCGTATCCTGACATGATCCTGAGCCTGAACCTCGATGAGCCTGAGAAACGAAATACAAGAGAAATGAAGAGAGTCAGACATGATCCTGATCTGAAGATCAGGATCATGTCAGGATACCGATCAAAATTTTCCCTTCTTTTACATTTAAAAAGTGATACAGCTATTTGATAGGATCAACTATCCATTTTTATATAAATATTTATATCTCAATGATGGGTAACACCTACGGGATCACTATTTATTGAAAATGCTTCTTAAATGGGTACAAAACTATAATAAAAAAATTCAAGAATTCGAAAAAATTGGTGTTGAGATCAGGATCAGCTTGTGTGGATACGGGATCTGGATCAGCCTGATTCTCTCCATTTCCCTTTGTATTTCTTTTCTCTGCTGATCCTGATCTTAGGATCAGGATCATTGTCAGGATACGGCCCCATGAGCGAGATTCTCGCCCCGAAATCGAATTTGATCTCGTTGAATCGCACTGAATTTGATCTCATCTCTGATGAGCACAGTTAAAGTGCACACCGAGCCAAGTGTCTTCACATCTTGAACACAAAACACATCATAGCCTCCAGCTATAGCCGACCTCTTGCTCTTTTTTGCTTTGTTTATGATCTATAATGTATCAAACGAATGACTCAACCGCACGTTTTCGCTGCCCAAAGCATTGGTTTCGAAATTTTCTCGACTATTTTCGGACCGAACTGCGTCATTGCCTTTCTAAATCGAGAGGTGCCGCAGGCGCTTGGCTGCTATGTCTGACCTTAGCATGTCTAACTTTGCACTCTATGCAAGAGACTGAGAGAAATTTTGGTCTTTGACCCTCTGGCCTGCGAACTGCCTTTGAAGCGAACGCCTTACTGGCTTATTTAGGCCGAAAGAAAACATAGCCTGGGGGCTTGGGCTGAGAGAAAACGTGGAAAAGGCGGTTAAGGGCCTTAAAGCGTTATGCAATGAGAGAAAGAGAGCGGACAGAGACTGTGAGACTGATGTCCTCCGGGAATGCGCCATTACTGCTTTAAAATTGGCCGCTGGCCACTCGACTTGTAGTAGTTCTAGTATCGAAATAGGCTAAGAATTTGTTCAGAATTTGTGTCCTGCTTTTAAAGTGTCACCTGTCTGAAGATATCACCTGACTATTTGGCAACATTTCTCCTCGATATAATAAATTTTTTGCCTTGTCACTTAATCATAAGCTATTTCCCATCACAAAATAACTGTCAATGAATACCGATACAAAAAAGTACAAAAAAACGGTGATGCCACAGGACACGGCCACATGTCCGCCTTGTGTCGGGAAAAGACCAATTTGGGGGAAAGATTTGAATTTTTTGAATGCCAAAGGCTGTAACAACCCTTAAAAGGAGCCAAACAAGGATTTATGCTTGCGGCTTCGAACAACCCTTAGGGTATGAGCTTTAGGCTAAAAGGGCATAATGCCACAACTTTTTGGCGGGAAGCACTTTTTTGGATGTAAAACGAATTGTAGAACATTCTGTTTGTGCAGAACTGTTTCAGAATTTTGGCCAAACAATTATGCACAAACAGAATATTCTAGAATGTTCTAGAACACCTCTAAATCGTGTTCCCCCATCTTAGTACTCCCAAGAGGGTATTTCTCCCTTGTGTCTGGCCTCGAACTTCTAGTTAGTTTTTTTGAAAACTGTGTCTCTAATATGGGCGAGTTTCATTTTAGAACCCTCTATCGTTTTGCCATTTTGTTCAAAATTGGCGCAAATTTAAAAATAGTTTTGAAAACAGTAATCAGCTAACTCACGTTCCACGTGAGTAATCCCCAATTCTGATATTGCTAACCCCCTATAGAATCGTATTTTAGAGGGGGTTAGCAATATCAGATTTGGTGTTTACTCACGTGAAACGTGAGTTAGCTGATTACTGTTTTCAAAACTATTTTTAAATTTGCGCCAATTTTGAACAAAATTGCAAAACGATAGCGGGTTCTAAAATGAAACTCGCCCATACTTTGGCTAGCTAATTGCTCTCGAAATGAGCCGTTATTTTCTGCTGTCTTGCTGCAGCCGAAAAAAAACATGGCTTGAAAGAGAACAAAAAGAAAACAAAGAAAAGACCGCTATGGGCCCTAATGCCTTAGGCAATGAGAGAAAAGAAAGAGAGCAGAGTCTCTGAGACTAATATCCTCAGGGAGTGCGCCATTACTGCTTTAAATAGGCCGCCGCCACAGGCCAGTATCGACTCACCACTTTCGAGAACGGTCTTTAAAAATTCCGTTCGTCACCTGAATATTTGCCAACATTCTATCTATACACTGTCAATTGTTGCTATTTAGTTATAAGCTATTTTCCATCACTAAATAACTGTAAAGGAATACTATTACAGGATTTCAGTCGCAGAACAAAATGCCGTATGTGTATAATAATGGCCGTTATGTGGAAGAACCATCAACGTCCCATGCGGAAGAGCTGGATGAGTCACAATTTGTGGATGAGGAAGTCAAGGTTAATTTTTAGGTAAAAGGTCAGAACAGCCCAATTAAATACGGCTTTTTGACTTAAAATGGCCATGAGTTAGCTTAGACTTAAGCTTAATCTTTAAGTGATGTCAAAATGTTTCTAAGCATTAGGCAAACAACTTAGTCTTCGGTTTAAGCCTAAGAGGGACTTATAGATAGGATTAAGTGTAAGCTCGAACTTAGTCAAAACATAAGCTTAAATTCAAGCTTAAGAGGGACTTATAGATAGGATTAAGTGTAAGCTCGAACTTAGTCAAAACATAAGCTTAAATTCAAGCTTAAGAGGGACTTATAGATAGGATTAAGTGTAAGCTCGAACTTAGTCAAAACATAAGCTTAAATTCAAGCTTAAGAGGGACTTATAGATAGGATTAAGTGTAAGCTCGAACTTAGTCAAAACATAAGCTTAAATTCAAGCTTAAGAGGGACTTATAGATAGGCTTAAGTGTAAGCTCGAACTTAGTCAAAACCTAAGCTTAAATTCAAGCTTAAGAGGGACTTATAGATAGGCTTAAGTGTAAGTTCGAACTTAGGCGAAACCTAAGCTTAAATTCAAGCTTAAGAGGGACTTATAGATAGGCTTAAGTGTAAGTTCGAACTTAGGCGAAACCTAAGCTTAAATTCAAGCTTAAGACGTAAGATAGCTTATGTAAGCGATTAGCAAACTAAGCTTCAAGCTTAAGAGAAACCTTGTGCGATCTTAGCTTAAGGTTCCAATTTTTAAGTCAAAAAAAGTTGGGGGTTATGAGAGACCTTAGCTCACACTCAAAGCTTAAGTGTGAGCTAAGTTCTGGCCGTTTGAAATTTCATTCGGCTGCCAACTGATACACGGTCAATTTTTAGGGTTAAATACTACAAGAAATTTGAATTACCGCCAAAAATTCGAAAACAGCGATCAAATTTAGGCTGCCAGCGAAGTTTCGGCTGCCGTAATGATCGCCCTTTCCGTACTTCTATGCGTGGGACTGTGCACTATTAACCCAGTTCTCATTGCGTCTGCTTTTGGGCCTGTCGCTGCATACGGCTCTGTTTTCTATGTCCATAGTTGCAATTTTGATGCGCGAAGAGGAAATCCTTTGGCCGGCGCGTACGTTTTTTCTGTGAGTTTTTGTTTTTTATTTGGGTTTATCAATTTTGAGAAAAAATTTAAAATTTGTAAAATTTTGAGAGGAAAAATATAAAATTATAACAGCACGAAAATGTAGTAAAATATTTTCAGACAAAATGATGATAAATTTGTAAAAAATTGCTGGAAAAAACCGAAATTTTGTATCTGGAAAAAATGAAAATGGAAAAAATACAAAATAAACCCAATTTGTAAACTATAAAAATTTAACAAAATAAAGCTCATTATTTAGGCCTTTTACATATTCGTCGGCATCGGATTCTTTCTGTATTTTGTCATGGACTGCTTCCAGAAATGTGAGTTGATGTTTTGGTTTGAAAATAACACATTTAGCTGCAGTTTTAAAAGTTTGCTTGATGTTTTTCTGAAGCAATCACTCTCAGAGATGAGAGAGAGAGAAAAGAGAATGAGGTATAGTTAGAGACAGAGAAAAAGACAAAAAGAGAGAGACAACGTGAAGATAGAGGATAAGGAAGCAAAATTAAACAAACTTTTAAAGTGCAAGCAAAAGTTTCCTAATTTTTCTCAAATTTTGCTTTTTTCCTGGATCGGCTATGTGACAAAAATAGAAATCTGGGAAAAGAGAAAGTAAATGTAAGGAAAATCAGAAAAAGTAAACAAATCAAAATGAATGCCAAAGGCGATGTATTGACAATAAAATGTTAAAATTCAGCGCCTTCAATGTCTCCTATGTTCTCCATTCCACTTGCACTTGTATGTCTTCCCTTTATCGCCTACCAATTTTACTGCGTAGGATTGTTCTACAAAGATGGTCAAGACCACTATCATCTTTGGAAGGCCAGAAACTGTCACAACAGATACTGCACTCACGCTCCAGGCACAGGTCTTCAACAGCAATGGCCGATTTGGAAGAGCCAATCCCGAAATTTTGAGCCTCAAGGTCGAAGCTGGGCGTCGTCTAGAAAAGATAGGACTACTTATAATCAAGTGAATGCGGTCAAGATAGTCGAGAATCCGATGGAAACTTATCAGAATTGCAACATTTGTATGCACGGTACCAATCCCACACACAATGCCAATGGCACTACGACGAAAAGCTCGGACATGGATCCAGAAAAAGGAAATTGTTTAGAGTGCCCTGACTGATGGTTCATTCAGAAATGAAGCTAGCTCGCCCAAGAACGACTTCTGGAACTTTCTAGTAACCATCGCAAATTCAAATTCCCGGTTCTGAATCTCGATCCCGACGGTATTCATCTGATATTGTTTATACGAAATATTCATTCAACTTTGTGCCTCTTTTATTTTGTCTATTCTCAAGTCCAATAAAATTTATTTATTAACCCTTCATTGCCGAGCCGTGGGAGACCCTCCTATGCCGAAGCGTTAGATTTTGCTGATTTTTGGTATACGGGTAGAACTCGAGATTCTATTAGATGCGTATTTTAAACCCCCAAAAATTCCAATTTTTGGGGGTCAAAAGTCGGGATTTTGCCGAAAATCCATGATACCCCCTATGGTTTCGAAATTTTCAAAAAATTTCGAAATTTTTAGATGTCAAAAAACACTTTTTCTGGTCAATTTCGATGCGCTGAGCACGAATCTGAAGTTAGTTTTTTGTTGAGTCTCAAAAAAATTATTTTTTCAAAAAATTTCGAATTTTTCAAAAGTGTACTTTTTAGAGTGCTCTAAAAAATTTTTAGCGCTAAAACACAAAAACTAATTACATATCCTGATTCAGGACAAAAAGTTGGCTATATAAGATCAATATCAGATTTTAGCTAGGAAGCCAAAAAAGTGGCCAAAAATTACTCCAAAGTCAGCGTATCTGATCGGATACACCAGGCAATGAAGGGTTAAAGAGTATAAGATGTTACAGCCTCCGGCTAAAGCCGTTCACAAACCCTTTTTGCTTCACTAACGAACAATTACATATCAATAAATGATTCAAGAGTGTGCTTATTATTGCCCAAAGCAAAACACTGAATTAATGATCTGAAAAATTAGTTTCAATCTATCGATGAAATACTCCATTGTTGGCGATTCCTTTCCCCGCGATTCCGTTCTCGGCTGACGAAATATTCACTCGGAACGTGAACTTTGTGCTAGACAACAATGGAACTCTTCCAGAACTCAATGCCGCATCTGCGCGGCTTTCATTCATTCATCAATTCATTCTGGACATTTTTATTCTGTTCGGATTAGCGGTACTAATCCTTTTGATCTGCCCTGTTACTTTTGGAATCATCTTATTTCGCAGAATGTTTAGAAATATAGACATGAAGAAAAAAGAAAAAGAAAAAAGAAGAATAGTAAATTAAAAACTTGAATTGTTTAGTGACCCATGTTTTTTGTCGTTATATCACATCACAGGCCACCACAATTCGGGATTGACCACGGAAAATTAGCGATTAAGTAATTAATTTTTGATACACGTGAATTTATGTTTAGGGCACTTGGATTCCCAATGGTATCACTGGATTCTCTGTCATCTAGCGTTTTACGTTGTCTTTTCTGCGCTACAGCTAGTGTAGCCTATGGATTAACAACTTCACTCAACCATGCTCTTAAGAACCCAGAAGACCGCTGTGGGTTCTTTAATAAATTTATTTATTAAAGAGAATAAGATGTTATAGCCTCCGGCTACAACCGACCCCTGACCCTTTTTGCTTCGCCAAGATTACTCAACATGCCACTTAGACATTAATGAGTTGAAATATCAATGGCTTGCAAGAGAGCAAAAAGACACAAAAAACACTAAAAGACAGATGTTGGGCCCTATTGCCTAAGGGAATGAAAGAAAAAGGTAGCGAACAGAGACTCTGAGACTAATGTCCTCCGGGAACGCGCCATTACTTTAAATAGGTTGCAGTCTGCGGGCAGTCTTGACTATCCACTCCCGAAAACGATCTTTGAAAAGCAATTTTTGCAAGTGTCACCTGATTATTTGTCAACGTTCCGACTAGATATTTCAAATTGTTTATTGTTCCTATTTAGTTATAATATATATTTTCGTCACTAATCAACTGCCAAGGAATACCGTTACTCAGCAAAATGCCGTATGTTAATTTGTTAAAGAATTTGCTACAGAACAAAATGGAAGAACCATCAACGTCCAAGGCGGAACATCTGGATGAGTCACAATTTGTGGATGAGAAGATTAAGGTTAGTTTTAAGCTTGATATAAGAATGAGATTACACTTGCAGATCTCACTTCCGTTTCAAAATTTATCACCCCTCGTAATTGGGGGGGGGGAACGTGTTATAAGCATGGCTGTCAATGGTTACGTTTAAGTTGATTTCAAGACCAAATATGGTCTTGAACTTGAAAATTTGGGATTTTGTTTGACAAAGTTTGAAATCACCTCACCTGAAAAGCTTGCAAATCTTCTAAAATTGAAAGCTAGTGTGGTCTCTAAAAACGCTCATAACTCAGTAATAATCCAACGAAACACAATTCTGTAAAAAGTATTTGAGAGATCACAGAATGTAGTATAATTCCAGTAAAACAAATTTTCTCGATAAGTTAAAATCATGTACAACAATTGGCCATATATCAAAATTTTCTCAATGACATCAAACGGATTTTGAGGTCATTGTAAACATTGTGTGAATTATCGAATATTTCATGAGGTAAAATATAAAAGTTATATACCATATAAAAGTAGACAAAATTTGCAGTTATTTTATGTATTAGACGTATTACGTTTCTATCTCACTCTTTTTCAAAATATCCCTTTTGAATCCTAACAGAAAAAAATTTTCAGGTTTCTAAAAAAGTGCAGTGCCGAAAAATTTTCATATGTCGCTCATAATCAAGCGAAATACAATTCTGTAAAAAGTGCGTTGTTGCTTACAAACTGTACAATAAGACTGCCAAAACAGTTTTTTTCAGCACGTAAATATTGTAATCAAAAAGTTGTGAAATATGTAAAATATCTTTGGAAATTTTTCAGGTGAGGTGATTTCAAACTTTGTGTAAGATTTTTTATATTTTGTGATGTCATATATAAAAGTTATATACCAGATTAAAGCAGACAAAATGGGCAACAAAATAATACCAAACACTTATAGTCATTTGTTCATTCTAAAAGAAATATGCACTGTTGAAAAGTGGTAACAGAACTTATGCCCCACCCGATATGCTTGTAAGGACATATTCTTAGACATAGGCTTAAGCTTATTGTCTGTCAGAATCAGAAAGCTTGTTATATTGCCGCTGAAAGTGGCGGCATTTCAAATGGAAGTTTTCTAGCTATATTTCTCTCCAGAGAATCCTATATAGTATTTGAGTGCTGCCCGTGCGTGCGTGTGTCCCATGAGATCGAATTTCTGTGTTCCGCTCCGTTTGGGGTGCATGATAGCTCAAAATGCTCCCCTGGAGATGCTGAGAAGGAATCCGGAAAAAAAGTTTGGCGCATTTCACAAAAAGTGGCTTTTTTAGCCAAAAATGTGCTCTTTATGCCGCTTTTTTGGGGCCACAAAGGAAAGTTTCTCAGTTCCGCTCCTTTTTGGACGCACGATAGCTCAAAATGGTCCCATTGCAATTCTAAGTAGGGAATCTGTAAAAATTTCTGGGAAATTTCTGGTAAAAATAGGAACTTGGCTCCCGTAGGGAGCCCCTTCGCTAGTTTCTATGTATGATGACATGAATGAAACGAAGAAGTATGATCAGAACATAGATGTTATAATTTTAGATTGCCAGCGAAGTTGCGGCTACTGTAATGATCGCCATTAGCGTACTTCTGTCCATAGCACTTTGCTACTCCGTTCATCGAGTTCTCATTGTGACATCTGTCTGGCCTATTGTTGCATATGGCTGCGTTTTCTATGTACATAGTTGCAATTTTGATGCGCGAAGAGGAAACCCGTTAGCCGGCGCCTACGTTTTTTCTGTGAGCTTTGTTTTTTTCAATTCAAGGAAAAATATTTAAGTTGCAAGATTTATTACAAAAAGTTATTAAATTTTGCAAGAACAAATGAAAGATTTTTAATTTTGGACCTACTATTCCAAATTTCCTCAATTAATGAAAACTAGAGGCATTTAATGTTAAGAGATCAAAGATCAAGCCAAAAGTTTAATTATAGTTAATTTTTTGTCAAATATTTATTTTTGTCTAACTTCCGATTTCTAAACTTTTCAAGACCGCCTCGCTAAATGTAACGGTAAGAAAAATTATGCGCAATTTGTGATTCTGTGAGTAAAATTATGACGAATCAACTTTTTATTTAGGCCTTTTTCATACTGCTCGCTGTTGGATTCATTGTGATCTTTATCTATAACTGCTTTCGGAAATGTAAGTTGATGTTTATTTTGAAAATACAGTCGCCTCTCTTTATCACTAGCGCAGCCAGGGGGGTACCGGGGGTACGTACCCCCCCAAAATGGGAAAATTTTTGAAAATGAGTGTAAATCAGTGCAAATTTGGGCAAAAATTTGGGCCGGTCCCCCCCCCCAACAAAATCCAAAGATCGGGGGCCCCGCCATAACCCAAAAATCCGGTACCCCCCCAAAATGGCCATTTCCACTAAAACGTGCCCCCCCCCAAAAAAAATCCTGGCTGCGCCACTGCTCTTTATAACGCCTCCCTCTATATAATGACGATTTTATCCGGTTCCGGGACCGTCGTTATAAAGAGAGGCGACATACTAATTTATCAGCTAATGTAAATTTTTGTGTCATTTGACCTAAGTTTATTTCACTAATTTTTTGGGTAATGGCCAAAAATAGAAATGCAATCAAAAAACAAAATTTGAGGAAAATATCTTAAAGTGCATGCTAAAAGCACTAAAATATTCCAAAAATGTAGTATTGACAATAAAATGTTACAATTCAGCATTCTCAATTTCTCCTCCGTTCTCCGTCCTGCTTGCACTCTTATGTCTCGTCTTCATCGTCTACCAATGGTACTGTATTGGATTGTTCTACAAAGATGGTCAGGATCATTATCGACTCTGGAAGGCCAGACACTGTCTCAACAAAAATTTTGACCCTGAAGGCAGAAAGTTTCGAAAGGACATTCCTGAGGCGAGGACTCCTTCTGATCAAGAGAATGCGGTCAAGATTGTTGATAGCCCAACGAAAACTTGTCAGAATTGCAACATTTCTATGCATAATGCCGAACCGATGAGCAGTGACAATAGCATTACGTCATCGAAAAGCTCGGACATGGATCCAGAAAAAGGAAATTGTTTAGAGTGCCCTGATTGATGATTCATCCAGAAATGTTCATGCATGTCTATAGCCGGTCTCTTAGTTTCATTTGTTTCACTTATGAACTATACTGTATCAAATAAATGATTCAAGTGTCCTTTTATTATTACAGACACATACAGCATAACATTACAGTAATGACATAGTAAGTTTTGAACGAGCAATAATTCCATAATTTTGCAATAATTCCATTTTCTAGAAGTAAAATTTTTATAATAAAATTTTGAAAAGTTGTACCAGGAATGAACCGAAAATCGCGGACTGAGATCCTTATCTATGATTTTGAACTGCCGCCGCATTTTGAATTGACACACACTATTTCGTCGTTTCTGCTATCTTTTCCTTTCAAAGTAGGAGGCAGCCTTTGCGCCGCACACTAGCACTCGATTGGCCTGATTCTGAGTTAGGTGCCAGAGAAAGAGAGACACGAAGAGACAGTGGGAAATAACCAAATTCTGGGAAATAACCAGCAGGCCGTCCAACGCAGTTCAAAATCGGGCTGCAGTTCAAAATCATAGATAAGGATCTTGGTATAAGAAAAGTATCAATTTTAAATTCATGAGTCAATCGTAAACATATTCCATTACAAAAATTAATAAAATTGCGATGAAATGAAAAAATTGGGAGAATTCCAGGACCTTATGAGGATGGATCCTGAAACTAACGTCAGATTCGAACACAAAACCTGTGAAAATCCTGGCACAAGGGACATCGCTAGAATAAAATGAAATAACCAAACTTCAGGAATAATAATTAACTATATGGAATTCAGTACAAATTTTTTCGACGTGTGTGGTCCAATACTCAAATTTCAATTTTTTATGATATTTTCATGAAGTTCATAAACTAGATCTTAGCCCAGTTACTCGTATTCTACAATAATTTTCAGCTCAAAAACTTGTAAAGATACAAACTTTTGCAAACTTTGTTTACGAAAATAGGTCGCTTGAAAAATTTTTTTGTACTTTATCGAAAACATTCCATGTCAAAAAATAAAATAAAAAGCGTTGAATGAAAAAAATTGTATGCCGCATAAAAGGGTTGAACTTTTGACCTTCGGCTTATTAGACCGACGCTCTAACCAACTGAGCTAATGCGGCACATGACATTACTGCTCGTTATGTTAACTATAAGATTGCGAAGAAATTTCAGTCGGTTGTTTTATCAGTCAATTTTAACGATAAAAGTACATTTACAGATTTACCAGTTTCTTAATTCGAGATTTGCTTGTGAGTAACGCTTATGAGTACAAGGATGTAATTGGCAAAGGATCAAGTTTTTCCAGAAAAAGATTCAATGCCGAACTTCACCTGAAATTAAGCTACGGTTCTTTAGCGCGAGTGATTGGGACCGCTAACCTTTGGACCCACTCACCTCAAAGCTTGAAAATTGTATAGCATGTCTGGCCTATTATATTACTCTATTGGATCAATACAAAACTATACCTGTGATCTGAACGGGTCTTGTGAAATGTCTGGACAGACACACAGAAGGAGACAGAAAGAAGAGCCGGACAGACACTTGGAAATTGTCTGATAGGAAATCTCATAGGCGAGACGTACTATACAATTCTTCAGAGCTTGCTTTACGACAAAAAAGCTTGAATGCTTGATTTCACCTGCGGTTGGGACAGTTAACCTAGGGGCCAATCTTTGGGCCCGCTAACTTCACAGCCGGAAGTCTGGCCTGAACGTCTGGCCCATTATATTTCTCCATCTATTTTCAAGCCTGCTCCGAATTTAAAGAGTTTGGACAGACAGAAGGAGACTGATAGGAAATACCATAGGCTAGACAAATCAGAGAAAAGTACACTAGCTTTCGTTTCCTTTTTCAATAAGAATACGCACGCATCGGCGATGGACAGGCTAGCATTGCGCTGCAATTCTTGCAAAACTGCAGGTGTATGGCAGGCCTAGCAGAATTTAGTCTACGCCATTTTCTGTCAGAAATCTTCTCATTTTCAGGATCCGTTTTATTTTTGCAAACATTTTCTGCAGAATTACTTATTTTTCGTGGGAATGATTTTCTAACGAAACGATTCTAATTAAAAACATGATTTTAGATAGTGCATCGTTTAGTTATTGGCAAATTCCTGGATGATGTTGCTGATTCTTATGCTAATCGGTTCTAGCGTAAACTTGTCAATGTGTGGACCGGACTCCGTTACAGGTTTATTAATAAAACTTAACATTTGCTTTCTAAATTTGTTATAAAATAAACATTTCTATAGCAAAAATCTAGTACTCCGTACTACAACACCTTGGGTATCATCAGTATCATCAGTATTGATAAGAATTTTATAGGAGACACCCAACCTGCAGAGAAGCCTAAACATATTTCGTTTGCCCCGCAAGTCACGAAAAATGTGTTTATAAAAGATCTACCTGAAGTTGGAGTGATAAAAGGTGAGTCATAGAATTTTCCATCAGGATATACCGTATTCCCTCTAATTACTCCCCCGGGGGAGTAAGTTTTCAACTACGCCCGAGAGGGATAATTTTACAAACCTGAATTTGGATTTTTTTCTAATTTTTTCAGCATTTTGACAAATTTTTGAAAAATTTGGTAAAAATGGCAAAATTTGTAAAATTTTGTAAAATGAAAATTCGCGGCAAAAATTTTGAATTTGCATCAAAAAATTCAAAATTTGGAAAATTTTAGAGGGAGT
The DNA here is from genome assembly GCA_022814885.1 of Ditylenchus destructor. NCBI lineage: Eukaryota > Metazoa > Nematoda > Chromadorea > Rhabditida > Anguinidae > Ditylenchus > Ditylenchus destructor. The sequence goes on along the minus strand of JAKKPZ010000058.1, from coordinate 67,462 downwards.
AATTATTGGGGGGGGAGTAATTACAGGTATTACGAAACTGATCTCATGATATAGCGACACTAGTGACTTTATACTTTGCAGAATCGGAATTCTTAGCAAATGCCGACTCATACTTGGCCAAGATGCTTAGCGCGAAAAGTTTCGAAAAAACCAAAGTGCCATCATTCCCGATTTCGCAACACTTTCTGACAGCATTGGAAATCAAGAACCTGGAAATCAAAGGTGTGCATCAAACGTCACCTGGCTTGCCTATGAAATGGGAGATACATTTCAAAGAGCCATACCGGAAACAGTACGCCGATTTTGACACTTACATGAACAACATTTTCCAGGATTTTGCTTCCGAACACGGTCAGTTTGGTCTCGACGGCTATTTTAGCTCCGATCTGGCTGAGAATGAGCACTGGTGGGAATATCTTGATCATATCTATCAGGCGGCTATAACCGTTATCGATGAAAATAAAACTTTGGCGACACAGAAAAGAAACTTAACCTCAACACTGCTCCATAAGCCGAAAGTTGCAAAAGACATCAGTGTCTCGGATTTGGATAACATGCGTGCTGGAGCAGAAAAAATGAGATACAGGATTAACAAGAAGGTGAACACAATCAGAGAACTAGAAAAGAAAAATTAGAAAATATAGAAAGTAAAAGACAAAAGGACAACGCAACTATTCCGTTTTTGCAAAATTTCATCAATTTCCAAATTGGCAGTCGTAGTATATACAGTAATGTATACCGTATATGATGGTGAAGTGATAGCTGTAGTACACAGCTATCACTTTGACACACTATCACTAGATACCATTATCGGTTTTGTCTAAAATAGTATGACTTTAACTGTCGATAGCGCTAAAATTTGGCTCCGCTTTCAATTCTCTTTCCAATTCAGATCTAACGTTGTTTTTCTGGAAGCTAGTGCACTTTAACGTGTGCAAGAATTTGAAAATTTTTTCCGCTTTTTGCCAGTTTTGTCTCATCTAAAACATTAATTTTACCAAATTTTCACAATTTTTGTGCAAAACAATTCAAGGTTTTAAATGACCCAAAAACGACAAAAAATCGGCTCAAAACTGAAAACTGGATACTCTTTCGCGCTCAGCGCATAGAAAAACCCCTAAAATGTGGTTTCCAAAAAATCTGAAAATTTTTCAAAATGCCTCCTCTTGCACACGTTAAAGTGCACTTGCTCTTTTTTCTATCAAAGTATGAGTTGAATGTGAATAAATATATTAGCAACATTATTATATGAACTATTTGTATTTCATTTTTACCTATAAAAATGTATTGAGAAATTACGTACGATCTATAATGCATCATAAAAGACTTATTACCCAAAGCATTGCTTTCGAAATTTTCTCGACTATTTCGGGACCAAACTGCGTCACAGCCGTTTAAAATTGAATGATGCCACAGGGCACAGCCACATGTCTGCTTTGTGTCTGCTCTCGTACTTCCAGCTGGTCTTTGGGGAAAGTCTCTGAGCCGACCATACCCCACTTGGAGACTAAAAGACTATTTCTCTTTTGCCTAACAACGCTCTCTCGCCTGCAAAAAGGACAGCGACGCATAGGAACTTTACGTGCAATCAGCGCTAGAATAAGCTTAAGCTTAGAAAACTTAAGCCTTAAGCCTAAGATTAAGGCCTCGGTTGGCCCCAGGGTTCGAGCCGCAAGCCTAACCCTTGTTTGGCGCCTTATAAGGGTTGATTGCATGTAAAGTTTTTCTGCTTCTCTGCTGTAGCAGCTTCATCGTTACCTGGTCTCCAAGTGGGGTTTGGCCCTCTGAGCCTCTGGCCGATAACTGCCTTTGAAGTGAACACCGTTCTGGCTTATTTAAGCCAGAAGAAAACAACGGCTTGAGAGAGAGAGCAAAAAGAAAACAAAGAAAAGACCGCTACGGGCCCTAATGCCTCAGGCGGTGAGAGAAAAGAAGCCGAAGGAAGAGATGAGAAAACGCAAAACAAGGCAGTGAGAGAAAAGATAGAGAACATAGACTTAGAGAATGTCCTCCGGGAGTGCGCCATTGCTGGTTTAAGAGGCCGCGGCAGTCACTAGCCAGTCTTGACTCTCCGCACTGGAGAACGGTCTTTAAGAATTCAATCCAAAACATTTTTGTTTTTCCGAATAATTTACAGGTGTCACCTGAATATTTGTCAACATTCCATTCATTCCATTTGGATATTATAAATTTTTTAATCATTCTTAGTTAAGTATTAGCTAAGAATAATATCGGAATGACGTATGTGTACTATAACGGTCGCTATGTGGAACAGCCATCAACTTCTCATGCGCAGCCACTTGATGAGTCACAATTTGTGGATGTGGCAATCAAGGTATTTTTGAGGATGTAAACTAATGACGGCCAGCTCACGTGTTTAGGGTAGCGGGGGAGGGGGTTCTAAACTGCCCCGCGAAATTCGAAAACTGGAAGGAAAATTGGACACAATTTTATATAAAATAAGAATTTTTCTAGGATCAACCCGTCCCCAATGGGCTCAACCCCCTCAAATTTTTTTCTGTCTATGAGTCTGCCAATAGTCACAGGGGCTACATGAAAAATATGATAACTACCCCTGTTAACAAAGTTAATCAAGATTCATTCCTAGGATCTATTCCTGGAATCGTGGAAAAAATTTGCTTTTCGGATGGCTCTTTTATAATTTCTCATCCAGATATCTAGCTTATTGCTAGGCACTGACAAATTTTTCTTTTTAAGGATTTTTCTGAAAAATTCTCAAATTTCCTATTTTAGTATGCGGAGCAGTCGTCAACTTCTCAAGCGCAAGCACTGGATGAGTCACAATTTGTGGATGCGGAACTCATGGTCAGTTTTGAGAGATAAAATTGATGATCTGGAATTTTAATTTTATCCAGAAAATAGTGTTTGGTTATGTATTTGAACATAAAACTTTTTTCGAATTTAGTTTGCGACTGAAATTGCGGCCGTCGTAATGATAATCTTTTCCATACTTTTCTCCATAGGCTTGTGCTTCACCGGCGTCTACGCCATCTACATCATCAACACGTCTGTCGCCATTGTCATGTACTGCAAAGTTTTTTATGTGCACAATTGTGACTTCGGTGTGCGTTGCGGAAACGCTTTGGGAGGCGCGGTTGCTTATTCGGTGGGTTACTGTAGTTTGGAAAAAGTTTGATACCAATTTAGGAAAAATAGAAAAAAGTCACAAAATTAGACAAATTACACCAGATTTGAACAAAAAGTGACGTAAAAATAAATTTCCGCGCTCAGAATTTAAGGCTTTTTTATTTTCTTATATCAAATATTAGCCTTTTTCGCTTGTCGGAAATAAAACTTTTAGATAAAAAGTTGCCCATTTTCAAATTTTACCAAAATATTGATGAATCAATAATGACCTTTCTATTTAGTTTCTTTACATGCTGGTAGCCATGGGATTTATCGTCTATTTTGTTCGCAAACGTAAGTAAAAGGTTTGCCAATTTGCCGGAAAATATAATCAAAATCGATTTCTGCTTCAAACTTTTTGAGCAAAAATTTCGGCAGCTACACAATTTCCACACGGATCCAATTTCCGCACAGATTTTTCAAAATTTCTCATTACTCTCGCCTTTCGCGTGCAAAAAGTACTCTCTCGTTTTCTGTTGTGGACATTTTCAGCACAACTGAAAATTAAGCATAAGTGCTCCTTTGGCACCTTATAAGGGTTGTTCGGGAGCTTAAGCCTAAGATTAAGTCCCTTAAGACCCCAGGTTGTTCGAGCCCCAAGCCAAAATCCTTGTTTGGCGCCTTATAAGGGTTGTTTTAGCCTAAAATACAATTTTGGGGCCGTGCGGAAATTGTCGGCGACAATTTCCGCACGAAGAAATCGTATGGGCGCGACCCCGAAGCGACCTCGATCGATAATTGCGCGACCATGTAGCGATCTCAAAATGCCATGCTGAAAATGTCTGGACATTCTCACCACATGGTTAAGGTATAGCTTGTGTCTAACCCTCGTTCTCTGACTATAGCCCGTGCGGAAAATATCTAGTGAAAAAGCGTGCGGAAATTGTTTTCCTGCCAAAAATTTCACATTTTTATCAATATTAAATTTTTTCCAAAATATTGCACAATATTTAGAGTATATTCAAAGTATTGACATGCCAACTTTTTCAGCAGCTTCAATTCCTTCTCCATACCACATCTTTCTTGCACTTTTATGTCTCGCCTTCGTCGTCTACCAATGGTACTGCATTGGGTTGTTCTACCAGGATGGTCAGGATCATTATCGACTCTGGAAGGCCAGAAACTGTCACAACAAATATTGCACTCACACTCATGGCTCAAATGTTCCACAACAGCAATGGCCGATAGGGAAGAACCAATCCCGAAATTTTGATCCTCAAACCGGAAGCCGGACGCCGTATCACAAGGCCAATCCTGAGATGAGGACTCCTGGCAATCAAGTGAATGCAGTCAAGATAGTCGAGAATCCGATGGAAACTTATCAGAATTGCAACATTTATATGCACGATGCCAATACAAACAATGCTACTGGGACGTCGTCGAAAAGTTTGAACATGGATCCGGAGAAGGGAATCCAGAAAAGTTTGGAATATCCTGACTAATTCTTATTTGGTATCAGCGGGGTCGGTGTAGGACTTTAAGGGAAACTCTGAGTGAAGACGTTTTGGGAAAATACCGATTTGTTGAAAATTTTGGTTGGTTTAGGGTCGAGAATGCCGAATAGTGAAATTTAGAGAAAAAGACTGAAAAACCTGATTTCTGGTTATTTCGGAATTGCGCGAAAAATGTATTTTCGATCACGATAAAATTGATTCTGAACCGCGATTCAGATGGATTTCAACTGCTACGAGAGTTTAGCAATCCAGAAAGCTCTATCAACTATTTCTCAAATTCCATGCCCTCAATCGTACTGGATGCCCTGAAGGTATGGATGTTTGCCTTTCCAGCCAAAAATGCCCGGGAAGTTGTGATTTTCGGATCTTTCGCTGCGCTGATCACATTTCGTGAATTTTTGCTCGTTGAGGTGCCTAGATGCCTATCCCCTGGGGCATGAAGGACCTGAGCTAGATATCTTAAGTCTTGAGGGTTTGAAAACTATCTTTTTCCGATTCCGGCAGTTGTTTAATATTGATTATGGAATTATTAATGATTTGTTCACAGAAGTGGTTTCCGTTATATTTTTTGATTGAAATTTATAAATAAAACTTTTATTATTATTTCAATCTATTATTTGTTAAATTATTAAACACGCCCATTCAGCAGAATCCACAAGACTTTGCGCAATTGTCTTCTTTTACTTGCTCCGAATAAAACGTATTGTCACAAAAACCGTTATTCGACCACGCTTTACAGCTGAAAGTCACAAACATATAAGAGTGCAATTTTGTTGCAATTACAAACAAAAAACTGACTGTGTGCTTGCGTCCCTGCAGTCATCCTTCTGAGGTGGTGGATTCTTGCGCTTTTTTGCAAAGTAATCGCGGCAAGTTTGAGCACAATACTTTAACATCAGCTCGCGATAAGCCTGTAAGTTGAGAATTCAAAGTGTCTAATTTGAAATAATAAATCGAGATTTTTCTACACGTTAGGTCAGTACCTGACGGTCAATCCCAAAAACCTCACGATAAGATATCCTGATTTTAGCTATCTCAACTTTTCGGCAATCATAGTTTCCAGGATCAGGAATTTTAATTTAGGGCTGTCTACTTGAACAGGACAAATTTTAATTTTGTATCAATTCTCTCCTAAGAGCAAAATTCAGGATACGAAGTCAAGTGATATACCACTCGGCAATACGGACCGAAAGGAATAACATTTTTAAACTAAATACAGGGATCTGAAAACTTGAAAATATGTTCTCTCAAAGGTAAGCGACCAATGATCACTGACAGTAACTCTTGAAACTTGGCACTTCCGTCTAATCTGAAATAATAATTCAAGAATGTTCAGGTCACATCATGTGAAGGTCACGTCACCTGACGTTCAATCGTAACCCCGAAAAATGAAAAATCTCACGATATAATATCCTGATTTTGGCTCAATAATTCATCTCAACTTTTTGGCAATCATTTTTCCCAGTTTCCAGGATGGGGAATTTTGACCTTACGGGTGTCTAATCGAACAGGGCAAATATTAATTTTGTATCCTTTTTCCTAAAAGCAAATTTCAGGATACGAAGTCAAGTGATATACCATTCAGCAATACTGACCGGAACGCGTAACATTTTTAAACAAAATCGAGAGCTCTGAAAACTTGGAAATATGACCTTTCATTTCACTTGTAAGTGACCAATGATCACTCACAGTAACATGAATCATAGTAACTATTGTAAATTGACACTTCTGTTTCAAACACTACAGAATGCATCTGAATTAATAAAACTCAAACCTTATCGGTACTATCGCATAATTCTTCATTCTTGTTATCTTTGCAGTTACTGGCCTTGTCACCGTTGTTTGTGCTTCCTGGAAAATGGTATATGTGAGAGGTGTCTGGACTGATCTTTATAAGATTCAAAACTCGGAGATCAAAAACTCTTATCATCAGATCTTGAGATCTAAAACTCATGAGGAACGTTCTCTGAGGACCTCAAATTGCTATCTCTGCGCTTGTGTGCTATTTCTCTCATTTCCCTTTCTCTAACATGACCTGTCTGCTGCAGGACCAAGCCTTGCTGCAGGACCAAGCTTCTTTTGAGCTCCGCAAAGAACGTTCGTAATAACTATTATACTGAGATTGTTCCCGTGGCCTGAAGCCTTGGTCCAGAATCTTTAAGACCGGGACCGGGCTATATCATGAAAACAAAATTGGGTCCAGTCTCGGTTTTGATCTCCATCACCATCCTTAAATCCTACAGTCTTGAGATTGGATCGTGAAGATCCCTAGCATCCTGAGTGCCATTACCAAACCTTATCTTAAACAGTTTTACCCGTAGATGGACTACCAGGCGGCGGATTCGCTGGTGTATCCGCGGCAGGTTGCTGCTTCAATTTGTCACACTTGTTGCAAGTTTTCGCGCAAAATTTGATCATATCAGCCTCGTATCTCGTGTCACTGCACATTCCGAAGGCCTCAAAGTCTTTTTTGCTGAAACGTTGGACTTTGAAACCTTAACTTGAAACATTATGTTGCCAAATGCATACCAGTTCGCAATAGTATCGAAACAGTTCGGATCGCTCATGTCAATCTCGGTACAAAGTCCGCAGGTGGCCTTGCACATTTTTGACATTGTGTCTTTCATCGTGGTGCAATAGTTTTTATTGGCCGCGCAGTCAAAGCCAGCGCTTGGGGCGTCGTCGCAGTTGTACTCGGGCAACTCGCAGCAGGTGGCACAGGTGAAGCGGCATCTCTTTGCCAAAAGAATGTTACCTGGAATCTTTAGCCTTGGCTGACCGGGATTCGAAAAATGGCTGAAATAGGACATACCAGGTGCTGTACACGCTGTTAGATCTGCAGCCGCAGGCACTTCTCCAGCTCTGCGAGGTGTGTTTCCACTTGCCGCGCGGAATGCTGAAAAGGATTTTTGCCGAAAATTTCAATTCTTAACCTAAATTTTGCCAATTTTTGCAAAATTTATCCAAATTTTGCAAAAAATTGGCAACATTTTCTAAAAAATGGCAAAAATTTACAAAAAATTTGAATTTTTTGGGCGGTAATTCAAAATTGGCGTCGCTGTCAAATTATCGTTATTTGCTAAGAAAATTATCGGCAACATTGGAACCTTTTTAAAATCCTTCAAGGATTTGTGATGTTCAGGAGATCATTGGTGTTATGTGAAGGAAAAGTTAAGAACAATACTTTTTTACTTTGAAAGAAAAAAGAACTAAACCAGGATTTTAACTTCCGGCAAAATGCCGGATGTTCTGGATAACGCGCCGTTTTACTCTAGCTCCCCTAACCCGTTCTTCCCTCAGAAATCCAAATGGCTCTCTAGAGTAAACGGAAATCAACTAAGTAAAACCGTTATTCATAAAGGTTATTGGTTGGCACAGTTTTTGCGAGAATAAATTATAATTCATAATTTGAGTCAGAATATTATTCATAGGAATTCATCCTGAAATTACGTAAACAATATTTTGGCTGATCCTTGTCTCTATCAACAATGTTTTCCTCCAACATTTCCACTCTAACCTATTTCGCAGTATAGATGTCGGGGGGAACTTTTCATGCTGCGCTCGGATTTGGGCGAGTGATAGGTCAATCGGTATCACCTGATAGGTCAATCGCTTCGTCTCGACGAGAGAAGACGATTGGTACTGGTTTCAGCCCCAATGGAACATTCCAGAATGTTCTAGAAGCTTCCGCGACCTTATTTTCTCTCGCGGCGAAGGCCGCGGGTTCTCCCTTCTTGTGTGCACTATTTCTCTGTTATAATGCTCCGATCTTTTCTCTCACTCCTATCTTGCTGATGAAATTTCAGGATGAACCCCACTCAGCTTACTGGGAATGCAATATGTGGACGCGTCGAGCTCATCCTTGCACGCATCGGCCGTGGATTTCAGTTTAGTTCCGGTTGAGTCCAGGCACTTTTGGGACGCAGCAAGTGTCGGCGCAGGATTCAAGAGTAGGAATATAGTTGCGATGCAAATGCCAATGAAAATACAAATCGCCATAGCGCAGCAAAAATACGGTAACCACTGAAATTGCGATAAAGTAAATCAAACTAAAGTTGAAAACTATTTTCGAATTCGCGCCAAGTCTAAAATGTCTTTTTACAAGCTATGCTTTCAGAAATATGCTTTCTGATGTTTGAATTTGCGCCAAAAGTGCGGCTGCGACATTGTCCGTCACATTGGCTGTAACCAATCAAAGCTCCTCAGGTGGCTGCGGCATTTGGCGCGAATTCAAATGCTGGATAAAGGCGAAATATTTGTGGAAGTTGAGATCTTTAAGATCAGCAGCAAATGCTGCGCATCAAATTTGGCGGAAATTTGAAAATAATTATTAGCTAACTCACGTTTCACGTGAGTAAACACCAAATCTGATATTGCTAACCCCCTCTAGAATCGTATTTTAGAGGGGGTTAGCAATATCAGAATTGGAGTTTACTCACGTGAAACGTGAGTTAGCTCATAATTATTTTCAAATTTGCGCTAAATTTGATGCGCAGCATTTGCTGCTGATCTTAAAGATCTCAACTTCCACAAATATTTCGCCTTTAATAATGATAGGTTTTGGGTAACTGGGCAAATGGACATGCTAGGTTTTTTCTTTTCAGGACTAAGCGTTTTTCGTGCTTTGCCCAAGGCTTGAAAATCGAGCAAGACAGACAAAGATAAGAAAAAAGTGTTTCTGAGACGTTTAATTTATCCCAATTTTTGGTGTTCTGAAAGTATAAATATTATTTATATGCACAAAATTCCAAACGGTGATGTCACCGAAATTTGAAAATATCAACACAAAATCGGCTCGCTCACCTTTTTTATAGCCGGTCCATAAAATTTGCGCACCTGCTTTTGGTCCGAGTGAGTGAAACTCATAAACCGCTATTTGACCGTTATCTGACAGGAACCTCGAGCGACTATTCACTTTTCGTGACACATTTTTGTTTTTATTTCGGCTCAGAAAGGAAACTTTGCGAACTTGAAGTCTTTTATTCAAACAAACAATAGTGCGATTTTTCATGCGAGAAGTGCAAGGACAATATATCTAAAGAGGTGGCGCGCCTAGGATTATATCTTTTTTGTGGAAAGATTGAAACTACAAACAGGCTAAAAAATGGCAAAAAAAAAATAAAACATAAAAAACCGTTCAATGTTCCAAATATGTCTTTATCATCATTTAAAAGGGCAAGGCGAGTCGCTCCTAGCCCATTTTGCCTCGAGCAATCTCCAACTTGCTTCCGCAAATTAGAGATCGAAAGTTCAGGATGTTGGTCGCGAATTCTGAGAGCATCACCAGCGAAAAAATCCGCAGGAACTTTGACGCACAAGACAATTCTCGAGGACCCGCAGGTGAAATCGATCAGAACTCAGAGGTCGCTTACCTCATCATTCCTTGAAAGTTAAGGCTTTAAGCCTCATATCAATTTAAGGTCTCATATCAGGTAAGCCTGACTCTCATATCTTTTCTGATTCAGAACGAAGCCAAAAAAACAAAATGTGTTGATTGACGTAAAACTTGACTTTCAAAAGCGTTTGACATTAAAAAGTTAAACATTTTGATTAGTTTTGGTACGTATAACATTTTGTGGGGTTACTACGGCTGAGGGTTGGCACCTGAAATTGCCCAAAACCGGTGTCAATCGACTTGTCTCGGCGAGATAAGACGAACGGCACCAAAATTTCGGGGGGCAAGCACGTTTATGGGTTTTTATGCCCTGGGGCAATTCTCGAAATCCATGATACCCCCCCTATGGTTCCAAAAAAATTTTTTTCGCAATTTTGCCTGAAAACGTGTATTTAGGGGTTTTCGACCATGCTGATTCCAAAAAAAATATTTTTAGGCTCCGCCCACTTAGGCTCCGCCCACTTTTCAAAATTCAGCCAATCAGCGAAAAATCGTCCAAAAGTTCGGGATTCTGCACAGCAGCCTAAGGGCCTCAGCAGCCTAAGCCCCAAGCCTAACCTAAGTCCCCTTAAGCCTAAGCCTAAAGTAAGCCTAAGCCTAAACAGCAGCCTAAGGGCCTGTTCGCCTAACGGGGGGCCTAATCCTAAGTCCCTTGGGTTGGGTTGCCCGCCTAAGGGGTTGGGTTGTTCGCCTAAGGCGTTAGGAGTCGATTTAGGGCGGTTTAGCCTAAGCCGAGACGATTATGGGCATTTTGGACGATTTTTCGCTGATTGGCTGAATTTTGAAAAGTGGGCGGAGCCTAAGTGGGCGGAGCCTAAAAATATTTTTTTTGGAATCAGCATGGTCGAAAACCCCTAAATACACGTTTTCAGGCAAAATTGCGAAAAAAAATTTTTTTGGAACCATAGGGGGGTATCATGGATTTCGAGAATTGCCCCAGGGCATAAAAACCCATAAACGTGCTTGCCCCCCGAAATTTTGGTGCCGTTCGTCTTATCTCGCCGAGACAAGTCGATTGACACCGGTTTCGGGCCATTTCAGGTGCCAACCCTCAGCCGTAGTATAGCCCATTTTGTGAATGTTATCATGTTGATATGTTTAAATCCAGGGCTTGATATTGACTTTCAGACCATTTAGTTGGCAGAGCAAATAAATTGGCTGTTTGATTGAAAGTCCTTTCAATCAAACAAAACGAAATGTTTGGCGTAATGCACCAGCCCCAAAATTTGAAAGGACATTTTAAATAAAAATTTGGAGAGAACTTGGAGTGGATTATGAAAGGAGAATAAGTGTTTATAAACGTTATTTTAGTTCTATAATTATGTTTGTTAAGTATTAATAAAAATCTGGATTATTACTTTTCGAAGCATAAAGTATTATTGATTCTTCTGATAATTTTTTTACGTAAAACACTTTTACTATATATTATTCATTTTCCAGGATGACCGAACCTTTAAAGTTCTTCAAAGTGGACCACACAACAATCTATCAGGATGGCTTCTCGTATTCATTCTATCGCGATCTCGATCCTCCAAAGTCAAGTGCCGATCTTCAATTGCATCAGTCATTTCATTGCGCACTCAGAAGTGCTCAAGAACAGAACTGCCGAAGCCGATGTCACGTCACCGGAAACTGGCAAATGGACAAGAAAGGAAGCAAATTCATGCTGGGAATTGTCAAGAAAGCCGACCACACGCATGGCCCGGAGTACAGGGGTGAGCGTTATGACTTCCTTATAGAATGTTTCTTGAGTAAAGTACAGGATGGCTCTCATATGACCTAAATGAGTATAGTCTATGCTAATTTTATCTAACGCACCCGGTTTAAGCGGTCTGAATGTAGCTGGTAGGAAAATGTTTATCAGACGAAGAGTACAAATATAGGTAATCTTTGAGTAAATAGTTTCAGAAATTCATTCAAAGAAATTATTCTCCCGAAGTATTGCAGGGTAAAGAAAAACTTTATAGAATATTTCAGTCTAATGTCTATAAGTAAAGTCTAATGTCTCTGCAAAGGGAATAAATGCTATATTGTCAAACGAATATCTATATTACCAAAAAATGTTCTGTAAATTTATTCAATTTCAAAATTTCAGACACGATTCCAAAGTTCCGATTCTACAAAAACAACGATGAAAGTCTCCACCGCAATGGCTTTGATTATTCGCTCTATCGCGAATTGGATCCACCAAAACAGATTGCAGATTTCCAATGGCATCAGACTTATCGCTGCTCGATGACCGATCAAGAAAATTGTCGTGCCAGGATTTATACCACGGGCCAATGGGAAAAGAACAAACGAGGTTTGGAGTACCAGTTGGGGATCTTCAAGAATTGCTTTCACAATCACGGATCAGATCAGGTTTGTTTTGAAGGAATGAATGAAATGATATGGTAAATCTCTAACCTTTACTTTTATAGGACCCAAGTGAAGAAGATACTGCCGAAAACAACATTGTCGCATCTGCACTCACCTCGACTAACACTAAGGATCTCGGTAAGTTTAAACGTTAAATTTCTTCGATGCGATTCATTTTCGAATCCAATTTGGCTTAGATTCGTTAGTTTAGGTTTAGTTTTAATCTTTTATATGAGGAAAAATTTTGAAAGCCCCAATAAAGGTGACATGATCACATTTTCGCTTACAGTTAAGCCTTATTTAAATTCCACCTTAATGACGGATCCGTTTTGGGCTAATCCATAGTCCTATAACTAATTTCATGAAATTTACAATCGTTTTAAAAAATTACTGTTTGCATAAATTTTTAATGATTATAATAATCAAAACTCATCTTCTAGGAAAAGGCAGAAAGATTACTCCAAATTTTTAGGTCAAAAGGAACAAATCAGATTCTACAAATTCAAACTGACGTGCGTCCAACATGACGGATTTGTTTACAGCGATCCTGCAGAAATAAAAACCCACCCGGCATGGAGATGTCGAATGAGATGTCAACGGCGAACCAATGGCAAAAAGACTTGCAAAGGATTCATATGGACAACTGGAAAATGGCAAGAAGACGATCGCGGAAGGGAATTTCAAATTGGGATTGTCATGAATGGACACAGCCACGAGCCACATCAGGTTAGTTCTCATATCAAGAATTGTATAAAGCTAACTCGGGAGGTTCCCAAGGTGTCATTTTTTTCCGGCTGACCATCAAATTTTTTCTGGCTAACTTTGAAGGACCTCGTCCACAAAGCTTAAGTCTGTGCTAATAAAATTCAATTCATTAGGTTAGTTCCCAAAGCAATAATGTATTGTATTACAATAGTATCTAGATTATGAACTAAGAAATGAGCCAGTAAACGGGTGACTGGCGCACTCGATTTCTGTATCAATTCTGAATCTGCTGAGTGATAACTGATAATTCTATCACTCAGCAGATGACTGCTTAGCAGAATTTCCGTTTATTAACCTGCCGGTTAAGCAAGGTACCGTGAGCAATAAAAAATTTAATGACAACCTTTGTTTAAAAGATTTAGATTTCAGCACATGAACTAATTTTTATTAGAATATCTTATTTCGCACTATTCATTGTTGCTTTTCAGATTTCATTTCAAGGAAAGGATAACGATGATGAGAGTAAGCTTTTTTGAAGCACAATTAGCAGTTCTTGTAAAATATTTTAGGTCCGGAGGCGGGATTGAAGTTTTATAAATACGACGAGAAGGTCCATCGTGACGGATATGTATACTTTTTGCAAACAAAGCTGAAAAGTCATCCACCATGGAAACACCGGATGATGTGCACGCGGACAAACGAAGTTATCAAGAAGCTGAATTGCACTGGCTCCATATGGACTACAGGGGAATGGGAGACTGACAGTTATGGAAGGCAATATCAACGTGGTATTCTAAGGGGACAACACACCCACGAAGCGTATGAGGTTGGTTATTTTCAAGTTCATGCTTGGACCTTCATAGTTAAATTCTAAATAGTGTGTTTTGCATATGAAGATGACGATTTTAAATTTATAATTCCGTTTTCACAGAAAAATTCTAAATAGTCAGCTTGTAACAAAATTTTCTGTTTCAGCAGTTCCTCAATGAAGATGACATAGCCTTTGTTGGAAATGGAGGTCCTATAGATGAAAAGGTAGGCGATAGTTTTCTAATTATTATTTTGTTTCACGTTTGCTGTGCTTGTGTTTCATGGCAAAATTCGAAATAGTCTGCTTATAACAAATTTGTTTCTCGTTTGCTGTAGGAAAATTTTATATTAAGATTCTCATTTTCAGCAATCCTTGTATGAAGATGAGGTTGTGGTGATCGAAGATTGATAATCGTTGAATGCTGAAGTAAGATATTAAAAAGTAGGTGAAATTATTTCCTGAACAGATTTCCCAATTTTGGTATAAAATTTTGTCAATAATTTGACAAATTTTTTGTATATTTTTCGTAATTTAAAAGGGAATCAGTGAGGACTCAGCTCCATCTGGGCTTGCTCCGACCAGGCGGAGCCTAACATGGAGGTTTGAGCCTAATTGGTGCGAGCATCTTAGTATTTGATAAAGGCCTATTACTGAGCACTCGATAAGGATCGGCCCTGCTATAAAAAATGCACATCCAGCAATTAGGATTTGTTGACTACTAACTCAGGTAGCCTACCTCCGTTTGAGGGAATGAGATGTCATTCGGCTCCTCCGGTTGAGATCTGTGGAATGACCCCTTATTCGCCAAAAATGGAATTAGGCTACGTGAGTTTTTGTCTATCTGAGATGACCCATTTTGACCTGTTTGGAGTTTAGGGTCGATCCAAGGTCCGCTTACTATATTAGATATATTGGATAACTTATATGACAAACCAATAATTTATTTTAGTACATTTTTTACAGAAGCAAATTTATTCAATTCTTTTATTTCAGTGACGCAATCCGGGACACGGACAATTCATCAAATGGACAATTCATCACACGGGACAATTCATCACATGGGACAATTCATCACATGGGACAATTCATCACATGGGACAATTCATCACATATTGGAAAAATGGACCCAAATTTTATAAAAATTGTGTTTTTATGCTATTTTTACCATTCTTATACACTTTTTAATTAAAATTACGCTATTTTACCTTAAATTACCTCAATTTTTACCTAGTATGTGGTTACTTATAAATTTTGGATTTTTAGGCTCATATGCCATTACATTTTTCGCGCACCTTATAAGGCGCCAAACAAGGATTTAGGCTTGCGGCTCGAACAACCTGGGGCCAAAGCAAGACTTAGTCTTAGGCTTAAGCTCCCGAACAACCCTTATAAGGGCTGCGCGACTTTTGGTTCAAGCCAGTCGACAGTCACTGAAAGAATGAAAATTTTTAAGGTAAAATAGCGTAATTTTAATTAAAAAGTGTATAAAAGTGTAAAAAATGTATAAGAACGCTAAAAATAGCATAAAAACACAAATTTTTATAAAAATTGGCCATTTTTCACAATATGTGATGAATTGTCCCATGTGATGAATTGTCCCATATGATGAATTGTCCCATGTGATGAATTGTCCATGTGATGAATTGTCCCATGTGATGAATTGTCCCATGTGATGAATTGTCCCATGTGATGAATTGTCCCGTGTGATGAATTGTCCATTTGATGAATTGTCCCGTACCCACTTTGAACACATTTTTCTTAAGCTAAACTTACGAAGGCGCAATACTAAGTATTGGCACATTTGTGAGCATTAGAGCAGGCTTCACGTTTCAATAGAGTGCTGTGAGATTAACAAATATCAATGTTCTAATGCTCATCACTTCAAAAAAGGTTCCGAAAAGACGTCCTATAAATTCGATCTTGTCAGCAGCTTGCTGAGCATCAGCTCATCGCTATTTATCGGACAGTTTCGGTCATAAATGCAAATGCTGCCCAGTCCACTGTTCCCAATTAGTCTTTATCATCACTTAGAAAGGTCAGATCGAGTCGCATTTTGCCTCAAGCAATCTCCAATTTACTTCCGCACGATTATCGAGAAAGCTCAGGATAATATCACATTGAAGTAGATATAGAAATTCAATAAATACAACAAAAGTGAAAAACTAAACCAAAACTAGTATTTAATTCAGCTCAAGCTTTGAGTGTTGGCTCAAAATGTCGCTAGGTTTTTGGCACCTTCTGCTGAACCATATGAATGAATCATTCAATTTGCAGCAGCAGACTGTCGTTATAAACTCGTATAGTCTGCAGAAAATGAGGCGGATCACCAACTTGGTAAGCTGCCTCATTAGCCGTCTACAGTGTGTTCCAAAACTATACGTTCACCCCTAATTTTCATCGTTTCTATGGAATTTTGTGTGAAGGCCACAGTTTTCCTTGATTGAAATTATGACACTACGCCTGAATACAAAATAAATTCATTTGAATAGTTATTGTGAAACATTTTTTCAGAAATTTAACGGATTTTCCGTTTTCCTTGCTAAAATAGGTGTTCCAAAACTATACGTTCACTTTGTTTTTTCACGGTAAAATCCAGGAATCACATTATTTGGCTTTACTGGATCGATAGAGCTCGAAAAGTTGAGGGGGTTTGTTTTTGGCCCAAGACAGCCAGCTCTTAAAAAATTTTAATTTTTAAAGATTTTTAGTTTTGGCGTTTTTAGGGGCAAAACCAGGTTTTTTGACAAATTTTCGCCAAAATTGGCACTTTTTGGCGTTATGTCACTATTTGGATGAATGATCCAGAAACTAGAGACTTTGGCGCACCTGAAGCAAAAACCGCACTGAAAATCGCAAATAAAACATGGATTTAATTTTTAGTTAAAGTTCAAGTTCACATTTTTTTGCAATTTTGTATGGAAAATAGGGTTTTTTGTGAACTTGAACTTTAACTAAAAATTAAATCCATGTTTTATTTGCGATTTTCAGTGCGGTTTTTTGCTTCAGGTGCGCCAAAGTCTCTAGTTTCTGGATCATTCATCCAATTGGTGACATAACGCCAAAAAGTGCCAATTTTGGCGAAAATTTGTCAAAAAACCTGGTTTTGCCCCTAAAAACGCCAAAACTAAAAATCTTTAAAAATTAAAATTTTTTAAGAGCTGGCTGTCTTGGGCCAAAAACAAACCCCCTCAACTTTTCGAGCTCTATCGATCCAGTAAAGTTGTGTAGTTGGCACACTGTAGTTGGCAATACCGAATAGACAGTTATTTACTTAGTCAGACATCTTTACTGTCATTTCAGAACAAATTTGAGAGTGACTCCGTTTCCACAAAATCGCTATATGGCAGTCTCTTGGAGAAGCGAAAGGCCTTGATTGAAAGTCCTGTCAATCAAACAAAACAAAATGTTTGGCGTAATGCACCAGCCCCAAAATTTGAAAGAACATTTTAAATAAAAATTTGGGTTGGACTTGGGCTGGAGTATGAAAAGAGATTTCGTGTTTATAAACGCTATTTTTAGTTCTATAATGCGTGATGAAGCTTTTGTGCTTATCTTGTAGTCATGTATTGTGCTTATCATAAGTTCAATCGAGAAATTTGCGGAACATTTGCACAACAACTTTCCATCATAAAATAATGAAATTTGCCGAACAATTTACCATTTTTCCAAACAGAATGTGTTTTCTTGTATTCTTTATTCTATAATGTTAAAATAACCCTATTTTTCTCGGCTTTTAATCGCCATCTCATATCTTGACTTTAATTTAATCTTCTATTTTCCAGGATGACCGAACCTTTAAAGTTCTTCAAAGTGGACCACACAACAATCTATCAGGATGGCTTCTCGTATTCATTCTATCGCGATCTCGATCCTCCAAAGTCAAGTGCCGATCTTCAATTGCATCAGTCATTTCATTGCGCACTCAGAAGTGCTCAAGAACAGAACTGCCGAAGCCGATGTCACGTCACCGGAAACTGGCAAATGGACAAGAAAGGAAGCAAATTCATGCTGGGAATTGTCAAGAAAGCCGACCACACGCATGGCCCGGAGTACAGGGGTGAGCGTTATAAACTTACTAGACTGATTCTTGAGTAAAGTACAGGATGGCTCTCATATGACCTAAATGAGTATAGTCTATGCTAATTTTATCTAACTAATCTATACTAAAACATTATTCTTCCATTTTTAGACACAACTCCAAAATTTAAATTCTACAAAAACAACGATGAAAGTCTCCACCGCAATGGCTTTGATTATTCACTCTATCGCGAATTGGATCCACCAAAACAGATCGCAGATCTCCAATGGCATTGGACTTATCGCTGCTCGATGAGCGATCAAGAAAATTGTCGTGCCAGGATTTATACCACGGGCCAATGGGAAGTGAACAAACGAGGTTTGGAGTATCAGTTGGGGATCTTCAAAAATTGCATTCACAATCACGGATCAGAGCAGGTTGGTTTAAAGGCTTTAGTTTTAAGTCAGCTTAAAAAATTATTTTCTGCTTAATGAGACTTTTAAGGTTTTGGTACTAAGTATCTCTAAAGGAAAACTATTTGAAAAGCTTTGTGTCTCCAAATGAAACTTTCGTTTGACGCAGACAAAACGTTGGGTTAATTACAAATTTTGACCTCTTTCGAAATTTCCCTTATACCAAGTTTCAATTTCATGCTTATATTTCTATAACGCTCCAACTTTATGTTTACTTTTCATTGACATCGACTATACATCTATCACTTAAGAATGCACTCACATGTTTAGTTGTAAGGGCCATCAACAACATCTGTTTGGCATCTTGCCGTCTAGACTTAGAGACGAAACGGCAAGATAAAATTTGTTAGTTAATCATTCTTTCGTAACCTTTCCTCTGTCTACTGTCTTTTGTTTCCTTTTTGTAAGTATTATCAATTTATTAGTATACTTAGCATTTACATGCTTTAGTAAATGCAAAACTATTAGTTCCTGGTAGGGAAAATCTTTAATGTATACTTTTGTAGAATTCAAATGGAGAAGATAACAAGGACGAAAAAAAGATTGTGGCAACTGCATCCTCCTCGAATCACACTAAGGATCTCGGTAAGTTTATATGGTGAATTTACTAATGGGCAACTTGGAAGGGAATACCAAATTTTGTAGGAAAGATACGATCCATATCGGGTTTAAATTTCTATAATAATAATTAATTGTTCTGATTAATTGTATTCCATTTTATTTATTGTTGTGGCTGAGTTAACCTTTATTTGAACTTCTTCTAAAATTAAGTACAAAAAATACATGTTCACTTTTTATTTCATTCTAAATGAGCTTAGATGCGTTTCAAGGGGAAAATAAAATGAAGTAAACATTAAATCACAATTCTGTGTTAAAAATTTTAGTGGGGTTTGAATTTTATAAGTATAGGGGAAATGACCCCTGTGTACCACTAAAGGAAAGTTCCACCAGGAACCAACATTGGTTGCCGGGGAGAAAAAAATTCGATCAAGGGTTCCATTACAGGGAATGGAATGACAATGTGCTTTAACGGGGTATTCAGAGGGTATTCAAAAGCATTGGTTTGATATTTTCAAGTTTCTAATTCTGTTTTCATGGTAAAATTGAAATCAGCGAGTAACGAACTTTGTATTTCAGCAAGGTATTTTATAATCAATTTTTATATTATTGTGAATATTTGTAGGAAATAGTTGAAATTTTCAGGAAATCTTACTTTTTTCAGGGAGGCCAATTTCCTACGAAAATTTAGTTTAAGCTCAAAAATACATTCTCCTATGTCTTATTTATCACATGTCTTATTCTCCTACGAGGTATTGCGGATAAAAATTTATTTTTCTTGTAACCTTATAAAATCGGTTTCCATGCAACGTATTTACGGACTTTTATTCTTATTTATCAAAGTATACAACATTTTGGATTCTAAATTTCTCATTTTCAGCAATCCTTGGATAAAGGTGACGTAGTGATGATCGAAGATTAAGAATCGGTTAATGATGAGGTGGGTATTAAAAAATTTCTTCTAATTTCTTGAACTGTTTTCCTAATTGTGTCAAAAACGATTTCGAAATTTACCTATTTGTCTTATTTTCTGACTACCAAGGAAATCGATTTTCTCGTATATTCTGAAAGCCCAGACTTTTTGTCGACCACACTTAAGACGACCAATCGTAGAAACGGTTCCCGGGTTCGGATTCTGCAAGGATTAAAAAACCCCGGCTAATTAAAAATTCCGGCCTTATCCATGTGTTATAATGGAGATCTAGGTTATACAGGCCGAAGATAGTATCACAGAATGCAATAGTTTACAATATCAGTTTTATTTGAGAAGTTAGTTAAAAAACCAACAACTTATGTTCAAAAACAAATTTATCCAATCCATTTATTTCAGTGACGAAATCCTCTTTCAAGTGCCGGCTACAAATTCAAAGCAGATCTACAGAAGCAGTTATTTTGTTTTTTGTTATAAAATCTAAACAAAAGTTGCCAAAATGTTATTGTTAGAATTCTTTAATCGTACATGATTTGTATAACGTTGTTGCTAATTTTGTTATAAATATACTTTGAACACATTTATTGTTATTGTATCAAGTGTTTGCGCCTGTACAACGCTATAGCAAACACAAACACAAGCAATTATAAATCAAATTTGGGATGAATTGAAGCTGATTATGAAACGGGAATACGTTTTTATAAACGCTATTTTTAGTTCCATAACGAGTTGTCAAGTACAGGGCGCGCCAAATATTTTGCGCAATATGAATTGGTTATAAAATTACTGGAGATTACAGTTACTGGAGGAGTTTGATGGGTTCAGACAAGAATTTTTTTGATTATCTTATACTCCAAATAATGCTTATCTTAAGTTCAATACAAAAATTTGCGGAACAATTTCCATTGTAAAATTTGTTCGGCTTTTAATGCCTTTCCTCTACAACAACAAAATGTGTGGCGTTGTGAACCCAGCGCGTTATTTCAAACTATAATTTGAAAATGAATTTGGAATGAGTTTAGTTTTGTGTTCTCGGAGATATCGTGTTATCTGGCATCATATATCCGTTTGAAACGATTTTTTGAAGAAAATTTACGAGAAAACGTTACTGACTTTGAATTTACTTCGCCCATCCTTTACATGTTTCTTTTCCAGGATGCCAGAACCACTTAAGTTCTTCAAAGTGGACCACACAACAATCTATCAGGATGGCTTCTCGTATTCATTCTATCGCGATCTCGATCCTCCAAAGTCAAGTGCCGATCTTCAATTGCATCAGTCATTTCATTGCGCACTCAGAAGTGCTCAAGAACAGAACTGCCGAAGCCGATGTCACGTCACCGGAAACTGGCAAATGGACAAGAAAGGAAGCAAATTCATGCTGGGAATTGTCAAGAAAGCCGACCACACGCATGGCCCGGAGTACAGGGGTGAGCGTTATAGTTTTTTATTCCATAGGACGCACCCGCGGCCTCCGCCGCGGAACACCCGCGGCCAAATCCAGGATTTTCCGGAAGCCATATCTTCCGGTGGAAGCCCGAGTCGGGCTTGAAACCGGTACCAATCGTCTTGTCTCGCCGAGACGAAGCGATTGACGTAACACACGCCCAAATCCGAGCGGCGACTGGAAAGTTTCTATTGAGGGCTGGTGACAGAGTGCGCCTTAGAGGGACTCGATAGAAACATAGACAATTGAGAAGGTGGCCCTAGACTTAACAGAGAACATATGTTTAGATACTTGCAGTAATGTGTCCAATTCTAACTAGAATTAGTTTAGGGGTGAGTGCTATATTTTTGTAGACTGATTTTTGAGTAAAATATATATCACAAGGCATTATGACTTGAGCGGTATGACTTTCTTCTAGAATGATTATCAAATAATCCATGACTAAAATAGGTATCATAAGTGAAACAAAGTCAAAAATATCGCGCATTTAATTTGAATTGTCAAGAAAGCCGACCACACGCATGGCCCGGAGTACAGGGGTTAGTATAATATTTTTGTATTCATTTCAGACACGATTCCAAAGTTCCGATTCTACAAAAACAACGATGAAAGTCTCCACCGCAATGGCTTTGATTATTCACTCTATCGCGAATTGGATCCACCAAAACAGATCGCAGATTTCCAATGGCCTCGGACTTATCGCTGCTCGGTGAGCGATCAAGAAAACTGTCGTGCCAGGATTTATACCACGGGCTATTGGCAAAAGAACAAACGAGGTTTGGAGTACCAGTTGGGGATCTTCAAGAATTGCATTCACAATCACGGATCAGAACAGGTTGGTTTGAATGAATTGGTTTTCATTTCGTTAAGTTGTATGAAAATCAGATTATAGCAGGTTGGTTGAAAGAAACTGGTTTTAATAATTTAGTTAGTAGATCAGAACAGGTTGGTTTTAATGCTTTTAGTTTTAAGTCTTGTTGGCAAGTTTTAAATTAGTACAAGCTAAAGCTTCCTGTAGAAAAATGAATTATCCATAATGTATGCCTTTATAGGATTCAAAAAAGGAAGGTAACAGTAATGAAAACCACACTATGGCAACTGGATCCTCGTGGACTCACACTAAGGATCTCGGTAAGGTTAAATGTTACATTTCCATCACCCGATTTATTTCGGATCCAATTTGACATGGATTTAAATATATAGAAATGTTTTATTTGAAAACAAGCTTATTTACAAACAAATTTTTAATCGAACTCCCTACGGGAGTTCGATTAAAAATTCGTGCTCTAAGTTCCCTCACATTCCAAGGGAGAAGGGCGGGCGCTCTGCGCCCGACCCCAGGACCGGCTCGTTGCCTGTGGCGCCTCGCAACGTTTGCCCTGAATTGTTAGACCAACTTCCTTCAAAACAAAATTTTGAAAATTTTCGTACCCCAAGGGTACCCCGATAATTTTTTTGACCCCGCATTCGGATTCAGCACCCCCAAAAATCCCCGGGTGCAAAAAATTAGCTTCGGAAACACTCTGAAATCAAAAATGCATTTTAGCCAGTGAGAGAAAAGAGAAATAGTGTGCAAAACTTTGATGAGTCATAACTTTCCGTATATGGACCGGTCGGCAAAAATGTTTTAGCCATTCGTCTTTCCTCATCCAGAGGAGCATTTTGAGCTATCATACACCCACGTATCGACGGGGCACAGATTTTTGTGACAGACTGACAAGTTATAGGATTGGAATTTGGAAATGGTTTGGGAAAATCTCAATAAAAGATTAGCACGATCCTCCTCGTACCTGCCTGACTACACTTCTTTTTTTATGATGATTGACACCTCTTGAAAGAATGCTAAAAGATTACTTCCACCACATTTTTAGATAAGAAGGAACAAATACGATTCTACAAGTACAAACAGACGTGCTTGCAACGCAATGGATTTGTGTACTATTTCCATTCAGAAATCAAAAGTCAGGGAAACTGGAAACATCGAATGTTTTGTCAATGACAAATCAACGGCAAAAAAACTTGCCTTGGATACATTTGGACAACTGGCAAATGGGAAGAAGATGATCGCGGAAGGGAATTTCAAATTGGGGTTGTCATGGCTAAGCACGATCACGAACCGTATCAGGTTGTTCTCAAATCAAGCATAGAATAAAGCTTATGAATCTAAGCCAATAACGGGTGACTGACACACTTAATTTTTAAGTACATTTTGAGGGGAAAACGTATTGTTAATTCGGATCCATTTTATTTTTCGGTGCCGCAGGCATTAATTCAAGCTAGTATATGTATTTACTCGGATTATACTAAGTATTTTCAGATTTCGTTTCAAGGAAAAGATAACGATGACGAAAGTAAGCCTTTATTATTACTATCATTGATTTTCGTTTTACGGCGCTTCTATGATTCCCCTGCCTAAACACCTCCCAAAAAACATAGGGGGACCCTATTGATTTTTTTGACAGATTTTTCAAAAAACTGATTTTTCATACCATTGGGTCCACCTATGTTTTTTGCAAAAGTTTTTCTAAAAATAATTTTTTGCATAAAAACCATAGGAGGGACCCTGTGGTATGAAAAAATTATTTTTCTGCAAAATCTGTCAAAAAATCAATAGGGTCCCCTATGGTTTTTTTCGGAGGTGTTTTGGGCAGGGGGAACCATAGAAGCGCCCGTTTTACAAATAATTTAGCACCGGAGCCGGGATTAAAGTTCTACAGATATATCGACGGGAAGGTCTATCGCGACGGACATGTTTACTGTTTCAAATTGAAACTCAAGTGCAGTCTGCCTTGGAAACATCGAATGGTATGCACGCGGAACAGCAAAAAGCTGACTTGCAAAGGTTCCATATGGACAACTGGAGAGTGGGAAATTGACGAGCTTGGACGGCATTACCAACGCGGCATTCTAAAAGGAGGTCACTCTCACAAAGCATATGAGGTTGATTTGTCTTGCGAAATGATAGTGATTAATAAGTTCTGTTTCAGCAATTCCTCAATGAGGATGACACAGCCTATGTTCGAGAAAGAAGTCCTATGAATGATAAGGTCAGTGATAGTCTCTAATGATTCTGTTAGTTCTTAATGCAACAAAAATGGTATAGGTTACGCCGTTTTAATAGACAGGTATCTGTAGCTATAAAATAGACCAAGACAGGACTTTTGTCCGTGCAACGATGCTAAAATCCGACAAACCAACAAATTATGTTCAGTACATATTTTAACAAAACAAATTTGTTCAATTCTTTTATTTCAGTGACGGAATCCACTTTCAAGTGTCGGCTACAAATTCAGTGCAGCTCTACAGAAACATTTTATTTTTCATTATAAAATTTAAATAAAGTTGCCATATATATTGCCGGAGTATTTTTGTTCCACATATGTGCCATTGGATGTTTCCATTCTTCGTGACAGCTGCGTAAGACATTTAAAGATCCCCATCAGGATTGAGAATCCTAGTTTTGACATTTGGATTTTTCATAGTTTCCACATTTGGCTGGACTTAGGTCCATGAATCTAGCTTCTCATTTTTCCAACCCTTGGTCGCCAACACAGATATAATTACATTCTAAACCCACTGAAATATCCAACATTGTCCATCCCATATGAGATATGCGTTACTCCTGGGCTTGATATTGATTTTCAGTTTATTTAGTTGGCAAGGAAACGATTTTCTGTTTGGTTGATTGACAGTCCTTTGAATCAAATACTGCTCAGTATTTTGGCGTAATGAACCTGCGCCAAAATTTGAAAGAACATTATAAATATAAATTGAATCAAAGCTGATTATGAAATGGAAGACGTTTTTATAAATGCTACTTTTTGTTCCACATTCCAGACATGAAGTTTTGTGCATAACGAGTTTGTAAATTATTACTGGAAGAATTTTATGTGTTCAGACCAAATAACGCTTATTTTAAGTTCAATCCAGAAATTTGCGGAATAATTTCCATCATAAAATTCGAATGTGTATGCTTTATTCTGTTTTTATAAAGGTAAATTGAGTAAAACTTTTAGCCGCGATCTTGTGTCTTGACTTTATGAGTAAAACTTTCTTTACATATCACTTTTAATCGTTCTTCTTTTCCAGGATGACCGAACCTTTAAAGTTCTTCAAAGTGGACCACACAACAATCTATCAGGATGGCTTCTCGTATTCATTCTATCGCGATCTCGATCCTCCAAAGTCAAGTGCCGATCTTCAATTGCATCAGTCATTTCATTGCGCACTCAGAAGTGCTCAAGAACAGAACTGCCGAAGCCGATGTCACGTCACCGGAAACTGGCAAATGGACAAGAAAGGAAGCAAATTCATGCTGGGAATTGTCAAGAAAGCCGACCACACGCATGGCCCGGAGTACAGGGGTGAGCGATATGGGAGTTATATTAGATATTAGAAACTTATAGAACGCAATAAAAGAAAATAAACGTAAAAATGCTCAAAATGGACAAAAAGTTCGAAAAATGAAACAAAATAACCAAAATAATCTATATTAACTAGTTAGCATCTATATTAACTGAAAATCTATATTAACTGCAACATATGCATTCTTATAGAAATTAGTATGGTCTATGCTAATTTCATCTAACGCAACCGGTTTAAGCGGTCTGAATATAGCTGGTAGGAAAATGTTTATCAGACGAAGAGTACAAATATAGGTAATCTTTGAGTAAATAGTTTCAGAAATTCAGTCAAAAAAATTATTCATCCGAAGTATTGCAGGATAAAGAAAAACTATAGAATATTTCAGTCTAATGTCTCTCTGAATAAATGCAATCAAATGAAATGCTAAAAAATGATCTGTCAATTTATTCGATCATTTCAGACACAACTCCAAAGTTCCGATTCTACAAAATCAACGATGAAAGTCTCCACCGCAATGGCTTCACTTATTCACTCTATCGCGATTTGGATCCACCAAAACAGATCGCAGATTTCCAATGGCATCGGACTTATCGCTGCTCGATGAGCGTCAATGGTCATGAAAATTGTCGAGCCAGGATTTATACCACGGGCCAATGGGAAAAGAACAAGCGCGATTTGGAGTATCAGTTGGGCATATTCAAGAATTGCATTCACAATCACGGATCAGAGCAGGTTGGTCTTAAAGGAGTTTATATATTATAGTTGGTTTTAAACCATCTAAGCTCATTATATGTCTATGTATGTCTATTATATGATTTATAACCTTTACTTTTATAGGACTCAAACGAAGAAAATAAGGAAAACACTGGCGAAAACAACATTGTGGCAATTGCATCCTCCTCGACTCACACTAAGGATCTAGGTAAGTTTGAACGTTAGATTTCCTTTACTTCAATTTAGTTCCAATTTGACTTATATTCACATTATAGCTGAATATTAGAATTATTTCCTGGAAGAATTAATAACAGTTCAACAAAATAAAAAAATAAAATATTTATAGATAAGAAGGAGCCAATACGATTCTACAAATACAAACAGGCGACGGTTCAACACGATGGATTTGTTTACAGTCATCATAAAGATGTGAAAAGCCACCCACAATGGAAACATCGAATGAAATGTCAGCGACAAATCAACGGCAAACAGAATTGCACTGGATACATATGGACAACCGGCAAATGGGAAAAAGACGATCGCGGAAGGGAGTATCAGATGGGAATTATCATGAATGGACACAATCACGAGCCACATCAGGTTAGTTCCTAAAGCAATAATGTATTGTATTGCAATAGCATATAGATTATGAACCTTAGCTAATAAACGGGCGACTGGCGCACTTAAATAAACTTTTACACGTGAGCCTTCAACTGTTTTGGGTTATCGCCGCTTATCCAAATCCTTTTTCGAAAGGGCTGACTGACCTGTCACTCAACAGATGACCGCTTAACAGAAATTCCGTTTATTAATGTGTCGACTAAGCTAGGTATTTTGAGCACTTAGAAATTTAATGTAGCTTAGGTTTCAACATGAATTAAATTTGTTGTATCTTGTTTTGCACTATTTATAACTGTTTTTTAGATTGCATTTCAAGGAAAGGATAACGATGATGAGAGTAAACTTTTGATTTAATCTTAATTATCTATTTTGAAATAATTTTAGCACCGGAAGCGGGATTGAAGTTCTATAAATTTATGGATAAGAATGTTCATCGCGACGGACATGTGTACTATTTCAAAAATTATATCAAAAGCAAACCACCATGGAAACAAAGGATGATGTGCACGCGGAAAAACGAAGTCAATAAAAAGCTGAATTGCACTGGTTCCATATGGACTACGGGCGAATGGGAGACCGATAATCGCGGCAGGCCTTATCAACGTGGTATTCCAAGAGGGCAACATACCCACAAAACGTATGAGGTTGGTTATTTGACATTTATATTTCCGTTTTAACAGCATAATTCAAAAATATTCTACCTTTAACGAATTTTATGTTTCAGCAATTTCTTTATGGAGACGACACAGCCTTCGTTGGAAATGGAGGTCCTATGGATGACAAGGTTAGTGACGGTTTTCTACTTGTTATTATGTTTTTCCTTTATAGGAAAATTTTCCTGGTATTTTGCTAAAATTGGTTTTTATGCAAAGTATCTATGGGCTAGTCTTATTTACTTTCAAAATTTTTTTAATATTAAGCATCAAAATTTTGCATTTTCAGCAATATACTACAAATATATATTTATTATTATTACAATTATTAATACAAATATATATACATAATACAAATATTGTTTTAAATTACTCATTTTCAGCAATCCTTGGATGAAGATGACGTAGTGATGATCGAAGATTGATAATCGATGAATGATGAGGTAAGATATAAAAAGATACTAAAAATTGCTTTCCTGAACACATTTTAGGACTAAATTTTATCATTTATTGATTTGAAAAACAATTTTTATGGTGTATATTGGACATTTTTTACTTTCTATTTTCTAAGTACCAAAAAATCAGTTTTGTCTTATATTCTAAAAACGCAGACTTTTTGTTCGACACTTGGCCTGACCCAAAGTCGAATCGATTCCGGATTCGGAATATGCAGGGACGAAAAAATCAGGTAGTAAAAAATACCGGCCGTATACATGTGTTATATTTAAGATTTATCGTCGAATTTGTACGACAAATCAAACTTATAAATAAAGAAAGCTAACAATGAAGAGAAGTAATTATTATGTAAAAATTTTTATAACACGGGACCAACATCGTTTCGCCCTAAGTCTATTACGATGTGGGGAAGAATAATTTAACTAAAGGGGAGGGCTCGTCAGATAGACGACCCTTTATGTTTAGTACTTTATTACAAAACAAAATTTACTCGATTTCAGTGACGAAATCCTCTTTCAAATGCCGGCTACAAATTCAGTGCACGTCTACAGAAATACTTTATTTTATTTTTTGATGTAAAACCTAAACAAAAGTTGCCATATATATTGTTAGAATTCTTTATTCTTACATGATTTTGTATAATGTTGTTGATTAATTTTGTTATAAATATACTTTGAATACGTTTTTCTTAAGCGAAATTTACTAAGGCGCAATTCCTGATCATGATGCCATATTTTATTGTACCAAATTTCGATAGGGTTTCTTCATCTTACTGAAAATATGAAAAAAGCATAGGAATCTAGGTAAAAAGCTGAGATAGAGTCATCAGGTGTATGACCTGCAAAACGAAACAGTGCTAAAATTTATATCACATAGTACTGTCAGAATTTGTACAACTACTGGCGGGAAGAAAAGCTAGCGTCATGCACTATACTAGTGATAAAATGTTTTCAGTTCCAAAACATGCATCCGTCTTGTGGTCCTATATTCGAAGTCTTCGCAAAATTCGAGAAAAATTCATCCAAAATTTATTGACAAACTGCCAAAAGTTCAATATTCAGATAAAACATATTCAAACAAGTCCGCATAAAATTTTATTATGGAATCATTGCTTGTTCGCGCTATTCGTTATCTGATAGTTCGAGAATCCATTCGTGAAGATGGACTCTCTGCTTCCAGGCCTAAAGTTCATTCTTAAACCGAATAAAGGCCAAAGTGACAAACCTCTGCTGGTGATTCATCTCTATTCTGTGTCTGAGCTTTCGAATTGGCGCCCATTCTTTGATTTTTGAATCCCAGAAATAAGTGAAAGCCGCAAAAGCGATCGGCATCAAGTCAATAATTATCAGAAGAATAACGGTGTAGGATGGCAGTAAATAATTCTTCAGCTTTGGAATGCAGGGATCCTGAAAAATGTTATTAAAAATCTATAATTTTTAGAAATTTTTTATCTTTTCCAAAATTTTGGAATTTTCAACACAATTGCCGAGGAACGCAAAAATTAGTTTTTTTGTAGTTATTTGGTTAGTATTTTCAGTAATTTGTAGAAAATTTTAAAAATGCGGAAAAGAATTGTCAAAAAAATGGAATTTTAGACAAAAAAAGGAATTTTTCAGCTGATTTTTTCAATATTTGAACATTTCACAGAAAACTTTTTGTCCATTTTTCCAACTGCCAAATTTTACTAAAAAATACCTGTATTCTATACTCGACCAAAACTTTGTCAAAGGCAAATGCGCAGACAAATCTCTGTTCTATGGGCTCGATCAAATACTCCGGTCTCGGAAGACCTTCCTCGAACAGCCGGTCCATAATCCGGGGGAACCTCAGAGAACATGTCAACAAAGGACTGAACAGGTAGAAAAGTTGAAACAGTGTGAAGAGCAGTGCGAGACCCAAGCCAGCCTGAAATTTAGAAATTTTCTTGATCAAAAATGCCGCTTTGCAACCCAAGCCGGCCTGAAATTTAAGGATATTGACAGTTTTAGTCTGTTAATAATCCCGAATTACTGGAAAAATTTCACCTAGCCTCCTTCTCCCGTTATCTTTTTTCTTCTAAAACTTCTTTCTAGCATTTTGCCATAAAACCCTTATAAGGTCATACTTTTAGGCTATATGCCCCGAAGGCATGGGCCTCGGAATATGAAAAATTTAGCAGTTCAGATGAGAGGTAAGACCCTGGGCTACCGATCGGTTTATTGCACGCCGCAAGGTTCGATTCAAGGTTCCCGAGATTCAAGTCTTTTTTGTTTCAAAATTTCAAATTTGTTTAAAAATTCGAGAATTTGAGACAAAAAAGACTTGAATCTCGAAAATCTTGAATCGAGATCGGGCGTGCAATATACCGATCGGTAGCTCAGAGCCTAAGCTCTGATTTAAGCCATTATTCATTCTTCTAGAATGTTCAAGAAGAAAGTTATGGTATAAATGACAGACCCCCGCCGCTTAAAACCCGCGCAACCATTTTCGGCATAACTTTTTTCTGGAACATTCTGGAAGGATGATTAATGGCCCAAATCAGAGCTAAGACCCTGAGCTACCGGTCGGTATATTGCACGCCGTATCTCGATTCAAGGTTTTCGAGATTCAAGTCTGTTTGTCTCAAAGTCTTGAAAATTCTAGACGAAGACTTGAATCTCGAGAATCTTGAATCGAGATCCGGCGTGCAGTATACCGATCGGTAGCCCAGAGTCTTAGCTTTGATCTGAGCCATTATTCATCCTTCTAGAATGTTCCAGAAGAAAGTTACAGCAAAAATGGCGAGCGGCGGCTTGACCGATTCCCAGGCTAAGCGCATAGCGCCCGAATGACTCACCCTATAGATAGTCTTGAAAATGTCTCTCCTCGTAAAAATATCTGCGCGAAACAAAAGTATCAGCGGTGCCAAGAACATGACCACGGCCAAATTTAACGCCACCAGCACCCATATGGCGATGTGTGTGGCCTGGAATCTGTCACTGTAGGCCTCGAGCTCCCATTTCGTCAGCCGTGTTGCATCGTCGGTCGATGAGTCGACCAGCGTCGTCGTCTGCAGACTCTCGTCAATTTCGAGAGTGGTTGTCGGCACAGGAGCATTTGTGGTGGTTATCAGAGATATCTGGTCGAAATTGTTGGTTTCTACCGGCAATAAGGTGTCGTTTGTCGCCGGAAGCGGGTCATCGTCTCGGCGGTTCCGGGATGTGGACTGATTTTCGAGGGGTGTAGGAATTGATTGAAAGTCTCCTGAAGGAATGTTTTAGTAACAAATCTTGATTATTGAAAAGGTCAGATTTGTATATATGCCCTAAAGGCATGGGACCATGTCCTCAGGGCATGAAGCGTTTAATTGTGCATAATTTTTCTATGAATCGTATTCAGCGCATCGAAAAATTCTCAGAAAACAATTCACCAGTCATTTTGGGAAGGCTCGTCTTCGGGAAGACAGAATGTCCGGAGGCATTGGGCAAAAATGGCTAATCTTGTAGTTTTCTAGGCATTCCAAAAATATCCCGCTTTCTCACGAATTTGTACTATCGAAATGATCAATTTTTATATATGCCCTGAAGGCAAGGATATTGAAGGCGAGATTTAAATTCTCAGGATATGGAATGTTTCCTTGTAAAAATTGGTTGGGTATTGTGTTCTGTTACCGTTATTATTTTTTCTGCTTCACTTCTAATTGACTTTTTATCCAGTTTTAAATTCCCTCTTTAAAAATGTTTCGTTTTCAGTTTTTAGCACAAGACTTACGTTTCGTTTTTTGCAATTCGTGTGCCAATGTTTCCACTTGGGACCCCTGTGTTTTTATTTGATCTTTTGGCTTCTCTGTTTTTGTTAACGCTTGAACTGTCGCAATGGTCGTAACGGTTGCAATCGTGGTCGATAGCTCGTTGCCGTCAGGAATCGGACTGGTTGTTTGCGGCTAAATGAGAATATAAATTTTTTGATATGAGTAGTATAAATTTTTAACTTTTAAAATTCCAAAAATCAATGTCAAATTCCAAAAATCTAACTTAAAGAGGCGATTTTACTTTCATAAAATTTTTCCGCATGTACCTACTTTTTTGAATTAAAAAATTGCGTTTCCCAAACCTCTTTTGAAATGCACTCCGATCGGGAAAACTTTTAGAGTGTGGTACTAAACTGAAACTAGTTCGTAACTACGATTTGGTTGGATTTCCGTAATCAACACAAAAAGTTGACATACCGTAAACTCTCTAATTTTACCCCGCTCCTCTAATTTTTCCCACTCTAGAGGTCCACTGAATAATTATACCCCGGGGGAGGGGGATAAATTAGAGAGTTTACAGTAATCTTGTAATAGTCAGATTGGGCTCCGGCAGGTATGAAAAAAGGTTAAGTAATTTTTAAAAATTTGTAAAATTGTGCACCTAAAAACTTTGGCTTCTCAAAAAATTTTGGTGGAAAGTACACCTTTTGGTTTAGATAAAATACACTCGCAAGTTTGTACTTTCTATACATTGATTGAATTTTCAGACTTGTATCTCTCCCATTGCCTCTGGCAACGGGCATGAGTAAAACTTTTGATGTAACCAAAGTTTCACCTGATCAAGATCTTCTCTAACCCCCTGCACATACTCGACCAAACTTCCCTGGACTTGTTCATAGAAAAGTCCGTATATGAACAAAATTGTGGCAATGGTAGTGAGGCAGAAACAAATAACGATCCCGAGCCGGTTGTCCAACTTCCGTTTGTAGTCTTTCACGCTCTGAATCGATTATTTCATTAGTTTGGTTTAAACCGGTTCAATGCGGCCAACCAAGTCAGATTGGACCCAAAATTAAAAAACCTTTCAATGACGACAGAAATTACTGACGTCAAATGGGAGAGACCTCATAGTTTGTGAAAAAAATTCGTTTGGTTTTGCTTTCTTATTTTTTATTTATTTTGGATCATTCTAGAAGCATGCGTAATGGCTATACGGCAAGTCAATACCCCAAACTTGTCATTTTTGGTCATAACTTTTTTTCTGGAACATTCTAGAAATATGTGTAATGGCTTAAATTAAAGCTATGGCTCTTGGCTATCGATCGGTATATTGCACGCCGCATCTAGATTCAAGATTCTCGAGATTCAATTTTTTTTGTCACATAAGTTCGATATTTCACGAAAATTCAAGAGTAAAGAGACAAAAAATATTGAATCTGGAAAATCTTGAATCGAGATGCGGCATGCAATATACCGATCGATAGCCAAGAGCCTTAGCTTTAATTTAAGCCATTACACATATTTCTAGAATGTTCCAGAAAAAAGTTATGACCAAAAATGACAAGTTTGGGGATGGGTATTGACCGGTAGCTAAGATAGAGCTTAAGTTAAGCGTAAGTTTTAAGGTCAAAGTCCGACCAGGGAAATAAAAAAAGGGTATAAAAAGTTACCGGCTTGCTTCCATACAACTTTGTCACGCCGCCTCCTCTTAGTCCTCCTCTTCCAGAATGAATGCTCAAATCCGGAGAAGCCGGAGAATTTCTTAATGAAGAGGGTAAATAAGGATTAGGAGATTTGGACGTCGAACTTTCCATTGCCTAAACTTTATTAAAATGATGCATTTACTAAAATTTGAATTCCCTCCAAAATTTATGATCAAAATTTTAGACATAAATTTTAAAATGTCAAATAAAAACGTATATTGGCTCATTTTTCCTAGTAAATATGAAATTTATTACAAGAAATTCAAATTTTAATTCTGGCGGGAATTCAAAATTATCAAACTTGATACAACATAAAACGGTATAAAATTCAAGCATTTGTTCAATATATCGATTTAATTTCCCACAAAACCTGGGCCAGGTTGAGGGCGAACGTAATTTTATCCGCGCGAGACTAATTCTCCGAATAGGATTACCAATCCCGACGTCGATAATCGTTCTGCTGCGCCGTGACGCTGCCAAAAATAACAAAGAACAAGCGCACAGGTGAAAAGGTGAACGGGCAAAAATGAGGGCAGATAAAAGGTGAGCAGGTAAAGGCGGCAGGTAAAAGGCTCTGTGATTGGGCCCTCAGAAAATGAACGGGAGAGACTTTTTTGTTTGTGTAAACACAAGTTTCCCTCTGCCGTTTTTCTTTGTGGCTTTTCTTTGCCGTTCCTTTCGTGTTTCTTCTTGTTAAATCGAATATTACTATAACAAAAGGTGTTCCGTTATAGTGCAAGGTATGGTTTTCAGGTAAGGTTGGGAAATTCGATAATGGGTTTTCGATCTTCTAACGAAAAACGGTGTAAAAACGAAAATGCGAATCATTCTTGCACTTTTTTCAAATTTGCGCTTGAACCTTCAGGTACTTTCCAGAGAAAAAAAATGGCTTGTATCCAATTTTTTGGTACTTTTACAGAGAAAAAAATTTCACAAATATGCATTTGATCAAAGATTATATCGAGACTAGGACTCTTTAGTACCAGAGTAATGCGGAAAATGGGCTCAATTTTGATGCAAAATTTGTGCAAATTTATGAAAAATTTACCAATGCTATAAAAAAATTTGAAAAAGTGCGAAAATTGATGGTTTTGAACACCAAGAAACCGTGACAAAAACATTCTCTGCCACAAAAACAATATGGTTTTGGCTATCGTCAGCAAAACCAAAAAATGAAAAGAACTGTCCATTTACCATTTTTTAGAATGCTCTAGAATGAGCTAGTAGCAAATAATACAAAAGAATCGGAATAGCTCTGAAATAATTGGCACAAGCGTGGACTGTTCTAGATTTTTTGCTTTTTTATAAAATGTTCTAAGACATTCTAGACGCAAGTTCTGGTCTTGAACTTTAAGAGCATAAAGAATATTCCACACAATCTCGAAAAGCTCTGCAATATATTCCGAAAATATTCCGCAATTATTATTTTCTTAGTAGAATGCTCTAGAATGTTCCACTAGCATGTCAAGTGCATCCAAAATATCCAGAAAAACCCTCCACAAAACCAAAAAATCTCTGAGAAACCAAAAAAAATTTGCTGATAACATTCCCTGCGAGCTGCTGATAATTAATATCCGCCTCTCATTATTTATAGAAAACACACAATTGACGTATGTTGTCAACAATACCGAGCGGCAATTGGGATCGAGCAGGGAAGTGGGCGGCAAATTGGATGGTTAACTGCGCGACGGCCTCCGCTCTGCTCGACTGGTTTATGATTCCCACAGCCCTCCAGCCTTCGATCCAACCCATGTCCCTCGAAGTTGGTCGTTTCCAATATCGTCAATTACGTCTCTATTGATCTGTGAAAAATGCCTATCGCTGGGCACAGAAAGTAACGGACAAAAAATAAACACAGCGTTGGTTTTTGGCCGGTAATAAAATAACGGTAAATTGGTCGTAAAACTCGCATATCGCTCGATTTTCTGTATAAAGCTCACAAGGAACACTCACCTGGTGAAACGCTCACCTGAGGAAACGTGATGGATAGGAATTTAGCCCACCTTGTGGGCATTCGAACGGTACCAAAACGCCCAAAATTGCTCTGAATGTGTGAAGAAAATCGCCTATTTTAAGGATTTTGGACAAACTTTCTGAACTATTTTATGTCTTGCTCCACAAAGGTGCCCTATTATATTTGCTCCAATCTAAAAAAATTGGAGGTCTGATAGATCGCCACAGGCGATCCAGATCGTTTTGTTCAAAATGGAATTTGTAGCCAAATTACTACGCCGATCCAGGAATCTGTCCGGTTTGGGCAGGTCGTTCTTTACATAAAAATGAGAAATCACAAATGTATTTTACCAAGGTTGTGTATAAAACTATGATGCCCATTTGCATCTAAAATTTTTTAACTACTATTAGCCACTCGCGGCGTGTAACACCGTTTGAATTCGCGGTTGTTAGAGTAGACGCAAATCGACCACGCTGAATCCAAATCCGGGATCAGATTTGAACTTTGATCTTTGATTTTTGAACTTTTCTCTTTAAAATATCGAAAAAGGCAAATTTTAAAGAGAAAAGTTCAAAAATCAAAGATCAAAGTTCAAATCTGATCCCGGATTTGGGTTCAGCGGGGTCGGTTTACTCTTAAGTTAACTTTCTTTCTTTCTCCACTACTGTGCCTGCTCTAACAACCCGCGAATTCAAACGGTGCTACACGCCGCGAGTGGCTAATAGAATATTCATTGTTGAAAACTAAATTTACAGACGATTATGCTAAGTTTTTGATGGAAATATCAAAAGCGGCACCGGGAAAACTCCCACCCGACAACAACCACCGCGACAACTCCCATCCCGTAGTAGAGTACAGCGTGCGAAAGTGACCATGAAATAGTGTGTATCTCTAACCGTCTGCTGTTACTGACCCTATAACTCGTTTGACTGTCTCTTTTAATAAGTTTGTCCTTTGGGGTGTGAGATGTCGCGGTGGGGGTTGTCGGGTAGGAGTTGTCTCGGTGCCGTTTTTGATATATTTTATTCCGTTTTTTCTGTTACCTCTGACAAAATGAAACGATATTGACATGTTTGATATGCCCTGGTTAGGGACTTCTCTAATCGACTTATGTACATAGTGGCATAAAAACATTCCTCACATGTCATAAATTTAGTGAAGTTTGCCGGAGCGAACCGAACCGGGCTGACGGTGTCCATCCCTGTTCGTCTTACCTGGAAGAGTGACCGGTACAGTGCCACCGGTTCTTATAGAGTGGCACTGATTTGAACAACTTTGCTATGAATAACGATGATAAACAGGAATGAATAATTTTAAAGTGCAGGTATCAATAATACTGAAACGTAGGTATCAATTATTATCGAAACGCCTCGAACTCGTCTTAACCTTAATTAATTTTCTTCCACGAGTTTTCTGTTTGTAAATCAAAAAATTCAATTGACAGTTAAATTGTCCGGAAGTCATATTTGAACAATTGCAAATTGCGGTACTCGCGAGTGCAGTTTTTGATTAACTTTTATTCCGTTTTTTTATAATCTGACAAAATTGAACATATTCAGTTTGAATTGTTGGGACTTCTATCACTGTACAAGAAAAAAATGCCTCAATTCTGAACTTTGTGAGTTTGCCGAGCGCCTTGAACCGCTGACGTGTCCACGTTGTCTATGGAAGAGTGACCAATAATACGTTTTATGTACTATTTTGAACAATTTTATAAATACGAGAAATACAAATAATATTTTTTAAAGTGAGCTATTTTGAACGAGTTCAATTAATCGGCCTTCAACTGTCTAACTAATTAAGCTTTTTTGACGAGTTTTTTTTGAAATCCAAAATTCTTGCAGTAAATTGTCCGAATAATTTGACCCAATTTCAAATTTTGTCCAGAGCTACAATAACAAAATTCCAGCTGATGAGTCTATTGTTAAAAATATTCCCAAGTTGAAAGCTTTATGATGAAACGACAAGCATTCCTACGAGATCAACCAGAAAAAATAGATTAAATTGACCGTTACTTTATGGAACCTGAACAGAAAAGAGTGGCCGGAAGTTTTACCAAGGAAAAACGGTAACCGAAACGCCAAAGCCTTAGGAAAAAATATTGTACTAAACTCCTTACCAACACTAGTTGTGGTAAGGGTATTTTTATTTCAAGCAATTCCCTACTTCACTTACCATATTACTTCTTAGGATGGATTGGAAATGGACCCAATACTTTGCGATGTTACTTTCGATTACATTTCCGTTATGATAAACTTTCTTTCATTCGTTGGACTTTAATTCTTGCGCTATAGTACTTTAGTTCCATAACAAGAATTTTGCTTGCCAGGAGTTTTACTCGAAGGAAAAACGGTAACCCAAATCTGCCAAAAACGAGCAGCCGACTTCTGAACAGTCATCAGATCCGCAACAGTCGGATAACGGGACCGCTCCCAGGATCCAAATGCAAATGTCGCTTCCACCAGCTTCGATTCTCTAACAAAGTGGCCACAATACGCATCTATTATTGGCAACATTCGGGATCAGTCCAACTGCGGTTCTTGCTGGGCGGTATTGACTGGCTCGGTGCTCACTGACCGCAAATGTATTGCCAAGATCAAGACTGGACAAGCTGTCAATCCGAACAGTCCTTCATCCTGGGCGTCTGATGACTTATTCCGGGGGTTCTGCCGACGGCGACGTCTGCAACGGTGGCTGGCCATATAAGGCATTCAACACGATGGTGACCAAAGGAGTCTTGAGCGGAAAGGACTATACCGGCTGCAAACAGTTCAAATGACTATTCTCGAACATATAGTAAGCTTCTAGAGTTTTTAGTAAAATATTCTAGCCAGCAATTCAAATCGAATTTCGCCATCGTTGTTTACTGTCAGTTGCATTCCGTTTTGAATGACCCAATAGCAATGGCTCAAGTGGAAACTAGCTAGGTTCAGCTAAAACTAGGTAGGTTCAGCTTTAGCTTAGGTTCAGCTTTAGCTTAGGTTCAGCTTTAGCTTAGGTTCAGCTTTAGCTTAGGTTCAGCTTTAGCTTAGGTTCAGCTTTAGCTTAGGTTCAGCTTTAGCTTAGGTTCAGCTTTAGCTTAGGTTCAGCTTTAGCTTAGGTTCAGCTAAAACCAAGTACAAAAAAACATCCGGGGGACGTCGGGGAGTCCGGACGTCCAGAACCGGAGAAGGCAGTGTTTGGGGTCCGGACCGCAAACACTACCTTCTCCGGTTCTTCTGCCATGACAACAGGGGACATTTAAAGGGATAAAAATAAGGAGATTCGGTCACAAAAAAGAGAAGGCTGGTTACGAAAATAAAGTTTTATGGTTTAACCGGAAGAATAAAATTTGCCTTTAAAATAGTGAGTCAGCCCAACCGTCAAAACAAACCATTAAGTACCAAAATTACCGCTTCCCTTTTCTATTGAAAGCAGCGGAAATCATGCCTTGCTTCGATGCAATGGAATATTCTGGTTGTCTGCGCACGAACAAAGGTGACTCAGCACCAAACTTTCTTATAGCCAATTCCTGTCTGGGTTTCACAACATTTTATCATTTACTCTGGTCATATAAAATGAATAGATAACACTTTTGGACGTGAATCTCAACGATACCGTTTATAGCAATAGGCTAACCTGGCTCCGTTCGTCAGAATTTGACGGCTTCCCTTTTTCAATGTATAATTTTAATGTATTTGATCCGAAATAATAATTCACAAAAGTAATTATTATTTGAGTGCCGGTCAAAACCCCCACGGACATTTTTTGGCATAACGTTTTACTGGAACATTTTAGAAGGATGAGTAATAGCTTAAATCAAAGCTATGACTCTAGGCTATAAATCGGTATATTACTTGCCATATCTCGAATCAAGATTCTTGAGATATAATTATTTTTGTCTCAAATTTCAACTTTTTTTTAAATTTGAGAATTTGAGACAAAAATGCAAGTAATATACCCATTTGTAGCACAGAGCCTTAGCTTTGAGCTAAGCTATTACTCATCCTTCTAGAATGTTACAGTAAAAAGTTATGCCAAAAAATGGCCGCGGAGGGTTTGACCGGGGTGGGAAGTTTTGACCGGTTCCCTTATTATTTATGTATTACATTATCGATTTCTTGTCACACTTTTGCTGACATGTTACTATCAGTTGCAGCCCTGTCAACTTGAAACCTGTAATTAAATTAAAATTTTCAGATCCGAGGTCGTAAAAAGGCACCAACTCAGCATTATGTCCAGGCTATCGCCCAGGTATGTGACACTTTGCACAAAAAATGCACTGTCTTTACAAATCTTCTCAAAGCTTCGACTTGTCTCATGGGCCTATTTTTTATTCACTATACTTCAGTTTGGCAGCAGCTGATTGTGTCGCGATGCAGCTGACACCCAAGCCGAATTTCATGGAATATTTTGTAAGTCTTGACCAAGAGTAATGCTAAAATGGCAACAATTTGGACCGCTTTAACATACATTCTCACTGTTTTAGGCTACTTATTCGAGCTACCCTAGCTGAGGAACCGATGAAGGTAGCGTTTGAATTGGCTGCCGAATTTTTCACTTTTGCAACCAGTTGACAGAAATGACAATGACCATTTTTGCACCAATTCAAACATTGCCTTCTACGGTTCCTCTGTCAGGATTGCAGGGGGACATTTAAAGGGATAAAGATAAGGAAATTTGGCATAGAAAAGTAGAAGGCGGGTTATGAAAAAAGTTTTAATGGTTCACCGGAAGAATAAAATCTGCTTTTGAAATAAAAATACTGAGTCAGCCAATGCCAAAATTCTGGCCTGTTCCTATTGAAAGCAGCGGAAATCATGCCTTGCTTCGCTGCATTAGAATATTCTGGTTGTCTGCGCACTAACAAAAGTGACTCAGCACAGCCCCAAACTTTCTTATGGCCAGTTCCTTAACTCATTCTGTCTCTGTGGCCCGTTTCACAACAGCTTATAATTTTTTCTGATGAAATGAAACCAACTTGAGACAACGTCGAATATCCTTCCCCTAGTATTTCAGTACTGAGGCGGCTTTTAAGCGGTTACCCTCTTGCGTTACTCCGTTCGGGACGTGTGATAGCTTCATGAGCTGTAGGGCTGGGTTGTTTAAATTTTGATGGGCACGTGTTTCTATCGAGAGTTATGGCCATTTTTTGTCAAAAAAGCAGTGTTTTATGGGTCATTTTTTGGTTTCTTGCAATATAGAATCCTAAAGAGCTTTTGCGACGCTAATTTTTTTACTCGGGGGTTTTCAGGAGCGGGGAATCCGAATCCGGGGCCAAAGAAATTGTCGGAATACCCCGGGGTTCGAAAAAAATGTTTTTTCAAATATTTATTGAATACTGACTTAGGAAAAGCAGAGGAACTTAGTTTGAGTGGCCGAAGTCCGCGAGTCTCACTGACAAAGCCGCTGGGGGCATACTGTCTTAGGGAGTGACTGCAGGCCCGAGGAACTGGACGAGTTTATACGTTGTCTGGCGTAGCCAGACTGGCTGGACCCCTAGTCCTAAGTAAGTCCTAGTAATAGAGAACGCGCCGTTTGTCCCAAAAATGGAAACCCACTTTGCCGGTGAGCTACAGGGGTGAGTGACGGCTCATTTTGTAGGTCTCGACAAGTTATTATCGAATTCGAAATAAAAGTTCTACAAACAACCGAAAAATTGGATTTTTCGGCCAGCAATTACAATATTCATTTGTGGCAGTATACCGCCCGGCGGAAGTGTTTATGTGATAAAGCTAACGGTATTCCGGTGCTGAAACCACCAAATATGGAGTATAACTTGTCAAAATTCTAACTGTTTTATATAGAATGAATAGATAACACTTTTGACGTGAATAACAACAATATTAAGGCACCAACTCGGCCTTTTCCCCAGGCTACCGCTCGGATAGGCGACACTTTGCGTACAAAAATGCACTCTCTTTATAAACCCTCTCTGAGCCGCGACTTTGTGTTAAGGATCTGTCTTCTGTTCAGTTTGTCACCAGCTGGTTGTGTCGCGATGCAGCTGACATCCAAGCAGAATTTCATGGAGATTTTGTAAGTCTTTTGACTTTTGTGTTTTGCACATATCTTAACAAATTTCTATGACGGAAAGTCAATATTGAATTTGGGACATTAGTTTAAAAGTTTGAAATTCTGACAAATGTTGCTGATTTGTAGGCACTTTAAGCTCTCTTGAGTACAATTTTTCAATAGCCGTGAAAGGTTTACCTGAAATTTCCGAAATAGATTCCAAATTTTTATTTTTGGGCTTAACACAGCCTAAAAAAAGGGTAAAATGGGACCAATACATATGTGAGATCAAGACATTTTATTTATGTGTTTAAATTGGCGCCGTTTCAGTTTAGCCCCTTTAGATGGGGCTAGCTAAAATCTGATATTGCTAAGTCTATCTCAAAATCGTATTTTAGAACGGGTTAGCAATATCAGATTTGAGCTAACACGATTCTAGAGTTACCGGGCTCGAGTACTTATGCGCAGCAGATGATGCAGGAGATCCACAATAACGGTCCCTTCGTTGCCACAATGGATGTTTACGAGGACTTTTACTATTACGCCTGAGGCGTGTTACACGTACGGAGCATTCCAGGGCGGTCACGCAGTGCGCTGGTTGTGGACAGCAAGGCCTGTTTATGATCCAAAGGGGAGTCAACGAGGTCTACATCGAGAGCGAGAATTCGTATGTTGCTGTTAAACAGTAAAGCACAAAGAATGACGTCATCGATCTTGAGTAAGTTATGAACAAGTGCGAGATACAAAAGCATTTTAATTGAAATCAAAGTATCAAAATATGATCTCAAATTCGCCACTCAATTCTATAAGCGAGCAGCCCTACAAATTTTTCCACTCAAGAGTCTTGGCTTGCCTAGGCCAGCCAAATTTTTATTGATGATGATTGATATGAATTTCCATATAGTCGTGTCTTCTCCCCTGTGATCCTTGCCCAACTGAATCATTTAAGAATAAAATCTGCTTTTGAAATAAAAATACTGAGTCAGCCTGTGTCAAAATTGATTGTAGGGGGAAATTCAAAGGGATAAAGATAACGAAATTACAGCGTCATCGGCTTCTCTTCGACTTGCTCAACTGGTTCAAATGACTATTCTCGAACTTATAATATGCTTCTAGAATTTTTAGTAAAATTCTTTTTCGAGGATCTCTTTTCTATTAACAAATTGTAACTGATAATTTCACAATACTCTGACATTTTAGTGAGCAGTTCCACGAGTTTGTACGGCGGCTCAAGCACTTATTCGCAGTAGAGGATGCAAGAAATCTACAATAACGGACCACTGTTTACGAGGACTTTTACTATTACGCCTCAGGCGTGTACTCGCGTTACACGTACGGAGCATTCCAGGGCGGTCACGCAGTGCGCTGGTTGGGACAGTCTCAATGGAGTGAACTATTGGCTAGCGGCAACCCCTGGGGCAAGAACTGGTGCCGGCAAAGCTTGTTCATGATCCGAAGGGGAGTCTACGAGGTCTACATCGAGAGCAAGATTTCATATGACGCTGTTAAACAGTAAAGCAAAAGAATGACGTCATCGA
Organism: Ditylenchus destructor; assembly: GCA_022814885.1. Lineage (NCBI taxonomy): Eukaryota > Metazoa > Nematoda > Chromadorea > Rhabditida > Anguinidae > Ditylenchus > Ditylenchus destructor. The sequence continues at coordinate 24,458 of JAKKPZ010000058.1, read as the reverse complement.
TCTTGAGTAAGTTATGAACAATTGCGAGATACAAAAGCATCTCAATTGAAATCAAAGTGTCAAAATATGAACTCAAATTCCGTATAGAGGCGAGAAGATGACAATTTTTACATAGTCGCCAAAAATTTGTCACACAATTTGTTACACACTAACTGTCTCAAAAATATCTAACTAATCTTATAGCTATATCTAAAACAAGACACAGCGTTATCTAATACAAGTCATAGCAATACCTTATCATATCTATGGCATAGCAATTCTAACCTTATCTATCTTTTTGTTAGCCGAAAGTGTTTTGATTAAAGCTACGAGGATTAGATTTTTGGCCTTCCAAAACTCGTTTTCTGACATTATAACTCTACTAGCTATAAAATATAAAAACAATTTAGAAAGAACTCGAAATGGATTTTTGCAAATGGATTTCCGCGATTTAACTGGTCGTATGGCTGGTCGCTATCGGTCTGATGGGTTACTTCGCATACTCAAAGTTGTCGGCTTATGATTTCTGGGTCTACATTTTATCGGTCACGTCAATTTGGGCAATCTATGTGATATCCCTTCTATCGAAATGCAGCGTCTCAAAAACAGCAATTCCTCTCGGGCGCCTTGCTTGGCTATTGGTTGTAGCGTTGATATTAATCGCGTACAAATATGTTGAATCGAAAAAGGATCAGTTTTATTGGTCTCAGCTCTTCGACATTCCGAATTTATCGCTACTCCTCCATAGCGCCGTGGCTGCCCTTGTCGAGTTCATGTTCCAGGTTTGTCTTTTCACGTTACAAATTTGAATGAGCGAAAATGCGTCTTCTTAAATTTAAGATAACATAGCTTAGGCCCTTCCAAAATGAATGTCAAGATGAATTTTCAAGTATGAAGTTCGCTTTTTTGTTGTACTTAAGTTTAAGAAGAAGCGAAAAAAAGTCTTACAAATTTTAACTAGTGCGGTTGAAAGCTCTCAAAAACCGTTATATATGTGTTTAGAAGCAGTTAGGAGTAATAGAGCTTAGTTATCTTAACGTTAAGAGGATGCATTTTCGATCGCTGTATTTTTTCGTTTTCCAAAAACGAAAACACATAAAAATATGAAACCTGAAAATTGAATGAGGGCCCAAAAATAAACCATTTTTTATTATTACAGGTCCAGAAATGAAAAATGGGAACCGGTCATAATCCCCATAATCCATCCCAGTGGTATTTTTTCATAACTTTTTACTACAACATTCTAGAAGGATGAGTAATAGCTTAAATCAAAGCTAGGCACTGGGCTACCGATCGGTATTATCAATTCAAGATTCTCGAGATTCAAGTCTTTTTGTCTCAAACTTTTGACTTTTTTTCAAAATTTGAGACAAACACTTGAATCTCGAAAACCTTGAATCGAGATCCGGCGTGCAATATACCGATCGTTAGCCTAGGGTCTTAGCTCCGCTCTGAACTACTACTCATCCTCCTAGAATGTTCTAGTAAGAAGTTGTCGAAAAATACCACTGGGGTGGATTATGACCGGGGGGATTTTGACCTACACTCAGAAAAAAGATGAAAAATTTCAGCCCAATATAGATAAGTTATGTATAATTTTTATGGAATGTATAATTTTTTGCCGGATGTATGTTTATTGTTGTTTTATTTATTAAGGGCAACGAAGAAGAGCAGAGACATACCGGCACACCTGACGTTGAACCTGGCGTAGCACAAGAACCGGCAACCAGCACAAACGAACAAGATCCGAATGTTCCAGGAATGGAGGTACATTTGCTTTTTCCTTCTTTTAATGACTTTACAAACTGTGCCAAAACCATTCCTCGACTTTTGCAAACATTTCTCACTGCTCATCAAAATGTTTAAATACGGCGTTCAAAACACGTTTGAAAAATCCTTTTATAGACATTCATTTAAGATCATACTAGCTTGGTTAGAATATAGAAAAGGAAAAATTTGATAGGATATAGAATTCAATATAAAAGTTTAGAGCCGCCACGCGGCTTTAAAATGCATTTTCTGAAAATTTTGTCTAAAAATTGGTCTAAAAACCCTAAACGGTCTTTTTTTGTGTCGACTTAGTCTATGAGAAGAGAAGAAAAAAACGGAAACTCGCGAAAAAATGCGATTTATGGCACGGAGAAAAAATGTTACCCCAATCCTAGCACTAAAATAGTTTTGTGGAAGCCTTTTATGTTAGGATAATAGTCATTCAAAGTCCATTTGAACATCACGCTAGACATAACAGTAAATCTATCAGTTGTAGAAAAAATTCCTAGTCAGCTAATATGGAACACATAAATTCTGGCAGTCTAAACAACCTCGAGATTCACTCTCGAGGTTCCACTCGTCGCCCCGCACACCTTCCTACAGAAGTATTGTCAGATATATTCCAATTTCATAAATATTTGCCTTGCGCCCGCTTATTAATAATTTCTAAAGCATTTTCTAAATTAAATACTCCTGCGTTGCGATGAGTGCGAAAATTAGTTGGTTTTTAGAAAATATTATTTAAAAGTTCCGCGATATGGCGGATAGGGCTACCGTATTCACTGTAATTGCAGCTTCAATTCCAATTTTCATAAACAAAAAATTGGAATTTTAAATTTCAAACGAAATTTTCTCCGATATTTCTAATGACAAATTTTGGGCATTGGGGTTATTACGACGTATCTCGCCGAGACCTACACAAATATGCACTTTGTTTTGGTCGGCGGGGTCCGAAAATAGGTTTGGCATTCTGTTGGGGAGGGGGCTATAATTTCAGGGGCTGCATATAATGTCAGGGGCTGAATACGATATGTTTAAAACTCGTTACATTTGATGGATTCTGTTTCCTGTATAATTAATCGATTTTAAATTTCAGGCTGAATGTATGGTTGTAAACGGATTGCGCGCAGATGTAACACGACTGGAGACAGACCTGGGAACGGCAAATCAGACGATCAATGGATTGCGCGCAGATCTGGCTCAACTGGCGTACAGTGAAAAAAGATCTGCTTAACGACAAGAAAAAATTGCAGAAGGATCTGGTAGCGGCGTAACTGCGACTAGCTAAAATGAGAGAGAAGGTTAATGATGTAAGTTGTTTTTTACCACTGAGGAGAGGACTGATTGTATTATGTGTTGTATATTGAAACCAACATGGAATGCTAGCAAAAATTATGTAAAAATAGACGTGAGCCTTTAGGACGTTACTGATTCGCCTCTTTTTTGTTACTGATTTACAACAATTTCAAAATTCAAACAATAATAATGTATTCACCTCTTAAAAGGGGTCAGATTCGGTTTTTATTTCAAGAATACCAAGCCTAAGGCCAAGCTTAAGCCTAAACATATGGCTGATATTTGCCTAAGCTTTAGGATTTGCGCACAACGCCATATCGGTAGCAAAAAGTTATTCTTAATCACTTAGAAGAGAACTTATTGTAGTAATTGTATCTTTGAAATCAACATAAAATGCAAAAATTATGTAAAAATATACATAATCCTTAATGATATTACTGTTTAGCTTCATTTTTATTACTGATTTCAACGGGGAAGGGTCACTTGGGGGGGGGGGGAGTTACACTTGGGGGTTCACTGAAAATCGCCATAACTCGCTAAAAATCGACGATATCATTTTTCTAAGCGCACTTTTCTTACCTAACTCTTCCGGAATATGGGGGGTTTACTGTTTGCATTTTTTCATAAGGGGCCACTTTTGGCCCTAAAATTGCAAGTTGGTAATACAAACGGTACACCTGGTCGGTTTACCATTGGAGTGCCACAAAATTATTGCTCCTCTTTAACTTATCTTGTTTTAGATTAAACACCGTTTAAAAACGATTTTTCTAGCCGTCGTGATTGCAGTTTTTCTATCTTACGTCATCAATTTTTTTCCAGGTATCGCTCTTAAAAATTTTCTTTAAAAATTTTAACCAAATAATAGAATTAAATTAGCACATTTTTTATTTCTATAATTTTATGACTGCTTGTGTGCAAACATTTTCTACCGACAATATTCTTTTTAGTAAGACAGATTTCTACTTAAAAGGGATACTTAAAATATTTTGGAACCTTTCCAATTTGAAATTTTTAGTTGTCGGTGCGATGGATGTAACAGGCGAACCGTTGGACTTTGAAGCAACAATTTACAGCTTGGGCGATTGGGAAATGAGCGAGCGCGAATATCAGCTGACGATCCTCAGGAATTGCAATCACAGTTATGATCAGGTTGGTTGGAAGGAATTGGTTTTAAGCCAGCTAAAACTCCTGTTTTTATTGTAAAATTTGAAATAGTTTGCTTGTAACAAATTTTATGTTTCAGTAGTTTCTCAGAGAAAACGAGAAAATATGCCAATATTTTGATTTCAAGTTGGATCGGTCCGATCCGATCCAACTTAAAATCGAAATTTTTGCATCGAAATTTCTATCCATCACGTTTCCCCAGGTGAGCGTTTCACCAGGTTCCTTGTAAAAAGTAAAATTTGATCTGAGCATACCCTCAAGACTAAGCTCGAACATGATCAATACTAATAATCAACATTTTAGGAAAAATCGCTCGACGGCACCAACATCCGCGTAATACTCAATATTTCCGCGCTTCAAAGCAACAAAAGTACTACAGAATCCGAACAATCCAATCAGCTCTTCAAGACTGTGGAAACAAAGTTTCAGAGGCATCGAGAACTAAAAGTGAACACAAAGCAGCAAAATGAAATCTTGATCAATGGTCTATCAAAGAATGATTCGGAAGATGACCTTCAGGCCTATTTCTCTCAATTTGGAGACGTTGAGACGTGCGGCTCGTTTGTGGAATGGGGTTACAGCACCTTCAAGTCACCTGATGCGGTAATATTTTCTATTTTTTACATTTTTTCAAATTAGCCATTTTTAACCAAAAGTGCCATTTTGATAAAAATGGCACTTTTTGGTTAAAAATGGCTTGCCCCCAAAAATTTGGCGGAACTTTTACAAATTTTTTCCCCGGAAAAAAACCCTTTTAAAAAGGTACCTCGTCAAAACACCTCTGATGACGGTTTTGCCACAACTTTTTTTGGAAGATTCTGGAACAGTGAGCAACAGCTCAAATAACGGCTAAGTCTTTGTGCTGTCCAAAATTGGAATAAAAATCCTTATATTTCGATGCGCATATGTCGAGATTCAGCATGCATGGGCTGTCATTTGAGCTATTGCCCACTGTTCCAGAATCTTCCAGAAAAAAGTTATGGCAAAAACCGTCTCCAGAGGTGTTTTGACATAGGCTTGTGAAAAATGTCTTCCGATTGAGTTTTCTTGATCCGAAAAATTTTCTTATTTTTTTCATTTTCAGATGATAAAAAGTTTTAATAAAAGTTCTAAATTTTTCCTTTGCAGAAATTCTCGGAGGAATATAACGTTGCGATGATCGAGGATTGTGAATCGGTGAACGATGAGGTAAGATTTTTAAGACTTATCAAAATTACTTTCCTGAGCTGATATCCTAATTTGGCGTTGGAAGCTTTGGGGGGAGTTACACTTGGGGGTTTCACTAAAAATCGCCATAACTCGCTAAAAAACATTTTGACCTGTTTGACACTTATGATGACCCAAGGTCCGTTTCTATAAGATTATTTGGTAATTTATCCGGCAAACCAACGACTTACCGTATTTTCTCTAATTAAGCCCCCGGGGGCTTAATTATTTCAAGCCCCCAAATTCGGGCAAAATTTTTCTCTAACCTCTCACTTTTACACGCTATTTCTCTTTCTCTAGGGGGCGGCTCAATTATAGTAGGGGGGCTCAATTAGAGAAAAGACGGTAAGTCCAGTACTTTATTACAAAACAAATTTATTAAATTCTTTTATTTCAGTGACGCAATCCTCTTTCAAGTGCCGGCTACAAATTCAGTGCAGACCTCCGGAAACAGTTACTTTTTATTGTATAGACTATATTATCGGAATTCTTTGATCGTACATGATTTTGTATTGATTATTCGTATTTGTAGAAAAGTTGTTTTAAAAACTTGTTCTTCTATATTTTGAATAATAACGAACTCCTTATTTTGATTGGATAGCTTATAATGATATAACTCGAGAATTTGGCTTTTAATTTGACCGGTCCCTACTTGTCACTATTCTCATAAATTTTAGATAACAAATTTGGACAAAAATGCAATTTTTGTGAGAAAACAGTTCTTTCCCAGAATTTGTTCATTCTCTTTCCCTACCTCGATTTCTATAGATCTACTGTATTTCCTCTAATAAGGGAAGTTCCCGAACTGTTCTTTTTTTACTTATGTAGCGAAAACATCTGATTGTGGGAAAATGTAGTACTCCCTGGGAAAACATCGTATGCTTCCCACGAAAAACGTTTATCGAAAATTCTTTGAGAAATAATTTTTTTAAGTTCCCAAAAAACCATGATACCCCCTATGGATCCAAAAATTCAAAATATTTTATTCTCGCCGGAAAACGTGTTTTTAGGGGATTTCGGACTCGCTGACCACGAATCCGAAGGAATTTTGACGATTGGTGACGATCTCTCAAAGTTTGCCTTCAGACCAATATTCAGACATTGTGAAATTCTAAGTCCCGGCTCACTACTAAACCCATATATTTTGGACAATACAGAGAAATTCTGTTTATATATTCTGATTAAGCATTCAAAGTTACATACAAATATCCACTTTTTAGACCGGGATCGTATTATGATGAAAATAAAAATATAGCCTCCTTTTGATTTTTTTACCCTGCAAAAAAAGGAGGCTATATTTTTATCTTCATCATAATACGATCCCTGTCTAAATAGTGGATATTTGTATGTAACTTTGAATGCTTAATCGGAATATATAAACAGAATTTCTCTGTATTGTCCAAAATATATGGGTTTAGTAGTGAGCCGGGACTTAGAATTTCACAATGTCTGAATATTGGTCTGAAGGCAAACTTTGAGAGATCGTCACCAATCGTCAAAATTCCTTCGGATTCGTGGTCAGCGAGTCCGAAATCCCCTAAAAACACGTTTTCCGGCGAGAATAAAAAATTTTGAATTTTTGGATCCATAGGGGGGTATCATGGTTTTTTGGGAACTTAAAAAAATTATTTCTCAAAAAATTTTCGATAAACGTTTTTCGTGGGAAGCATACGATGTTTTCCCAGGGAGTACTACATTTTCCCACAATCAGATGTTTTCGCTACATAAGTAAAAAAAGAACAGTTCGGGAACTTCCCTTATAAATGAACCCCCGGGGACCTAATTATTTCAATACCCCTTCAGGGTATTGAAATTATAGGTTCACTCTCATTTTACACACTATTTCTCTTTCTGTAGGATGTTCTATTATAGGGGAGCCTAAATTTCAGAGGGGCTAAAAATTAGAGAAAAATACGGTACCTGGATCCTTACTAAAATTTCTGAATGAAGTCCAAGACAAACTAAGAAACAGAAGCCACACTCTTGACCAAAGAAAAAAGCTGTACCAAAATTTCGATCACAATATTTATTATGGATTATTATGTCTGGCAATATAACGGAAAGTATCAAAAGAGTATGCATTCATGGATTAGTCAAGAGTCATGGATTAGTCCAGATCCGTGTCCTGTTGATTGACATCTCGGCTGTTGCGAAGAAAGGCACGAGCGTTCGGCCATCGGCGAATGTATCGCATGAAAAGAGGGCGAGAGGCGTAGTCGCCGGCGAATCGCGAGTAGCTTCTGCCGGGACTGAATTCCGGAAAAACGGCGTGCTGAATGTGGTTGATCCGCGCATTTTTTCGCCATGCCGGATGCGGAATGCGCTTTTCCTCCAGGATTTGGATGCCGTCGTCTGTGGTTTTCATCTAAAATGGTAATGATTCAGGACATTTTAGGAAAAACTAATAGAAAATCCAGGATCTGATTTTTTTCTTTAGGATCGGGAAGAAATATTGAGTGGCTCGGGTAAAAAATTTGGCCCAGGAAACTGGGTTCGGCCCAAGGGCCTTGGGCCAAAGCTCAATTTTTCCGCTCGTGATGCCGTATATTATCTAAGCTTTAAGCCTTCTAGCGCCCAGGGTCCAATTTTTTCTCCAGGGCCAGGAAGAAATATTGAGCGGCGAGTACCGAGAAATCCGAGTACCGAGAAATTCATATTTTTGGTTAATTTGTCATGCAAAAATACTTTTTTGGGGCCTAGATACTTTTTATTGCTCATTCAGGTTCATTATTGTCCAGCTATTACTGTGCAGAAAACACCTGCCAGAAAAATTTACTTTTCTGAATGCCCAAGAACGTCATGCCACATTATGTTGCGAATCAACATTTCCTTATAAGCAACAGCAAAATATTACCTGAGATGCGTCGACGGGCTGTTGCTCCGGAATGTACACAGCTTGTTCGGCCATAGCAATGAAATTGGTTGTGAGCGATGAGAATATCAGCAAGGCTGCAGCGAATAAATAAACGGAGGAATGCATCCTGGATATCGCTGAAAGTTGCATTGTGATCGAATATTTCTCTAATTTCCAGTGATAAAATCAAGTGCTAATATCAGGTTGTTAACAAAGGTTTGAGACTAGAGGCAGGATTTTTTAGCGGAAAATCGAGGGTCCGGAAATTTTGCCGATTTCACCTATATAGGGCTTTTTTGATGCGGTAAATTCGAATTTGAGGTCAGATTTTAGTTGGTCCCGCCACGAAAATAAAGAAAACCGCTATTTTCTTCAAAAAAAAATGGACATTTTTGCTCAAAAATGGCCCAAAAATGACCATTTTGGACGCGATACGAAAAAGTTAAAAACTATTTTTCTCAACCATGCCTAATACCTAATGGTTAGTACTATTTCCCATTGAGAAAGACCCGGATAGCTTTCCAAGGATGATTTTTCACTTTCAATTTTCTTTGGAATTTTCTAGACATTTTAAGAAATAGTTGATGCTGCTTATAGAGGTCACCGAATTCTATAGAGGTCGAGCACAGAGGTCTACTTGTTCTAAAAAATTCTAGAAAAGTCAAAAATTAGCTACCCCTGGGTTTACTCAACTAGGAGGCTTTATCGGCCAAGAAAGCGGTTCAGTCAAACAAACAGTATTTTTCAGAGAAGCCAAGTTCCTATTGTTAATTGGCTTCCAGCCAAAGCTTGGATCAATTTTATGGATCTAAATTTTCAAAACTTCACAGAGGTTTAGGAATAGTCCAGGAAATATGTCTATGAGAAAGGGAGTAAGTGGGTCCACAACCCCTATAGAGTAAAGCAGGTGAAGTGAAAGATGATTTTGAGGACAGAGGCGATTAATAAACAACCTTTTCTGGATCTATTTTATATTCGAGTAGTGAATCGGCTTCGCTGTATACAAAAAATTGTTTATACAAAGTCATATACACTCCGAAATTTCCGGAACATTAAACACAGTTTTCTAAGCACATTTTCTTTGGGGAAAGGAGACAGGACTGAGCCCTAGACTCAAACTCGACTTAGTCATAAGATTGCTGAACCAAAAACATTATAAAGTCACGTGATCGAAAAGTTCCAGGAAGCCGTCTGACAAGTCAAGCAAAAGTAATGCGAAAATTGGTTATTCCAAAATCCTGAAAAAATACCCTAAAAGCATGTTTACGTTCAAAAACGAATTTTCTCGAATATTCTCGAATTTTTTGTGCAAAGTCCATTGACGTCAAAACTAATAATGCAACATATAGAATGTCTCAAATTTTAACATTCAAGAGCAGTTCCAGCGAACAACTCACCTCTGGTCTCGTGCTTTTTATATCAGACCAGGTAAACAATTTCCCCGAATAAAGTCCCAGACAAAGGGACAACCATCAAGACTTTAGTCCTAGGCCCTCAGGCATTGTGCTCGGATTTAGCCTGCGGCCTTTGTCTGGGAACAGTTTATTCCTTATGCAACTTTTTATGGAACACCTTTGCCGTAAGTGGTCGGCCAGGTTTGTTATTGCATTTTAAAGCCCTTTCCGAGAAATATTTTGCCGAGAATAGCCTTTAAAAATAATTAGCGAGAATTATCGAAAATGGAAAGGGGCGCCCAAAGTCGAGAATGGCACTTATGGCACCGAAAATTAGGGCGGAGGCCGAAAAATTTGCGTTGGCGGACACAGGTGAGAGCTTCCGATTTGGCTTAGGACGCCTTTTAAGGAACACCTCGTCATTGGTCTTGAGACGGAGGAATCTTCCTAATTGCCTTTGGCAATTAGGAAGATTCGCTAATTGGGAAGGTTGGAAATTTTGTTGAGAACAACCTGGAGAAACTTTAAGAAGGTTCGAGATGTTTTGATAATGTTCGGAAGGTTCCGGCCTAATTTTTGGTCCTGTAAAAGTGATGCTGAAAATTGGTCGGTTAGAATGAAAAATAAAAGTCATAAGAATAACGTTTTGTAAAATTTTCTGTACTGTATACTGTCTCTTACAAGATATGAGGATGGATTTGAATATTTGAATTCGCGCCAAAACCGAAAAACGTGTTTTTAAGAGTTTTGAACTTGGGAAGTGATGTTTTTATGCTCCCAATCGATTTGTGAGGCAATTCTGGACAACTTTGCTTTTTACACTTTTTGATTTGGCGCATTTTTGAAAATTTTGTTTGAAAAAAGCTACTTTTTGGCCAAAAAATGGGATTTTTTGATACAAGGTGCCCACAGTTCTGATTTTTTGCTCCCGGGGGTTTTCGAATGCGCTGATAACGAATCTGACGTCAGATTCGAGGTTTGTACTCACGAGGTAGTGTTATTCTCACCAGGTCACTCATGAAGTCAGGATTTTCCCGGGCCGAAGCATAAACATACGCTTAACCCAGAAAAAGCAACCGAGAATGGATTGTATTTCAATTGTTTCTAAGGGAAAATTGAATCAACTGTGAAATTATAAACTAAACATTTTCAGGAAGACTATCCTGAAAGTTTTGCAATTCGTTTAATAGTCAAAATAATAAACATCGACCTTGTCTTGGTAGCCTTAAAAGTGCAAAAAGTGACTTTTGACGCAACATTTGCACTATTAAAACCGAGGATCGGCTATGCTCGGAATGTCGGGCATATTAAATTAATATTAAACGGAGGCATTCAAACTTGTGAATTAATAATTAGCAACTGGAATATAAGGACAAACTACGCAAGTCAAACATCTAGGGTCATTATATAGCTGCACTATTATATAACTGCACACTGGGCTGTCCTCAAGCCCGTACACAGAAAAAAATTTCGGGAGTGGTTGGGATTTCCCTAAAGGGACCCTATGTTTTTTTTTGGTTCCGAATTTCGGGAGGGGGCAGCGGGTGCAACCCCCTAACCCCCTAGTTACGGGCCGCGTTGTCCTTTAGCCCAAAAAAGTTTTGAAATGAAAACTTTTATTGGAAACTAAAAAAGAGCTGAGGAATTTCACTTCCTGGTTCTATTTTTTCAATCCGTTTAGTCTTTTTAAAGGAAACGGAAATGCATTAGAATTTCGAACTGAAATTTCTCAAACTCCTTTTCGAGAAGGAAACGTCTTCGTTCCTCTCAATCCGACACATCGACCAAATATCACGTCTTGAAATGGCCAGAAGGAGCCTAAAACCGCTGTATGTCCTCAGGGTATTTATTATTGCCGCAGGCAATTTGGAAACTTTTTCGTATATATTTCACATTTCAACTTTCATGCCCATTCGAAGGCTTTCCGAAAAATGATTCTAGCATAAAAAGAAAGATAAAAAAGATCTAACTTTCTAAATTTTGGTGGAAATTTTGTTTCAAAATACAGGGTGATCATTTTATTTTTTCAAATTGTTTAAAAAAATAAAAATTGAAATGGCGCCAAGTATATATGAGTAATAGCTCATTTTGTAGCTAAGACTTTGCCATTTATTATTAGAAAAAGATCTCGACATATGGTTTGTTCAAACTCAAGAACGAACATTTTAAAGTTCAGTAAAAAATCATAAGGGAGGTGAAAAACTGAGATCTGGGAAACCCATTTTTTACGCTATATCAATTTTCTGCTTTGCGGGATCGATAGTGCATGGTTTCTGATTTTTTTAAATTTTGAAAAAAAATTTTCAGAAAAAATTTTTTCATACCCGGGGGTGCCCTGATAATTTTTGACCCCGGATTCGGATTCCCCGTGGTCGAAAACCCCCGGGTACAAAAAATTAGCACTGTAAAGCCCCAAATTCCTTCAAAACAAAATTTTGAAAATTTTCGTACCCCGGGGGTACCCCGATATTTTTTGACCCCGGATTCGGACTCAGCACCCCAAAAAACCCCGGGTGCAAAAAATTAGCTCCGGAAAGTCTCAGAAACAAAAAATGCATTCCAGCCGGTTAGAGAAAAGAGAAATAGTGTGTAGAACTTTGATGACTCATAACTCTCGATTCAACGTTAAATGGGTTATAATTCCAAAAAATCTCGTCTAGTTAGCACATGAGGAGCAAAATGAGCTATCACACGGCCGAAAATAGCGAACGCACGGGGATTTCTGATTTTCGGTGACAGGATTCAATAACAGAGATTTCACGTGAAAAACCCAAGATTTTCCACAAATGGCTTAAATTGTACTTTAAAAGCATTTATGCACTTTACTTCCTGTTTGCAACAAAAATGTATCCCAAAATGGCGCTTAAGTAAAATACAAATGTAAATGCAAAAACGGGAATACATTAAAACTTTATTAAAAATAGAATTCTAATATCGCTCTTGAAATATCTTCGAATAATCCCAAAAAAAATGTTTATGGCAGCACCCGCAACTTCAGCATCACGTCCGGATTTGTGGAGAAGGCGATTCGGTGGTCGTCGTCGGGATTCACGTTTTGGTGGAACACCTCCACGTCATTGCCGTAGCTGCCAATGCGCTGGATCGAAGAAGTGGGCGGGACCGAACAGCAGCCGTTCTGAAAATAAAAAAGAGCGTAACGGAAATTTGTAAATTTGCAACTTTTTGAACTTTGGGTTTAAAGTGAGAGATCAAAAAAAATTCGTGAAAAAATTTTGCACGAGAAAATTGTTTTGTTTCGACGCATTTCTAATTTTTTGTCAGGATTGCGGGCACTGCAAAATACCTGTCAGCACTATTTTCCAGTAAATCAAGAGTACGAAAATTTTTGCAAATCTTGGGCTAAAAACTGGGGAAAAGTATGAAAATCCTTGTAAAAACTTGAAATTTGAATCAGTTTTCCTGGAAAAAGAAAATTTCCCAAAAAAAAATTTGAAGCGTAGCCCGGCCGGAAAGGATGATCTCATTTTCGTGTCGAAACCAGGAACGTAGCGGACTTGGCATAAAATCGAACACGTGCTTAAAATAAATTTAAAATTACTCGTCATTTGCGCTGGACCGTCAAAATTTTTATTTTTTATTTAAAAACCCTGGAGCATTCTACAGAAAATTGCCAAGATTAGCCATTACAGTCGTCCTTCGTTTATCCGGACCTACACTTATCCGGAGCCTCGCTTATCCGGACTAAATTGTCCTGAAACGATTTTACCATACAAATTTCCCTCGTTATCCGGGCTGGATTGGAAAAATTTGGGACAAAGGGTAGCCCGTATTAATTTAAATATTTCAAGGATTTTACCAAAAATTTCACCAAAAATTCCGAATTTTTGAGCAAAAATTTGAATTTTTTCCATAAATCTTACTGTTTTCAGCCTACTTTTTGTAAATTTTTTAAAAATTTGTCAAAAATAGGCCAAAAATAGCAAAATTATTTAAAACATTTCTAATTCGCGCCAAAAATTTCAAACTTTTAACCGAAAATTCGGTAATCCGGACTAAATTGTCCTGAAACGATTTTTTCCATACCAATTTCCCTCGTTATCCGGACCATACTTTTCCGGACAAAATCGGCCGGTCCCGATCTGTCCGGTTAAACGAGGTTCGACTGTATTTATAATTTATTTTTGAAAAATAGCTACCGTATTTCCTCTAATTAAGCCCCCGGGGGCTTAATTATTTCAATCCCCCAAATTCGGGAAAAATTTTTCTCTAACCTCTCATTTTTACATACTATTTCTCTTTCTCTAGGGGGTCTATTATAGGGGGGCTCTATTATAGAGGGGGGCTCAATTAGAGGAAATACGGTAATCAGCCACCCAAAAAAAAGCTCTCTTACATTATTAATATCCGTCAACAGAACTTTGAATCGTCTCTCCTTGACACTATTGATCACATCTTTCGCAGCCTGGACTCGATTCAGCTTGCCCGCGTGACCGTTACTTTTCGACTCAGCTCCAAGGTACTTGCTCAAACTCTCGATATCCTCTGGCATTGGCGTGAACACTTCGCCATTCATCGTGAGAATCGGAGCGGCGACCATTTGGCTGTGCTGAGAGAGTTTGGATTCCGGAGAGGTGACTCTGGCGAGCGAAACAATGGACAGGTAAATGCAGTCCAACCGGGTCGTAGGCGAGAGCATTTCAGGTAGCAAGGAGTCGACCTGAAAAGAAAAGTGAATACAGTCTAACTTCACTTAACCGGACAGATCGGGACCGGCCGATTTTGTCCGGAAAAGTGGGGTCCGGATAACGAGGGAAATTTGTATGGAAAAAATCGTTTCAGGACAATTTAGTCCGGATAACCGAATTTTCGGTTAAAAGTTTGAAATTTTTGGCGCGAATTAGAATTTTTTTAAATAATTTTGCTATTTTTGACAAATTTTTGAAAAATTTACAAAAAGTGGGCTGAAAACAGCAAAATTTATGGAAAAATTCAAATTTTTGACCAAAAATTCGGAATTTTTGATGAAATTTTTACTAAAATCCTTAAAATTTTCAAATCAATAGGGGTACCCTTTTGTTCCAAATTTTCCCAATGCAGTCCGGATAAACGAGGGAAAAACTTGTATGGGGAAAAATTTGTATGGAAAAAATCCGTTCCGGTCAAAATCATCGATATAAATACGGTAGAAAGTTTGGTCGATAAAAAAATTGCTCATAAAATCGCATTTTTGGACCTTTTTTGGCGATACACCTAAAATTTTCCAGGATTTCTTTTTTATTTAAGCCATATCAGATCAAACGATGTAAGATCGTGAAGGAATAAAAAAAATAGGACCGCTCTAGGAAAAATAAAAATAACGAAATGATCCTCCCAAAAGTTGATGCACTTCTAGAATTTTTTTTGAAATGGTCTTAAACGAATTTTTTTTGCATAAGTTGATCGGGCACTCCGGAAATTTAAAACGAGATCCTGGGCCTTCTATAATCGTCAGACTGCCAATAGCCTTTTACCTGACCGGAATATTATCCGACCACTAAAAATGGGCATTCCAAATTTTGATCTAGATTTTGTACCTCTTTTACATTTCAGACTCCGTTATTCCGAATTTGAGATCCGTTTTGGCATTGGGTATACTGTAGTACCGCTTTCTGGCATTCTACCCATTTGAAATTGTCAGAATGCCAGAAAGTGGTGATTCTGAATCTGCTGGACGAAAACCTATACGGGGTACAAAATCTAGGCCTGTGACCCCTTTAAAAGGGCATTTTTGAGTGGGCGGACGATAGATCCTATAAATTTTTATGTGTCTCGTAGCGAAAAGGACAGTTTTCTTGTTTCCATGCCAGGAAAGCCTATTCCTATGCAACTTCAAGACAATACCTCCTCATCAGTCTTGTCCAATTGAAGGACTTTGAGCCTGCCCAGTCTGTGAAGTTCCATTGTTTTTGAGCTGTGCTTATCCTTGGATTCTTCCAGAGAAAATTCCTCCAGGCGCAAATGAGTTAGAGTCTCGCTTAGACTGTTCAATAGAATGGAAAAGTCGTAGGCCAGCATCGAGCATTTGCACAGGTACAGGTGCTAAATTACAAAAAATTAGTATTAAATTCCTGACAATTCTCAATTTCTAGGAAATTTTTCCCATTTTTGAATAAAACTCGGAGCTCATTTTGAATTGCCGCCAAAATATTTTACTTTATATTTACCGTTATTCAAATTTTCTCATTCAAATCATAGAAAATTTGGCAAGATTAAACAAAAAAAATTTATCCTGAAGAAATCTTTTAAGAAAAGTGAAAGCATTTTTGTTCGGAAGAAAAAATGTTTCAATCACACAGCCGCTCTCGACTATGCAAAGACCGAGGTCCTTGCCACTAGGTGGCGAAGCCATCGAAAGACTCCTACAACGATGGACCGCTTGAATTTGCTATTCGATCTTTATAGCAGACACGTGCCAAGGCTAGCAGCGCATCTGAGCTTAGACCGCTACTCAATACCAACTCAGGGATTCGAAAACCGCGAGCGGGACTGAACTCGCTTCGTCACCTTTGAACGAGACTATCTTATGCACTTTGTCATTGCGACACATATGCGCTTTGACAAGTCTTTGACTTATGAGAGCGAGTTGTTCCCGAGGTTAAGGAAAGCCTTCTTTGGCATGCACTATTATTTTGCCTCTGGCAATATTGTTTAAAAAATTTTGTATGATGTAAAAAATTTATCAGATGTATGTGGAAAATTTTGATGGCTATATTTTTGGTGACAAAACGGTTTAAAATTTTGTTAATGTGTTTTAGAATGCTTTAAAGAAATAAAGGGTTATGGGTAAAAACGGTATCGTCAAAAACGGTACGAGATTTTTTGACTTAAAATGGCCATAACTTTTGATACTCTCACGCTTAAGCTTTGAGTAATAGCTTAAAATGACCCTAGGACTTAGGCGAACAACTTAGGCTTAGGCTTAAGCTCAAACTTAGTCTTAGGCTTAAGAGTAAGCTCAAACTTAAGTTTTTGAGCCTACTCTGAAGCCTAAGACTAAGTTTGAGCTTAAGCCTAAGCCTAAACCTAAGCCTAAGTTGTTCGCCTAAGTCATAGGGTCATTTTAAGCTATTACTCAAAGCTTAAGCGTGAGAGTATCAAAAGTTATGGCCATTTTAAGTCAAAAAATCTCGTACCGTTTTTGACGATACCGTTTTTGCGATACCGTTTTTGACACTCCACCCAAAAAGGGTAGAGTGTCAGTAGGTTCTCTCTTTCTCCCCTTAAGGGTGATAAAACTTTTGTAACTACGTTAGCATCTACTGATGAGACTCGACTAACGTAGTAGTAAGCTAATTCTATCCGTCTAGGTTTAGAGTCGAAACGGTTAGAATATCATTAACATTTTCCATCACTCTTTCGTACTTCTCCCAAAAACAATCTCATTATTAGGTAACAAACTTAAAATATTATTAACAAAATACTATTACCCATAACCAAATAAAGATAAGGGAAAATCCGAAAAAAAATTTTAGCCCAAATGAAGGAAAATTAGAAAAAAAGAACTAAAAGGTGTGGAAGATAATTCGCAGTTTTAAAGTTACAAACTTTATAGTCTCTTGCGAAATAAAAAATTTTTAAATCTGTTTTTCTATCTAGCGGGATTGTTGACGAATTTGAATTTTTGTAAAAGTTTTGTGGAAAAGTTTTTGCGTTCTGTGTTTTATTATCTTTCCTAAAGACTTTGATTAATTTTGAAAAATTTTAACAAAATTTCGCCACGAAAAAATGAGCGATAAAAATTTTTTTGCCATAAATAATAATAGTAAAAAATTTGAAAAAGGATAATATTCAGGATAAAAATGTTGAAAAACTGGTTGTTTTGTCACTAAGATAAGGTGTTCAGGTTGCAAGTTTTAGTAAACTAGTACCAATTTTGGCGAAACATTGGTACAAAAAATTAAAAAATACGAAATCAGATATTTCACAGATTTTGTCTGACATTTTTGGTCATTTATTCCATGACCAAATTTCTGGCATATCGGGAGCCACTTTGGGTCCAGAAAATATGTGATACGCAAAAAAATTTTTGGTGACATATAAATACAAGTTAGGATGCGATACACTAGAAAAAAGTACAAGTCAGAGCTAAAGAAAGGTGGAATGAAATATGAACGTCCAAAGCGGACGATTTTTTTTGAAATTTTTCGATCGTCAAGAAATCACTAAAGTGTTCACAGCTTTCACTTTCTTTAATACCTGATTTGATTGCTTCTTCAAGAGTATCGCACCTGACTTCAATACTATGTTCTATCAAAAATTTGGTGCGTATCACACATTTTTGGTTCTAAAGAGGCTCCCGAACATACAAAAAATTTACAGCAAAAAGTAATTTTCTGGAGAGAAAAAAATTTTATCTTCGGGCCGTACCGTTACAAAATCTCAACATTTCGAAAATACGCGCCAATTTGAAAATTTCCATTGTGTAAACTCAATAAAAAGTGCTCTTTTAGACATTTCCTAGCAGTTCCTAACATCGTAATATAAAAAATTAACCGTTAAACTGAACAAAAACGGGACACTGCATCTCAAAGACAAGCAAGTATTGAGGCCAATATTCAAGCGCCGCAGGCGTCTCAAGCCGGAGAGAACAATGAGATCCAAAGTGGTCGATGAGTCACTAAAATGCGTAAATTTTAATCTCCGAAATTGCATTTGTTTCAAAACAAACTCTGAGGTCACCGATCCGTTCTCGATTATATTGACAGAGTTTGCGGCGCCGAACTGCTGCAGGATTTGCTGGACATGGCAATTTATCTGGAAATAAGTAATATACAAAATATAAACGAGTAGAAATATAAACAACAGTACTCGCCCAGAGGAATACCATTTTTTAGTTCAATACTGAGCTCGGAAAATTCAAAATGTATGCTAGCTCTATGCACTTGGGGATGCACCGCGGGGTTGCAGAGAGGATTGGACATAACTTTTTTATTTCCATACTAGGAGTAGTTGATGTTATCTTCAAAAATGTAGAGGCAGGTGTCTATTTTTTAAATATAGATGAAACACTTTTTTGTTCCATTTAACCCCCGGAAATATGCAAACCCCACTGAAAAATTCTGTTTTGGGATTTTTCAGAGTGGATTGCATATTTTTAGGGGGTCAAATGACGGTATAAAATTTTTTCATGACAATTATGCAAAAAACACTACTCGCCATCGAATGAAAAAAAAGTTATGACTAGGGTGCGGATTTTCCGGACATGAAAAATGCCATTTTCGGACACAAAATCGGACATTTCCGGACAAGTAAAATTGCTAAATCAATAGGGGGGACCCTATTGATTTTTTTGGCAAAAATTTTTTTCCGAAAAAATTTAATCAAACCCATTAGGGGTCCCCCATGATTTTTTTGGCAAAAAATTCTAAAAAAATTTTTTTGCTAAAAAAACCATGGGGGAAAAATGGTATGAAAAATCATTTTCGGGAAAAAATTTTTGCCAAAAAAATCAATGGGGGGGACCCTATGGTTTGAAAAATCATTTTCGGAAAAAAACTTTTGCCAAAAAATCAAAAGGGGGGACCCTATTGATTTCATGTCCGAAAATTTTGTTAGAAGTCGCAAAATCGGACATTTCCGGACATGTCCGGGAAATCCTCACCCTAGTTATGACAAACCCTCTGCATACAAACCGCAGGTGCATAGATCTAGCATAAAAATTAAGGAGTCAATCATCATTGATCACTTAACTTTAATATAGTTATACTTTTCCTAAGATGAAATTAATATCACTTTGATTCTTCAAAATCATTGGTTCATTTCATTGTTATTAATATATTCCGGAAAAGTTGGACTTACATCGGTTCCGTTGGAGTTGGCAATTCCATAAAACTGGCAATTGAGCTCATTCTCCACCTCAATTTCAAATCCCATCCAACAGGTGGACGATCAGTCAAAGACAACGGTAAAGCTCTTGACCGGAATATCGAAATCCAGAACTATTTTACAGCATTTGACCTTCTGAAACTATAGAAATTTTAAAGGTCGGGAAAGACATCATGGACAATAAGATACTTTACACGGGGCGTTTTTCTCGGAAATCACTTTTTTGACTTTGTATTTCAAAACGTAAAAATCCCGAAGTAAATTTCCAAAACTTTCAACTTTTCTCGAAAATTTTCCAAATATACATTATGGAAAAGCATAATTTTGCGGAAAAACGATTGCAGTTTGAAACATTTTCAAAGCAGACAACATTTTGTAAAAAACCAAAGGCATCGAAATTCCGTTTTCCGGAATTTCGTATTTTCCCGACCCTATTCAACACTAAAAACCAAAAGAATGGCATTAAATCAAAAGGATTATAAAACGGACTCACAGGAAAGCGAATATAAAATTTCGGCTGGCTGTCTGACGCTCTGATTGACGCATCTGTCTGTCTGTCTCTCTCTCTTTCTCCTCTGTTCCCTATCTCTCTTCCATGGTCTGATACGTGTCGCCAAGCTCAAGAGTATGGCCGTTTCATTTAAATACGCACTCATTGTGGAAGGGTAGCGGAGTCACACTCCTCACAAAGAGGTGAGGACCGAGAAAAAAAATTAGAGATAGTTGGCAGAGAAGTTAGAGAAAAGCAAACACGCAGAGAGGGTGAATCATTCGATGAAATGGCAGCGAGGAAATGCAATGCAATGACAAACGGAATTGTAACGGGCGCATTTCCTTCCGAAAGTTTGTCCCCGTTTTATACGAAAATTGGGAAATGCATTGGAATGAACGAAAATTGACTGTACAAGGGCTGGCCTAATTATAACGGTCGTAGATTGTCTGGAAGAATGGAGAACGGGCAAATTATTTAATTGTTTCAAGATCAGTTAAAATGTTCCAAAGTTATATGGTCAGAAGATGAAAGCTAAAGTGAGAGATCGAGAACACAATAAAGTACATTCTTCTAACACCGGGGATCGAGGCCCGTTGGTTATATCGAAGTTATTCACATTTTAGCCTGGATTTTTCCCGATTCCAAATCTGGCCCATTAACTTCGGGATTAAATTTTTGTCCAATTTTTGACGTCCTGCCTCATTTCTGATATTGACCATATATAACCAATTTTTTGTCCTGAATCAGGATATGAAATTTGTTTGGCAATTCTGTCTACGCTTTTGCACGTTTATGAGTCATTATCCGAGATACACCTACAAAAATCGAGGAAGTTAAAATCAAAACCCCATTTGGTGTGGCGAATAAGCAAATCGACCTCGGAGAATCCTATCAACAAGCCAAATCAAGATAAATTTTGACACCAATATTTGTATTTTCGCCAAATTCGCAAAACCAAAAATTCGGGTTTAAAGAATATATCGAAAAATAACGTCGGATATGTCGTCTTTTCTGACGAGATCTTAGTCCATTTACTCGTATTTTCCAATGATTTTCAGCTCAAAAACTTGTAAAGCAAACGTTGAGTACAACATACATTGGTTTATTAAAAAAAAATTTTGTACTTTATCGTAAACATATTCCTTTGCAAAAATCAACAAAAATAAAAAGCGATGAATGAAAAAAATTGACTGCCGCATAAAAGGGTTGAACTTTTGACCTTCGGCTTATTAGACCGACGCTCTAACCAACTGAGCTAATGCGGCACACGATGTCACTGCTCGTTATGTCAACTATAAGATTGCGAAGCAATTTCAGTCGGTTGATTTATCAGTCAATTTTAACGATAAAAAATTGACAGATTAGACAGTGACTTAATTCGAGATTCGCCCAAATTCTTTAAAGTTCAGACGGAAGTTGCGCCAGTCTCTTTTTCGAACACCAAATCTGTAACACAAGAAGGAAGGTCCGACATACAGGTCCGACATACAAACAGTCCACGTGTCGCTCCTTTTTAACATACCTTTCAATTGTTGAAAGGGACCGCAAAGGAGTTTCCCTAAAAGGTGACTCGTGAATCTCGTTCCTTTTTATAACTATTTGACAAAAATAGACTTCAACCAAACAGTCTCCAAGTTCTAAAAACAATTTCCGGTTCTCAAACAGACCAGGCCCTTTGACAGAATAACTGTTCTTGACAATTCATAATGATTTCATTTGCCAAACAGTACCGAATGCGCAACTCTAAAACACAATAGACCAGTAAATAATTTGCTCCGAGACCAAAATGCATGACGCCATTCTCGAAGACGCCAAATTTATGCATCAAATATCCCAAAGATTCGCATATTTCTCAATATGACTGTTCTGTGATCTCGAAAGAATGTCTAAAATGAGACTATATATGAGACTATATAAGGCCGCTAAAACGCAGCTATTCCAGTATTGAGATTCCAATACGAGATTCTTGTCTTATTTTGAACTCCTAAGAGTACGCCCTGTTCGAATTTTGGCGCCGATTTGAACTGGATTTGGCTGATTTTGAAGGAAAAAGTTCTAGATCTAAAAAAGTTTCTTCCATTCTCAAATTGATCTATTCAAGGATGACCCGTAAAATGACTATTACTATCCTTGCCATTTCCGTCTTCATAGTATTCTTGTTAGTGAAAAATTCGGACGCAGTTCCAGCTGGATTGCCTAAAGGTGAAGGCACCGCTCTTGACTTTGACTTTGATGATCCCCAAGGAGCTGTGAGCGATAACTCGGAAGTGACCACCCAGTAAGTTTTTG
Source organism: Ditylenchus destructor (assembly GCA_022814885.1). Taxonomy (NCBI): domain Eukaryota; kingdom Metazoa; phylum Nematoda; class Chromadorea; order Rhabditida; family Anguinidae; genus Ditylenchus; species Ditylenchus destructor. The sequence continues at coordinate 2,188 of JAKKPZ010000058.1, read as the reverse complement.
TCTTAAGTAAAATTTCTTACGAGTTACTATTGGACTGACATGGTACACTCAGTCCACTCAGTTTCCAGTCCTTCCATTCCAATTCCATTCAACAGAATGCTTTATCAAGAGAATGCATTTTCAAAAAATTCAAAAATTTGACACAAAATGACTTGTATCTCGAGAACCTTGAATCGTGATGCAGCATGCAATATACCTATCGGTAGCCCAGAGTCTTAGGTCTGATTTGAGCACTTCCCCTTCCTTCTAGAATGTTCCAGTAAAAAGTTATGGCAAAAATGCCCGCAGGGTTTTGACCGGTTCCCTATGAAATTTGGTTAAAAATTGGGAGCGCTTTGTGGAAATTTTGCTAATGAGTATTTTTAAAATTATATTGTTCCTCGCATGTATAAAATTAGGCATTTTCTTCCCAAGAACACTTGATCTTATCCTGAAAAGAGCTCAATCGCTTCTTTTCAGTGTACGAGCTAAACGGTACGGTTATGGCGGCGGCTGGGGCGGTGGTTGGGGATGCCGCTGGTGCTTCCGTCGTCGATTCTTTGGCTATCCACGATATGGCGGCTATGGGTACGGCGGCTATGGATACTATGGCTGATTTCAATCCTGCATTTGAAGAAACAGTTTCTGTTTCGTCAATCATATCTGTACTATATGCCCAGTAATATCTGATTGATATACATAAATGTTTCATAACTGTTTTTCATAATCCGTAAAACTGTCGGAGTCGACTCCGGAGTCGACCTCCGACAAAAGGCCCGGAGTCGGAGTCGACTTTTGAAAAAGTTGCGACACTGGTTATTACTCTTATAAGTCCAATTTTTAGTCGTGAGTCAGAATATGTAACTTATTTAGCCATTTATCCACAATTTCGTCTGTAAAATGATCATTTGTACGCACACAACACACGCTGACTATTTCTTACTGAAGTCAGCGTGTGTTGTGTGCGTACAAATTTGACGCTATTGTCTGAAGAAATAGGCAGACGAACAGACAACACTCTCTTCCAACAACACATTCAACGACCTAAAATAGGACCAACCATACAAAAGGTCCTAATTTAGGACCATACAATGAAAAAGACCTAACTTAGGTCTTTCAACAAAGTCCGACCAGCAGGTTTATTTGGTTCTTTGTTAGGTTTAATTAGACCTCAGAAAGTCCTATTTTCCTTTGTGTTAGGACCAAAATCTCATCCCTGTTTATCAGATGTTTGAGTAATACATTTTTGATAAACGTGGTAATAAATCTAACTCAGTAATATGTATGACTAAACATGGACGAATGTTTTGAGATCTTGTCGGTATCCTATAATCAACGGGACGGCTTACCGAGCGGATAGTTATATGCTTCTTCTCAAATAAATCATGTGATGAATTGTTGATAATGGACCCAAGTTGATAATTTATTGAAAAAAGGTGAATGTTTTTTGTAACGTTAATAATACTTTCGGGCGCATTTCACTTCATGCCTGGGCGTTATGGCCGACCGTTTTTTTACGAAAATTTGTTGATTTGAATATAAATTAGTCATACTAATTATTTCGAAAATATGATACAATGGTTCCAGCCTGACGTTTGTACGTTAGCTACGCTTGGGGATGCTCTCATTTATCAGATGTTTGAGTAATACTATAGTTTAACAACGTTTAGATAAACGTGGTAATAAATCTAACTCAGTAATATGTATGACTAAACATGGACGAATGTTTTCACTTCATGCCTGGGATTCACGTGGGAGTTATGGACGTTATAGCCAAAAACCAGTTTCCCACACTCACCATTGCTAAATATATGACGAGAAATTTTGAAGACGATAATTAATCAAATTTTTAACAATTCGATCCATGAACTGTTCAATGACGTCAGTGCAAGAAGTAGTCTTGTCAATGTAAGAACTGTAAACCAAAATTTTGGAAAGTGCATAAGTGCCTTTATCCGTTCAGCTATACCTTTATTCGTCTTATAGGAACGACCGACACAATAGTTTTCCGAACTAAAAATTTCTGACCGAGATTGGGTAATACAGCTCTCAGTAATAGTAGGCCTTCTCAAATAGAACACTACCAGGGGAGGAGAACCCGCGGCTCTCGCCGCGAGCGTTTGCGTGTATTATTCGTACACAACTATAATTATTCTGATTGATTAGCATACGCATATCTTCGGATCCCCTGATTTGCCGGATTTCCGGA